>OX359275.1:35277307-35877307 GCA_947179155.2 Hedera helix
AATTAATTTAAAAAAAAAATAATCGAATAAACGGAACAAAACGAGTATGAAATATTATTTTTGGGATTAGAATTTAGATCGGATTCAGGAGATAATTTTATATTGACGGGGTAGCCGTGCCTAAAAAAAATTACTAACTCTTAGCATTAACATTAGGCCCATTTGTCAGCTGGGTTGGCAACTGTTGAAATGGATCTCTATCCTTGCATCAACCGTGTCGAGTAAAACCTCTCCCCCGGTAGGGTTTTAGACTCTGAGGCCCAAAGTTTCTGCTGAACGACAATCACCGGTAATCAAAAGAACCCATTTTTCTGTTGATGTACAATTGTATGAATTGATCGGTGAGCTAAGGAGAGAGAAATGACAGCTGCAGCTCAGTCTTTCAATGGCAACCTCAAGGCAAGTTTCTGCTTTATTTTGCTCTCACTTAATCGGTTTTTATTAGTTAGTTACCAATTTATAATTTTCTACGGTTTATGAGATAATTTAAAGAAAAGAAAATGAAATGAACTTTGAATCTACTAATTTGTGTTTTTTTACCAATGGAACATAATTATTAAATAGCTTCATTTTATACTGATTCGACTTTGATTTGTTGTCCTGTTTGTGGAAGTTTGATTTTAGATGTTTGCGCATACCATATATTTGTGAAATGTCGTGGATGACTGGTTCATTTTATGTACTTTAAGTACATGATGATTACATAGCCTCTAGATTTACCTCACTGGTTTTAATCGTAAAATTGGGTTTCTGATGAAAGTAAGGGTTCTAATATAGGGTTTCCAAGTAAAACTTGTAAAGACTTCAAATTTGGGATGTTCAAGGTTCTTTCTTTTTCTTCCTTTTTTTTTAAAGTATAGTATACTAAATTTACTGACCAATTTATGCTCATTACTGTTATTCAATGATTGGGACACAAGTTCATGACTTAATTTTGAGTGACATGGCTCAGTGGCGGGGAAGGATAATTGAACATGATAAATATCCTCCATCTTATTGCAGAAAGCACTTGCTGGCATAAGACGGATCAACTTGGAAGGTTTGCGATGGAGAGTATTTGATGCCAAAGGCCAGGTAGGAGTTTACACTTCTTTGCATTTCTTCTCTTTTCATATTTTTAAATTAATAAGCCACTTAGCTTTCTGGGTTTTTATTTTTTTCTATGCTAAAAAATATAGTGGAAGTGACTATTATTTCGTTTATTGAATAATAATGTAATGGAAAATTTTGTTGATTGCTGTGACACATGATTTTGAGATTCTAAAGCTCAGCTGTCCACTTGAACCCCCCCCCCCCCCCCCCCCCCCCCCCCTCCCTCCCTCTCCCAAACATCCTCAACACCCCCAACATACCCAACACACACACAGTTTCAGTAGTCCCACTTGGCTGAAGCAATACATTTTGTCCACCATTTTCTTGTAGAAGTCACAAGACAACACTCACAAACTTTTTTGTAGGTCCTTGGGAGGTTGGCATCACAAATTTCTACTGTGATTCAAGGTAAAGACAAGCCCACATACGCACCTAATCGTGATGACGGGGATATGTGCATTGTGATTAATGCTAAGGATATCGGCGTCACGGGTAGAAAACTGACCGACAAGTTTTATCGATGGCATACGGGGTAAGTACACTGTTTTCAGTCATTACTTTCTTGTGAATTTTAGTTATTGTTGTAATATAAGAAAATTACATAACTCTCTGTGTTTAGTTTCCCCTGGTTTTGTGTAAGTAGAAAATTTCATAAGTTGTGAAAAACAAATGGAGATTATTATAATTTCATTTGTACATTTCCCAATTTCCCTTAGTTCATGCAATTTCGTTTTACAGTCTCTATTTTGATGTTTGACTGTCTGTGTTCTGTAGGTATATTGGCCACCTCAAGGAGAGGAGTTTGAAGGACCAGTTAGTTAAAGATCCTACAGAAGTCATTCGTAAAGCTGTCCTCCGCATGCTTCCAAGGAATAAATTACGAGATGTGAGTTTATACCAATTTTTGTACTTCCTCTATTACTAAGGTCAATTTGAGTCAATTACCTTCCTCTTGCATTTTAATTAAGCTTCTATTTTAGTTTGTTATGTTAGTTCAATGATCTCTTAAGTAGTCTATGGAGAAAAGAGCTACTTATGATTATTAATATGTTACCAATCATATAAATAAAGCACATATTCTTAAAAGTACCCCCCACCCCCAAAATAAAAAAAGATTACATAAAAAATGAACCAATTTTAATTTTCTTAACTCTCTTTTGTATGACTTATACGTAGTTTGTATTGACACAAGCCTCTGGATGTGCTTTATGAGTTAAAGGGTGTTAAATTGTTGATGCTTGCCTTGCGTGAAAAAAACAGCTGCCATTAAAAATAATCTTGACTTGATGCAAGTCTGGGTACTAAATGCATGCACCTATTACTTTAGAAACATATGCTTTTTCTATTAAGTATATCTTTAGTCTAAATTTACATCATACTGAGAGTATTTTATGGATTATATTCTTTTGTTATACCAACAAGGTACATGATCTTCACTGTTGGATTTTATCAGTCTTCTTCAAAGTTTTGCTGATAATATAATCTGTCCTGACTACAACCAGTCTCTTTATGAAACATCATTTCTCTTAAATACAGGATCGAGATCGAAAGTTGAGAATATTTGCTGGCAGTGAGCATCCATTTGGTGACAGGCCTGTTGAACCGTACGTGATGCCTCCTCGTCAAGTGCGAGAAATGCGGCCTCGTGCAAGACGAGCTTTGGTTCGAGCTCAAAAGAAGGTCGAGCAGCAACAACAAGGAACTTCAGATACAAGAAAAAAGAGAAAAAGGGAAGAGGTGAAAGCCGAGTTGAGTGTATGAGGATAAAGCCAATGTGCTCACTTTTCAGATAGTTGATATTTGGCGGGTTTATCAATCTACCACATGATTTGCCACCTTTTTTGCAATCGAACACAAAAGAGATAAACATTGCACAATTTGGCTGATCTGCTGCTTGAAATTTATTGTCATTGAGATTCTCCTTTGTTTAATTACGTTGTGTATTTTGACATTGTGAGAGGACAGTGGATAATCTGGTTCTTAGTGTCCTATTTGAAATTTCTAAATTTAGGCTCAATGAAGAAATTTATGGCCCACAAAACTAGTTTGGAAATTCAGATCATAATTGCCAAGGTGGTTGTAGTTTTAGCACTGTTATCATCCTGCCCAAACAAGCCTTTATGATACCAGGATTGGAACAAGGTTGGACTGCTAGCATTCTACCCCTAGTTTTCTTCCTAGAAATCACCACGTTGTAACTTTCTTTAGTGGGTAAATTGCATTTTGAGTTCACTGCAGCTAATGTGCAATTTGACATGGAATGTTGAGGAGGAAAAAACTATACCGCTCTTGTATGGAAGGTGATTGTCGTCAGAAAAACCTTATAAAATTGATAATCTTTTCTGAAAGAGATTGAAGAGACTAATCACAAGAAAAATCTCCAGCCCAATATCTAATTTGGTTTTGTTTCCTCTTGGAAGTAAAGAGTTCTCTAGAATGAAACTAGAGACAAGGAAATTGAGTAATACTTGATAACACATCCGATGTGGCTTCAAGGGAGGAGGTTTTGTTGGTTGAATGTATTAAATTGAACCTAGGCAATTAACATGTAACTGATTCAAATGCATCTCTAGGTTTTGTTTCCCTTTGTTAAATTAAGAGTTTAAGAACCAGTGCAGGTTGTGATTAGCTAGCGTATTTCCAAGATAGCTACCGGACCAAGAATAAGCGTGATCAGATCAACTATTGTTTGGGAGAAGGTAAAAATGGATGAGAAAAAAGCGAAAAACCGCCACCACCATGAAGTATTTTTGGCATTCACAGTTTCCTAGATCAACATAAATACACTCCTATCAAAAGGACAAGGTTGCAAATGAAGCAACAAACTGGCTGCAAAAGAGTGCAACAACTCCAGCACTATAGAACACAATATTCTTATAATTGTAATGGAAGTACGGAAAGAATGAGGGGGTAGGGGGGCCTAATCACTCTGGAAGATCCATCATCGTCTTCTTCATGTTGTGCAACAACTTTCTCTACAAACCTCTTCCTAACACCTCAAGCACTGTTGTTCTAGACGTATCACTTCCACTCTGGCCATTATTAAGTACGGGATCAGATTGGCATAGAACCAGGGCAACGACTAGAACATGGAAGAACATACAGGTTAAGCAGAGAATATTAAGCATGTAAACAGCAAAATTTACAAGAAGAGAATGGCATCAAGAGCACTAAAATTAAAAAATTCAACATCCAAAAGATACAAGTATCGGCAGCCATGATGAGAACTTACCGAAAAGGCCAAGCTGATTGATTCTCAAGTTAATGCTAACGAACATGACAACTGTTACTGGTATGATTTTATATTATTTCACAAGAATGGACAATTTGAGGTGTATATTGTTAATGTGATTTACCACAGCTCTGTGACAAGTAGTGGATTATTTTCTGTTTATGTTCCAGGATCAGTACTGAGATCTAATTTGTCTTGAAATCATATCTTAATATAATAATAGCGTTTGCTGCACATCTGGCTGTTTAATTAAAATTTTATTTCTTACCCGGGCTTTGCAGTTATGACTAATATATAAAGCCCTCAGTTTGGTTAAGTTTGTTTACCTGCTCAATATATTTGGTCTGTTTAACAAATCTGTATGGATCTTTTGATTTAATGTTAATTCTTAAAATTAATACTATAATATAAATTACATATGCAAAGTGTGCTCCAGGCCCCTCTAGGGGGAGAGGCTTCTAAGTTAACCACTTTTTGGCAAAGCCTTGTGCTAACATACAAGTCCTTCAGTGAAGCCACATGCTAAACCAAAAAAAAAAAAAGATTTCTCAACTAATAATACAGACAACAATTACACGATCAGTTCCTTGACATGAATGCACTTGCAACTAGCAAGAGTGAGATGTACAGGATGTTTAATAAAACAAAACTATATTGCAAGGGGAAAATTCTCGAGGTAAAAATGGCACCTCTATAATCAAACTGCTGCCAACTACAGGCAAAAGGAATATATCCAAAACTACCCTAGACAGATTGAAGTTAATTAACTTTGGTGGTTCTATCTTTACAGAGCATATGCCATTCCTGCAGCACTGCCGCTTGAAGAGCATGATGCTCAACCTCTTCTGCTGTTAGCTTAGACAAAGTTGAAGGGCCCTTAGGCTTACTATCTTCCTCACCATTTTCCTTCTTTGTACTAGCATCTTCCTCATCAACCTCTTCCTCTTCTCCATCATCAGATTTTGGCATCTTTGGAGGAGGTTCAGCTGCCTTAAGTAAGGCTATCCGTTCCATTGCTACTTTTAGCTTCTCGGCAGCAACCTCCTTCACTTCCTCTTCAGGCATGTACTCCACACCCCCATCAGTAAGGTCATCTAACCAAGATTGTAGATCTGAACAAATCTCCTTCGTGATTGATGCATCTGAAGCTCGAACCACAAATTTGCACATCATAGTTGTCGTCTCATCACCCAAGTCAACATTTGTGCTCACTTCACTGGCACCAAAAATCATCATGCCCAAAAAGCCTCCATAGCAAGTCTTTGCAGCAAAGCAGAGCTGTTCAAGACCAGGAAGTAACACAAAGGTAGCTAGTCAGATAAGAAAAGGTCCCATAAGTAGTTTTAAAAATTGAATTTATTTCATTCAAAGTTGAACAGGTATAAATCTGAGATGCAAACTGTAACTTTTAATTTGCCCTTAACTGAAGTGTGCTACAACATTGTAAGTAATGTTCACTTGAGAGTAATATGGTAGTTGGCAATGAATAGAATAGAACAACATAGATAAAACAGATTTACAAAATAAATGATGAAAGCTAAGGGGCCCTGTTTCGTAACCACTTCCCCTTTCATTTTTTTTGCTTTTACTTTTTCAATTTTGACAACCAAAAAACATCGTCTTGTAACTGTTTTTACTTCTAAAAAATTGATGGCAAAAGCCATTTGGCATCAGAAAAGTGAAGCACAAAAAACACTTTTTTTTTTTCAATTTTGGCAATACTCAATGACTGTGCCAACTTAAATGAGGGTGTAGCTATAAAAATCCTTAGCAACAAAAACCAAAACTTAACTTGAAAAAGGCATTCAGGAATACAAACAATATTTTCTATTTCTGCTTTTCATTTATTTGTGACAGCATCTGGTTGGCAAACAGTGTCATCTAAAAAAATAACGTTACCAAACAGCTTTATTATGTTTCTGGCTTTTACTAGCAAACGCAAGTAAAAGTAGAAGCATAATAAAGCCAAAACAAGAAGTAGAAGAAACACCAAACGAGCCCTAAAAGAAAACAATACATACCTGAAACCCAGCCACAGTTCGGATTATGTGGGAGCAAACTTTATGGAATGGCTTGGAAGACAGAGATTTCAGTCCACTCAGAAAAGGTGAAGCCCCATATTGCTGCGCAGCAGTAGCCTTAAACCCACTTCCTTCATATGTATACATACCGGTGAACTCGACTATAGCAGGTAAACTAGGCCACAGGCGGAAATATTCCACTGGAGATATTTTATGCGGCAAAAGAAGCTCAGTCAGTGGAATCTTATAAGGCTGACATCTTAAAATCACAGGTTCTCCAGTTTCTGGCTTCAGGCTTCTCCTTTGTCTTATGATTTGTGGATCCTCTTCGGCATAATCCCCTTCATAATCTCCTGGAGCACCAGTACCATAAAAGGGGTAGTACAAGACTTGAACCCAAAGGGCACATCTCTCAAATTGAGAGACACCCAAAGTCACACTGCACAGCACCGGATCCTGCAAACAAGCATATTAAAGTTTACTAAATATCCACCTAGGATGAAGAACTTTATAGCCCCTATATGGATTAGATATCAATGTTAATCCACGTCTTATCCACCATTGTCTTTTATTACTGCAGATTTAACCCTTTAAATGTGAATGTACTCACCTATCAACTGTCACCTAATTCTCGAGGTATTCTGAGCTAAAATAAATCATGAAATATATAATCCATGAATAGCCTCAGAGACCAACTCAAAGTGTATTTATGGAAATCAGAAGACAACTTTTCACTAAAGCATACAAATTAAGCATTACAAGTTAGTGGCATCTTAAAATGTTGTATAAAGAAAAGAGTAATTGTTTAAAGTTAACAATCCAGATAAAAATAAAACAGAGATGCATTGACACAAATTTGAATTGATAGCTTAAGTGATTTTCAGAATGACCTGTGAATTGAGATTACGCAATTGCCGAACAGCTTGAGGAGATCCATCCATGAAAACCAACGAACCAGATAGCCCTACTCTAATATCCACCCGTTTAAGTTCAATTTCAGTCAAATTTAAGACCTGAAATAAATATGATGGTCAGCAACTGGAATCTTTACCAAAAGTATACATCAGAAGGTTAGCCACTAATTTAAAATTACCTTATAAAAGATCTTAATAGGTTAACTAGCTAGAAAATATACTCACCAATATGCAGCTGATTCTTTGTTTGCTTGTTCACCATATGTACTACAAACAGATCTCATATCTTTTCAAATGCCTCTAAAATTTAAAACTTCTTTGTCCAAATAGTAACCCATAAGATATATTTTAACGTTCATACATCTTAATGTCACATCTATTTTATGAAAGAACTTCCCAAAATATACAAACTTTCATGAATCTTCAACATGAAACTCTAAAGCAATGACAATCGAACAATTTCCCTTTTCGGACAAGTAGATGAAAACCTAACATAATCCCCTTCCATTCCTCTATTTCCTTTTCCTATTGTCTTATAAATTTGAAATATTTACTGCAAATTATATCACCTTCACACAGTTATCCAAATTTTATTTCTAGGAAACACTTGCATTTCGTACTTGACAAATCAAAATATCCTCTTAAGGAGAGCATTTACTTTGAAGATTATAATCCTATCTAAGAATCAGAACATTATATATGAAACCATGCAACTCCTTCCCAGCCAATATATAACAGAATTTTGTGCCTAAAAAGTTATCTAAAACCTCAGTACGGTTTACCTTATTACACTTCATCTGGTAAGTTTGGAATTACCTTTTACACAACGTAGAATCAGTATAATAAGGTCTTAGAGCTTAAAACCCTGAACTCTTCATCACCGAGGAAGGATACTTCATAATAATATTATATACACCCTTATAGTGGGAGGAGGGCTTCAGAACTTGAAGTAGCATAAATAAAAGGAGAAGGAAAAAGGGACTTTCGATCGCAGAATTCTGATTAGTAAGATGAGACTTGGGTCTGGATAACCATTTAGTGCCCCCTCCCACAAAGAAACTCTTCCTCTCACTCATGTTCTGCTGTTTTGGATAAATTAGACTTGTACTTTCAGACAGCCTAATTTTATCTTGGATTTAATATTATACACATAAAAAGAACATATTTTTCCATATAAAATAGAAACTTAGAACACCATCTAGACTAGTTAAAGCGATGTGCATTTTTATTTTCTCCAAAAAAAGGGTCTTTAACCTTTAAGTGTAGAGTGATTCTTCCATCATTTGCATCTGTCAAATGATATGCTTCAACATAGCAAGGGTCACTGCTACCGGTCATAGTAAATGCACTAGGAGGAACCTTGAGTAGAGTAGAATCAATTCCTTTTGTCAACAAAAGAGTTAATTCATTAGGATCAGGCCTCCATAATTCTAAAATAGCCTTGTGGACCAATCCTTCCAATTTTCGATCCTGAGCTGCAGATGCTTCGTAAAACTGAACGGTTAGTTTGTGGTGGCTAAATGGGTAATCTCCTCTGGCTTCACTAACCCCGGCCCACCTGAACAAAGAAAACATGCCATGACTAATTGTAAAAATATATTACAAGTAGTAACTATAATAGACGGTTAACATTTAACTAGATAACCGGGGCTTTAGAAATTACAATAAACTATAAGAATGAGTTTAATTTCTAGCCCAACATTTCCTCAACATACACAAACAGGAGAGCTTCTGAAAGCAAACCAATTACTGATTAAGCACTAAACAACTCAGGTAATAGATAAAATAGTGCAGATATCTGACTCCAAAAGAGAAAGGTTCAATACTTGAGATTAGTCTGGTTAATAAATCACTCACTTGCTTTCTGGATGATTTAAAACATATTTGATACGTTGCAATATCAAACGAGACTGATGTTTGTTCACAGAATCAGCCAAGCCATCATTCCTGAACTCTTCTAGCTCTTTAATCAGTAACTGCCCTGCCCTAGCATTACGTGATCCCAGTCGCTGAGCACATAAAAGAACTGCCTGAACATCTTGAAGCCTATTTGTTGTAGTTGCAGATGAGTCAAGGTTGAACAAAACTTTGTGGATATTTGATATAATAACGTTTAGCGGATCATCTGGGTCATCAGCTAGAAGTGGATCCAAACCCTCTAGATCAATGTGTTCTGCAATAACCCAAATAAGACGAGCACAAATTCTAGGGGTATTCACCTGTCAAATGGACAATGATATTAGGTAAAAAGGAAATAAACAAAATAATATAAATGCATAACTTGGCCAAACCATAAACCAAAACACCAAGAAGCATAGCATCATTGTAAGAAAAATTAATTAAATAAGGTGGGAATCATCTTAAACTAGAGAAACTAACTCCTGTCCCTTATAATTTGACCTCTTTGACTTTGCACACAGTTTAGGGCAATTAATTGAGTAGATTCACATAAGAATTTTCCTTGACATCCATTTACTCTTGTTGTTGATGGTTTTAGAGAAAGTAGCATTAAACGGGGCAGTAACAATGAGCACATATGACACGTAGCTTTAAAATATTTTCTGAATTGCCGTACAAAAATTGGTCAAATTATTCTTAAAAACTATATAGGATCATTTTGGGAAAAAATGGTCACTTTTTTGGACATCAAAAAAGTATATGCGGACAATTTATAAGGATTTCAAAGTGGCTATACCTACAGTTTCTAATTATAATTATGAGAGAGAGAGAGAGAGAGGAATGGGTTATTAATCCCCACATAAGGAACTAATATGGACCACCAGAGCTATGTGACCGATGATCCATATAACTAATATTTACTCTTGATCTTGTAAAATTAAGAAAACTATGACAGCTCTAGACGCCTCTAGTACATATGGTAAGCTTATTAGCTTCTGTCAACAAATATTTATTTCCCTGAATTCAGACATACTAAATATATCAGCAGGAAACTGCTCATAAATGTATCACAAACATTCAAAAAGTATTGTATCATTCAACTTTTGAAGACCCACAAACCTCACGCAAAGATTGTACAAGTTCACGTTGCAAGTTCTGCAGGCGTGTTTCGTTTAGAATCTGATCTTGAGATGCCCCGTCTTTAACTCTTTTGACACCTCCCCTGGTATCATATATATGGCACAGCCTAACCAGCAACTTCAAGTAGCAATCAACTGCATATGTTCGACCCTCGCAATCCCATTTTACACAGGGTCTACACACTTCAACCACTTCTAAAGCCGGCTCTGTCCAATTTAATGCACCATAGCCAGTTCCATATGCCAATGCTCCAATAACTCGACTCTCCATCCCTGAACTCTTTTGTTCAGGCAATGGTAATGACAACTGAAAACAGCTTTCCACCAATGTGGCAACTAATTCTTCTCTAAATAAACTTTTACTTGATACAGTGTTGAGATCATCTTTTATCCTCATATCTTCAAAAAGTGAAGCAATATCTGTTCCTGGAAGAGGTTTTTGTCCTCTTCGAACACTTTCCTTTGCAAAAAGATCAACACAAAGAGCAGTCCTACATATGCATGCTAAAGCATGCATGCGGTCTGATTCAGCCCTCAAATTTCTCACCATGAGAAGCAACCTTTTGAACAAAGAAACCTGAGTAAATTGTATAGCATCAGTATGTATTTATGATTACCTCAAACACATTACCATTATTATAAGCATGTAAGTATGAAAACATTTTTATTACATCTAATTAGTTTGGATCTAACTGTCATTGCACGTATTGCAGCATAACCATTTGACCAAAAAATATAGAACACATAACAACCTAAAACTCATGCTTTTTTCTCAATCCAGCAGTTGCTTACAGCAATCGTAAGCAACTCCAAATCTTTTCCCCAATATTCCACCGCATTTTCTTTTTCCTTTTCTTTTTCACTCCATTTTTTCCCCATTAGTGGAAAGAGGATATACAAGAAAGTCCAAACCACAAGCTGGAACTAAAAGTAAATGTTTATATAAAACTCATTTGATAAGAAATTAAGAGAAAACAATCTTAAGGTTGAAAGTTGGAACAATCTGAATAACAAAGTCTGTGACATAACTGAAAAATTGAGGTTTATGGCTAAGCAATTACAATTCAGTGTTCTAAAAATACCCGCCTAGGTCTGATTAATCCCTCTTAGGTGCTAGGCCGTTCTCTACAGCCTCAATTTGGCTGATCAGACCTCTACTTTGAAGCTCTACAATCCTTAAAATGAATGAATTTGTTAAGCCTTAAACGATTGTTTTTTTTTGGGTAGGTTTCATGTAACATTTTAAAAAAATTACATCTACTATATACTTTTATAGTATAACAAGTACGTACAATAAAAAAATAAATAAATGAGATCGCCTAAGAAAATGCCTAGTCCGCCTAAAAAAATCCTAGGCAGCCTAGGCGCACCACCCTCTGCCGCCTAGGTCTGCCTAATGATTTTTAGAACACTGTACAGCTCCAAAATGCAAGTAACATCCTGAAGGAAAGGAAAGCAAGTAAGAAGAAACAATGTTGTGCATTTCAAACCCAAATGAAAAGCTAATGATCTGAAAATCAATGCAACGCCATGATTACAGATACAATTGCAGTGGAATGTTTATATGTTCAATGTGAAAAAATAGAAGAGACAGAGATACAAAGAAAAAAACCTCAAAATAGCAAGGAAAGACAGCAGGCATGACTGGATGGCCATAGATTGATCGGTAAAATCTAGCATACTAGCATAGAACCAACGTTCAAACTACGGTTTAAGTAGAACACAAACATAGAATCTGATTTGTAGAACAAACTATGACTTACAGTTAATGAAATGCAGGGGGGAGGGGAACACGTAAGTTACACTTATATAGGAGTCCAACTATATATACATGAATAGTATATTCTTAATGTCTCAAACAAAACAATGAAATTAAGCAGATATAGATACACAAACCTGCATACTGAGATCAAGAAGATGTAGATTAGTAACCACAGCCCTGACAATGCTCTCTCTGGCAGATGAAAATTCTTGTCTATCCCATAGTGTCAGAATAGCAATAATAGATACAGAAGCCCACTCGGGCTTCCCTCCGGGTACATCAGCCAGGTACAACATGTTAAGCCCCACCTCAAAAATCAATGCAGGATCCAATGATGAGGTCAAAAATGGCGCCAAATGCGTAACCACATCTGATACTCCTATGAACCTCTCTGCATTACCAGATTCTGAAGGATTATTTGCACTAGTTGCAGCTTTTGAAGACTTATAGAGCTTCTGGATGACTTCCAATGAACCTGAAGCAACTGACTTCACTGCATAAACTAGTGGATACACTGTTGCCCTAAAATTCTCCACTGGAAGAATTAATGACCTTACCATTAAAGCATTTCGCTTTCTCCAAACGAAATCCACCATCCAAGACACCCAATTTGATCGAATCGCAACAGAATTCTCACTATCTACAAGCTTATCTCCGGCTAACCGGCTCATTCTCTTGGACTCAAATTCCTGAAACAATCTCCCAACAGACTCAAAGGCAACTTTTGAAACCGAGTCAGATTTGTCCAGCATATTCTGCCCAATCCTCTTCCACCAATTCGAAACCCTATCTAACAAACTGATGTTGTTTTCACACAGTGTCACCAGATCATCACGTGCAAGAATGGAACCTAGGGTTTCGGTAATGGAGAATCTTAAGTTATCGCTGGGGGAATCGAAACAGCTGGAGATTTCTTTATTGCAGTCGGCAATGAGCTTGCCGAGGCGGTGCGAGGGAATGGCAGCGAGTATGGAGACGGCGGCAGCGGTGACATCAGGATCGGGAAAGTCGAGATCGTTACGGATTCCGGTGCAAACGGTTTCCCAGAGGTCTGAGGTGAGACGAGTGGATCGGATGAGGTCGAAAGCGAGTTTTTTAGATACAGCGGAGGCCGGAGAAGCGACGATCTCTTCAACGGCGGATTTAGCTATGACGGAAATGTCGCGTCCTGCGGCGGATTGCTGGAGTGCTTGGAGGAGTGCACCGGATTGGCGGAGGGCATCGTTAGATCGGAGGTCCGCTTGGATCTGAGCGAACAATATATCCATTTAACTGAAAATATTGGTAAAGTTTTTGCTTTTTGATCCTTAGTTATACACTCCTGAGTTCAATTCTTTAAGGTTAAATGTTGAATATTAGAAATGGAGTTTTCCTTTCCCTCGGATAATCTGATGAGAGAGAGGGGAAAAGGAGGGTGTCATTACAGAGGTTTTTGAAGGTGTGAGTTGCGTAATAAGCAGCAGGCTTCGGTTTAGTTAGCTGGATTCAGGTGCGTGCGTGGCATGCCTGCTATACATAAAGCGTCTGCCTATGGAATTTAAGCGACAAGCGATGCATGAGTGTACATACATAATATTTAAATATAAAATTAAATATTATATTTATTTTAATTATTAGAAAATAAAATATAACATAAATTTTTATATTATACCATATATTTTAATAATTAAAATAAATATAATATTTAATTTTATATTTAAATATTATATATTTAGAGTTATCCAATTTAAGCACTTGTTATTATCTAAATAAATTATTTAATATCTTTGCTTATAAAATGGTTAAATTACTTTTTCATATTGAACTGAATCCCAATTTATATATACATTATAAAAGTGATTTTTTTTACAATCTCATCAATTGAATTGATTTTTTTTTTATAAAATTAAAAAATTTCATCCATAACTGTTAAAATTTAACGAACTGATGACACAACATGCCACGTCATATTTGATATGTAAAATTATCCATGTGGCATGTTATCAGTTCGTTAAATTTTAACAGTCATAGACAGAAAATTAAAATTTTATAAAAAAAAATCAGTTTAATAATGTGATTGTAAGAAAAATCAATTCAGTAATATATATATAAATTGGGATTTAGTTTAGTTGAAAAAAAGTGATTTAACCCGCTCATAAAATCATCTAAAATACTATAATAAAATAACTTAGACTTGTATTTATAAACACAAATAATTTTAGTATCAATAAATAAAAGTGCCGAGTTTGGAGAATTATCATATCTTCATTTAATAAGGAATTTGATTTATTATTATTATTATTATTTTTATGTTAAGAGACACTATTCCATAACTGTTATAATAATACATTAAAAGATTATCATTTTTTTTTTGCCACTAAAAAATATCCACCAAGTGGTAGATCCAGGACTTTCTTCCCCTCCCCTGCTTGCTAACATGATATGACGCTGCTAAAAATTACACTTGTAAGTTACCAACATTGTCTAGATATCAAGTATCCAGAGGGAAAGTCTTCTGCTTATTTTTATGTGCTGAATTGTTCTGAAATTGTCACAAAGTATATTATCAGCAATAAAAATGTACTACACACAACCACAAAATATCACAACTTGGACAGAGACCACCCTTGAAAACCAGCCGTCTTCTTTAAATCCTTCCTCAGTACTTTTCCAGCCGCACTTTTTGGTATGGAACTAGCAAACGTTACCCGCCTTATTTTCTTGTATGGTGCAACCTGCGGTAAATGAGAGAGGAATACGGTCAGCTCATGCAGGAGGAGATTAGTGCTACTTAAAATTTCCAAATAATCATTAGCACAAGAGTTCCAACTTTTGTCCCCTTTGTTTCACAATTGATCCTTCTAAACAGAGAGTAATTATTCAGTAGTCTCGGAGTACAGTCACGTAGTGTTTCAAATTAATCACATCTCTCTATTTTAGTAGGTTCAGAATTACATGCAATGGGACACAGCTAAAATGGGGAGATGTTATTGGCCTGAAACACCACGTGACTATGCTCCGTGACTACTGAATAATTTAGAACATTCTTTTAATAAACTTGCTGTAGTGAAAGAAATAACCTGTTTTTAATGTTAAAAATCCGAAAGCTACTGTAAAACATACTAATGGTTTAGAAACAAAACAATGGATATCTAGAAATGATACATTATTCACAGCGATTTGTATCAAGATGGATTCTCTGTCCACCCAAAATTTCACTAGTAAACAAATACTACTACTTATTGATTTAAGCAGTTTGACGCTTACGGTATGACTGCAGCTTCTATTACTTTATTTGTGGATGGGATTGAAGCAATCCATGAGGCAGAGCATTGCCTGTGTCTTGATATACAATTCTGGCTTCACAGTTTCCCGCTAGCTTCCCCACAGAGCCCCAACGTAGACTTTCCGTCAAGGCCTATTTTTCCAAAGGCAGACCAGCGAGGAACCGCTGTTTATTTACGAATACATTAAAAAATTAACTCTAGTCTCTACATATAAAAAAATCTTCATAATTTTATAAATTTGTATTTATAATGTAATTTGCGTGTAAAGAAGTCATTAGATATGACCTATTCTCGCCATATATAGTAAATTTGATTGTGCTAAAATCATGAGGTCTTGTTTCTGTTTTGAATAATTTTGCCTAGTTGCAATTAAACGTTCGACTCCAATATGTCTCAATATCGGCTCTCCTGACATATTTGACTCACAACATCTTTATATTATAATACTCTCTTCTTTTTAAAATATATAAAAAAATTTGAGTTTTCAAAATTAATTCAAGTTATTTTTGAATTTTAAATTTAACGAATTTTACTTAACTTTAAAATTAAAGAATCTTATAATTAATAATATTTTTAAAAATTTTATACTTTTTATAATTATATTTTTAAAATTAAATAAATTTATATTAAATTATTTTATGTTTTAAAACAAAGGAGTATTATTTTTATCCTTTTAAGTGGGGATATTTTTTGCTATATTACTTTAGCGTACTTTTATATTACTTTTTTTTCAATTATGAAAGGTTACATAAAAAAGTCATTTTATGGATCCTTATGTCTGTTTTGTTACCGTCATCACTCGTAAGTTATATCCGTATTAGTATTTATTTATAAAAAATATTTTAAAATTAAATATATTTATTTTATTTTAAATATAAATAATATATTTTTTTTAAATACCGATACAATCAGATATAAAATTTTCAATTATTATTTACATCCTAAACTTAAGCGGTGTTTATTTGGGTCTTAATGGCTTTTAATAGATAACCTCTTAATCGCTAAGAGGAACAAAATTGTTTTTATTTTTATTTTTATTATATCTGAATGCCTCTAAATGGTTGAGATACAAAATCAAATCTCAATCATTTAGAAGCATGTCTAAATGAGTAATGCTATTTTTCTAGACAAAAATATCCTCTTCAATATTATCATTTTTCTTTTGTATCCTTTTATGCATGCCGCCACCACCACCACCATTCACCACTAGACCGCCAACATCAGACACACCACTATCATCAGACACACCATCACCACCGTAAGACACACTATCACCACCAGATCTGAAAAGGCGGAGGCGGGGGAAGGAGGAGGAGTTGGGGAGGGGGCGGTGGGGCGAGGGGAAAGCGGGGTTGGGGGCGTCGGGGCGGGGGAGGCGGGGCACCAGGGGGAGGGAAGGGGAAATGATGAAGAAGAAGGGAGGGGGTGGGGGGGAGGGGGGGGGGGGAAATGATGAAGAAGGGGGGAGTAAGAGTTAAAATGGTAAAATGTCGTTATTAAGACATTTTGAAAAAAGTAGTTATCAAACAATATTTTTTCATTCAGAAAAATTCTATTCAGAAGCTCTATATTATTCAGATATTTAAACTGTTCAGTTCTTAACAACAAAAATTATCAAACACAACCTTACATGTCAATAAGACTATAAGAGTGTTCTTTGATTTTTTGAACGATTTAAAATTAAAAAATTAATATTTTTACACTATTTTTTTTGATAATTTTATACGATAGATCTCATAAAAATATTATCATAGATATATAATGACGATTACACCGTCGTTATATATATTTTTGTGAAGTCCACCGTATAAAATTATTAAAAAATAATATAAAATATTAATTCCCTAGAATTATTATAGTGGCGGCATAAGTTATTCAATTATTATTAGATAAATAATTATTTTTATATATACTAGGCTCTAAAATGGAAATCAGGCGAAAAATATCCAATTCTATGCTCAACCGCTCCTCGCTTTGTTTGTAACGAAAACAAAAGGAAAGGAAGTGCAACAAAACCCTCTTCAGTCATCGTTATATATCCATCTCTGGCAAACCCTAACCCTGAAAATTGATAATTAACCTCAACAAGCAATACATCTGTAATGCTACTCTGAAGACAATTTAGTATGGACGTCTTTTATCTGCAACAAAGCAATTGCATTTTCTCACCTCCAATTCGTTCTTCCACTCATCGTCCTCTCTCTGTTCTTTTCAGAACTTCAGCTCTCACCAGAAACCCTAGAAATGGTGGTCCATTTCGGAGAAGAAACGTTTGTTTGGCTTCGAGCTCCGATACACTAGTTGCTGGGAAGTCTCCTGAAATTGTGAGCAAGAAAGAAGATGAAATTGCGGACTTGAAATCTTGGATGCACCAAAATGGATTGCCTCCTTGCAAAGTACACCTGAAAGATAGGCCTTCTCATGATGCAAAGCTGCGCCCCATACATTACGTTGCTGCCAGTGAGGATCTTCAGGTTTTTGTTCAGGCTAACAATTTGGTCCTCTATTGTTTTGAGTTTTGTTGAGAAGTTAAATTATAATTCATTATTGTTTATTCTGTTCTCTGGCAGGCAGGTGATATTGCATTTTCTGTTCCGAATGCATTGGTAGTAACACTTGAAAGAGTCTTGGGAAACGAAACTGTTGGTATGATACTGATAAATATTTACTTTCTGTTTCCTTTTTGTTACTACCCTTTGATTTTATTCGTATGTATTGAGATGAATATTTGAGTTAGGATGATGAGAATGCACTCTCATTAGCCAAGGGAATGGGTTGGTGGAATTACACATTTTGGTTTGTAAGTTAGGCTTTAGTTTACCTTCACATCCCAAACATCATACGACTAAATAACAAGTTGCACCTTATTGATTAGGCTTAAAATCAATATCCACCCCAAACTTTATTCTAACTAAAAGCACCCTAAACTTTAAGTATCAAAACAATTTGCACCCTCTTTGCTAAAATGCCTTTATCTCAAAATATTTTTTTATTGTGAAATATATTGTTATAAATCCCAGAAACCATGCACACTTGAGTAAGCCCATAGTAAACTATACTTAGATGGCTCAAAGGAGATAACAGCTTCTATGAAGTTTTTGAACCCACGTGCTACCACTTTAGCTAACCCCTTGGGGTTGAAACTCTAAATTTTCTCTATGGAAGAAACAATACAGATTTATTAGATTTTTGGTTCGAATATGATTAGAGCTTGGGCCTTGAAGAATACATGCAATCTATGCTGTGGAATAGGTTTACTATTGTTAAATAGAGGCAAGATTAAAACTTTGAAGTTTATGCATGTCTTCCTGATGCACTGACTGGAATTACTTAGATATATATTATTTTGTCAAACTCCTTGACCTGTTTTATACGTAATTAGATTGGAAAACTGAATGTTTAATGCAGCTGAACTCTTAACAACAAACAAGTTGTCGGAGTTAGCTTGCTTAGCGTTGTATCTGATGTATGAGAAAAAGCAAGGAAAGAAGTCTCTCTGGTACCCATATATCAGAGAGCTTGATCGTCAGCGTGGGAGGGGACAGCTAGCGGTGGAATCACCCCTCTTATGGTCTGAAGCTGAACTGAGTTATTTGATAGGCAGTCCTACTAAGGTGAATATATGTATAAACTGTAGTAAATAAATGAAAAATGAAAATTAATGTTATCCTGTTTTATGTTACAGGCAATATTAAGATAATTTTTTTTCTTATTTCATTTAAATCTTAAGACATTGTCAATTTGGTAAAAATTAGGCTGAAGTTCTGGAAAGGGCTGAAGGGATCAGAAGAGAATATAATGAGCTTGATACTGTTTGGTTTATGGCTGGGTCTCTGTTTCAGGTTAGTTTTGTTTTCTGTTTGAGCTAATTTATTCCTCCAATTCTAGATCATAATTTTATGTTTTTATCATTGTGTTTGTTACTTTTTGCAGCAATACCCATATGATATACCTACAGAAGCCTTTCCTTTTGAGATTTTCAAACAAGCCTTTGTTGCAATTCAATCTTGCGTTGTCCATTTGCAGGTTTGCCTCTCTTATTTGGAATACAATTTAATTTGGAACTGTGAAAGAGTTGCTTTATAAGTTCCTTCTGTTCCTATAGTAATTTATGCAGAATGTCTACTTTGATTAGCTGTTCCTTGTTATTATGCAGTCTCAAACATAAGAAGAGTTAAATTAGGTAGATTCTATTTTGCAAATAAGGGGATAAAAGGAAATATGAAAGTTTCTTATGTTAATTTTACTTAGTTCTCTTGCCTGCAAGTGTTAATGTTAAATGTCTGATGCCCTTTGAACTCAGAAAGTCAGTTTGGCACGGAGATTTGCATTGGTTCCTCTTGGACCCCCATTGTTATCCTATAGAAGCAACTGTAAGGCAATGTTAACTGCTGCTGATGATGCTGTTCAACTGGTCGTTGATCGCCCATACAAGGCTGGCGATCCAATAGTTGTCTGGTATGAAATTTGATTTCCTAATTACTGTGTAGTTTGTTGCAATTTTATGTGCACACAATTTTGTCAAGGAATGGGCATCTCCAGAATTCTTATTTCCTATTTGTATCCTTATTTAATGAGAGTATATTAACATCATACTATTAGCTGGCACATTTTGTAGGTGCGGGCCACAACCTAACTCCAAATTGCTTATAAACTATGGTTTTGTTGATGAAGATAATTCTTATGACCGCATTATAATTGAGGTGATTAGTTTCACATTTCTTCATATATTCAATTTTTGTTCAGAGTGATTGAATGTAATTTGTATCCTTTATTCCCCCCTGCCTCCCTCTTCCAGTCAGCGCTGAATACTGAGGATCCTCAATATCAGGATAAGAGATTGGTTGCTCAAAGGAACGGAAAACTATCTGTACAAGTTTTTCATGTATGAACTTGTCCCAAAAAAATGGTGTCATGTATGAAGTCGTTCTCTTATTAGATACTTTACAGTTGTTTTCCACACTTTATATAATGTGGCCCTTGCTACAGGTGAATGTTGGGAAAGAAAGAGAGGTTGTTTTTGATATGCTGCCTTATTTGCGACTTGGATATGTTTCAGATCCTTCAGAGATGCAATCTGTCATATCTTCTCAAGGTCCAATATGTCCGGTATGCTCACATCTTTGAAGCTTATTTTAGGTTTATATAAATCCAATACATAATCTTCTTTCTTGGAGGGAGTAGCAATATTGAACTTGAAAGAATTCTGCCTTCTGGAAAAGGTGTTCAAGCAAATCCTTAATTGGTTGTGCATGTAAACATATCAAATTCTGTGTATAGACACAATTAACTAAACTTTGGATACCGATTGCTTTACATCATCCTGTTATACCCACATCCCTTTCAAATAGGATAAATACCTGATTGGAACCACCGTAAGTAACCACTTCAGTGTTTATTATTTTCCCACATGGTAGGAAACTTATATGTGGATGTCTGGATTATAGGAACCCTAAAAAACTAGCAAAAACACAAAAAGAAAATGAAATAATGGGTACTGAATTGATGTAATTTTACCTGTTATTATTTGAATTACATGAATCATGATTTGCGGATTTATAGGTAAGCCCTTGTATTGAAAAGGCAGTTTTGGACCAACTCGCTGATTATTTCAGGACAAGATTGGTTGGTTACCCTACCACTCTAAGTGAGGATGAATCCTTGGTAAGTTTGCAGTTTCCAAGTTTTTAGATGACTGAACCTTGTCAATATATTGTGAACATCAACTGATCTGCATTTGTTATGCCAGCTGTCTGATTCTAGTTTGGATCCAAAGAAGCGAGTTGCCACACAACTTGTCAGGTTGGAAAAGAAAGTTCTAAGTACATGCTTGCAGGTGGCAGTTGATTTGATCAGCCAGTTACCTGATCATTCTGTATCTCCATGCCCGGCTCCATATGCTCCTATATTGAAATGAAAGGCATGTTTTTCTATCTCTCACTGTTTCTCCCCTAAATGTCCATTACCTGTTTATTTGTACATCAGATTCATGGTTGTTGTTCAGGTGACTGTTTTGCCGCTATCACCAGTTTTCTACATGATCCTTGAATTTTTTGCGGCCCTCTTTGTGATATTTTTTTACATCAATGCGGAAAGGCAGACATAAACTAGGTAATAAATAAGTATTTTCTTTGAGTCACATTAGAAAACATGTTGCCTTGTTTTCATTCTGTTATATATGTTATATTCTAGAATTGAATAGTAACGCACTCTCATATTGGCACCTGACAGTCTCGCAATGTAGGCCTGAAAGCAAGTTGCAGGCTCACTAAAGCAGAGCTTAGTTTGGAAGTTGTGGAACTTACAAGATAATTTACTAGTAGCCAATCCAATGCAATTTATCCCTCAAGTTTCGAATTTATTTTCTGTCTCTTTCATTTGTCTCTGTTGATACCTGGTGCAAGACATGGATATTGTTTTTTGTTGTAGAAAGGACAAAGGCCATACTTCTTTAGAGTGAATCTGTTACAAAAAGCAGCGGTGATGTAGTACTGGCTTCTTTGTAAATTCCTTTAAAATGATGAATGAAACCGAACTTTATTGAATGTCCATGGCTCAGTTGAAAGAAATATCATGCTACCAATGTTTTGTTTGAATTTTCAAGGCTTAAAAACTGACTAAAGCTGATTGAATACATGTCTAGTGGCTGAATTTTACTGCCGGATTATACAAAACACTTCACCTGAGATTTATTAGGTCTCCTGTATGATTGTATCACAGGGATCTGTACTAATCGGATTGATTGACAAATTAGAGGAGTGGATAATTCTTTTCTCTTAACGTCCTAGATATGGAAATGTGGCAGATGTCCTTGAAATTAGACGTGACCATTGGTCGAGTGTATTTTTTGTTTTTATGTCACCACCAAATTAGTCTTTAGATCTTTGTCAAAAATTTGTATTCAGAAAACTTCTTTTCGTTTTACATTGAACTTATTTGTCTTCAAAATTTCATTTGAATGATATTCGTTTGTGCAATTGAATAAATACTAATTTAACAGGCTAGTTGATGTAGTCAATTCTCATCATAATAGACAAATGTTTCTATAAGTAAAATCACAAGATTTCATAATAAATGAATACACTTATGTGAGAGTTTTTGTGAAAATATAATTTTTACTTGTAAAAATAATAATTCTCTAAAATTTATCTTCTCCTAGTCCATTATTATAATCCTCCTCATCTCAATGAGTTTCATTCCAATGGTACCCAAAGTCAATGTCCAATGTGGTTCCAATGATACCCCAACTCTGTGTCATAGCATCAACAAATAACATACGACTAAAGATACTAAGAAGATTCAAGTGTCAGAGGAACTGAACAAGATGAAAGGCCATATAATGCAGTAGCTATCTAATAAAAGTTTTTATAACTGCGAGCTGAAAAACATTATACTACACGTTCACTTTCCAAAAAATTGTACGAGGACATGTATATCAACTGAAGAGGAAAATATAAATGCCAAAGCCTATATAAAAACAACTAAAGATCTTGCCTCATTTAACCTCACTTGGAAAATGTAAAGATTCGTACAATCATAATGGCTAATGTTACAAATATCACGTCACAAGCTTAATTTAGTTCTCCACAAATCTCCTATGACTTTCCTCGGTTGTGGATTATCTGGTCCTCCGTCCCGCTGTCCAGACGTGAAATACAACCATCCATCCCAAAAGGCTGCCACAGTGGTTTTTACACGGAAAGGAAGCTTTCCAATCACCGACCATTTCTGCATAATTGGCAATGGAAAGACTATCAGAAATTCACAGAATGCATCTAGAATAATGATATACCATTTTCCACTTTTAATCTTTCAGATGATGGAGCTCACCTGTGAATCTAGATGAAACTGGAACACTTCTCCAACCAAGATCATCCTTTTGGTCACAGGCTGCTTTTCTGTTGCGCCTCCCACAATTATAATCGAATTATTAACAATAACCCAAGAAGATTCTGTGTGGGAGTCAGGTTTAGGCATTGGAGGTAATCCTTTCCAATTCATCTTGGCATCCAGCATGAAAACATCAGCATAAACTACCTGAAGCAAGACATGTGGTCATATTTTGCAAAGATCATCTGAAAGAAATGTATGGTAAACAAATTTATGCTGCTACAATGTGTAGCAAATCTCTAAATTATGATCATTGTAGTATAGAACTATTTGGGAATACCTCATGCCTACGTGAGCATTTAAAGATAGGTGAACCGGGTTTGGCCATAAAGTCACCCTCTTGACCACCAATAACTAGAATCCCATCATCAACCGCAATACAAGCTCTGTCAAAACAATGGCATCTACATTATGTTGGCAAGTTAGCATTCAATATATTATTTAAAGTATTATTTCTATGCTCAAACACAAACCTAACTGTTGATAGAGTATTTCCTAACTGAATTATAGAGGTGGCAGTTGCCATTTGGATTATTGTCCCTAGTTTTAATAATCAATGTACTGACCTAGATTAAGTGTCATACTCGATTCTGAAAATGTCATGCATTGACAAGACTAGCCAAACAAGATAAATTGTTCAAGAACTTTTTTGTGATGTAGTTATTTTTGAGGTTTTTGACGAATCTGATAAACCAATCTATGTATTTAGATTTGACTTGAACAGAACACTAGACACAGTAGAATCTAAATGCAAAAGGAAAGGCAACATTGATTAGGATTCCACTTCAGTAGATGGTCCAGCAACAATGGATCATGAGATATATCTACGACTAACGTGCCCATCCAAGAGAGAATTATTAATTCACATGCCATGGATACATTTTTTAGAAACTGCAAATTAAAGAGAATGCTTCAGCCTACGTTAACTACCAAGCACTAAATATACTGTGTATTAACTGTGAGAAAAGACCATCCAACACCACTTCCACCATAAGTGAGGATAGGGTATCCTAGTTCATGGAGGAGAACAAATTAATAATCAACTATTAGGAGCCTTGAAGCAAGTTGCAAATCTGTATATACAAAGTACAAAGGAAACCAATCGAACTACATCAACAAATATGTCTCCAAAAGTATGGTTCACTTCAAAAATAAAATTTACGATTCATTTCCATATTCAGTCTAAAAATACTTTCCATTTTCGTCTGTTTCTCTTGATCAACTAGTATCTAATTTATGGAGAGCTGAAACCTTCATAATTTTGAAGTTAAGAGATACCTTTGACCTACTAACCACAGATCCTGTTCTGCAAAACCATGATGCCATGACACAATTAATAATTACGTAAAAGAATATTAGCTTGCCTGTGGGGTTCCCCCGCGGGGAGTAGAGGTTTCTGTCCGCCATTCTTTTTCTAGTGCTTTCCCGTTCTTTACAGCAAAACTCCAGCGGTCTAATCCAGGAGTATGGCGATTCTCCTTGCTGCCACCCATCACATGAAGTCTGCCTCTCCAAAGTTGAGTTGCCAGAGCATACCTGATAGTTTCATATGCACCTTTAACTTGAGGGTGTTTAATCTATAAGAAAAAAATTGCAGCTTCAAAAATTCCAACAGTGTGATAATATGCTGGTCTTGAACCTTGAGACCAGCATAATACTGCACTACTAAGTTAACAGGGTCCTTCCCCCCGGAATTTGCAAACACAACTAGCAGATGTGGTAGCACTGAGGATTAGGTTCGGACAAGCTATTCCAGTGTGGCTGCTACTGTCAACTGCAATTCCTTCTGGGCCTCAAGAAGCCAGTAGAGGCCTACAGTTGGCGCATTCTTCATACCAGTTCTTAAAGCTTAAAAGAGACTCGTAATATTGAATCATACTTCTATATAAGTAAAAGATGCAGTGTTAGTCTCTCTATCGATAAGTTCATTAAATTTTACATCAATTAAGCTGAGTTTGTACTATTATATTGAAGTAGAAACGCTGAATAATCTAGGCATGATAAAACCAAAGTTTAAGTAGACTTGTACTATAGTTTCACATACAATTTCTTCTAGCCAGAAAAAGATTTGATTTCTAAAAATTATAACAACTAGACGTATCATCATAAAGAGTTGGAGGAAAACGTATCAGGTAACATACCCAGGGGTTGGTAATGGGGCATTTCTGCCACTTTTTGGTCTTGGAGCTACAGGGCCCCTGCATTGTGGACCATACTGTCCAGAGACTACATATATGTAGACGAGAACGATATCGATCAAATCAATGTCAAGTTGCTGAACTACTTAAAATATTCCTGCTCGATTTTTTATTTTTATTTTGTTTTCTTTCAGTATCAAACTCAATTATCTGGGAAATGAAGACGAATTGGATGCAATTGATGAGTATGAAGGGTTGGAAGAAGAAGCCCATAGAAAATTGACAACAAAAGCAGCAGCACAAAGAAGGCCTGCAAATACTCCGAGAACATTCATTTTCGTTCAATTGCAAAAGCCAAAACCAAAACCAAAACCAAGAACAACCCATTTGAAAAAGAGGGAAATAGAGAGATGAACGCTGGAACAGAAGTTTGTGAGGGGAAAGCGTGGGGCGCCACTGGTTGATCTAATTAATTCTTTCCCTTCGCTGCTGGTCAGGGGTGAGCAAAAAACGGAAATAACGAACATAACCGAATTTTTTTAATCGAAATATATTAATTTTTCGGTTATTTTTTGTATTTCGGTTATATCCAAATTAATTTTCGATTTTCGATTCCGGATATGGATAGTAATTTTTATTATTTCGGTTAACCCGAATAGTCGAATAACTTTATTATTTCGGGTATTAGCATGAATAGAGTGCACAACATTACTTTCCGAAGATTGAAAAGTTAACATGTGAGTGTGAACCAATAAAAACAATCCACGTAATCACCTTCACATTCACTTATCCTTCTTGAAGTTTTGTTTATTCAACAATCCTACTCATTTCTTTTTTTCTTTCTCTCGCTCCACCACGAATCCTCCTTTACCAACAACGAATCCTACCCATTTTTCTTAAAGCCATTTTCAAAGTTTCCTCCTCCTTTACCAACAACGAATCCTCAAAATCCACTGTAAAAGCTAAACCTTTTTTCTTCCCGGAGCTCCGCCGTACAAAGTCGTTCTCTGCAACGAAAAACAAGGGATTCTCTGGCGTCTTTGAACCCCAACGCCACTCATGTCTTTGGCCTTTGGGTGTGTTTGCAGACTAAGTTAGCTTCAATCATGGTAAATGTTAATATTAATTATGCTAATATCGGGTATTAACCGAATAACCGAATAGTAAATTCGGTTATTCGGTAATTCGGTTATCTCATATTTCGGGTAGTTATTCGGATAGTAAAAATGAATAAATTTTGATTTTCGGTTATGACTATTCGGTTTTCGATTTTCGATTTTACCCAAATGCTCACTCCTACTGCTGGTGCTCCATATTCTGATGTCAATATGTAGGTTTTGCTCGAAATAACAAGCGGCTAAAAAAATAAAGAATAAGTATAAATATATAATAATTAAATTTTATATTAAATATTAAATATATTTATATTATTAAAAAAATAATTGTGTCATATCTTAATTTTTAAATAAATATAATATTTAATTGTTATATATAACTCAAACGTTCTTAACTTATTTTAATAAATTATTATTATTATTATTATTTTAAAATTGGGGTATATAGTGGCCCCTGCTTTCCACAAAGGATATGTCGACTTTATGAAATGAGTAATATTATTACTATTATTATTTTTTTGAGTTTAATTTAACTTTTAAATTAACATTTGTATGTCAATTAGCAAAATTTAAAAGTAAGATAGTATTTTTTTAATAGGGTCTTGATCTCTCGAAAGGACAAATTACAACTTCTTTTCCAACTACAAGGCATGGATTGAATGAGCAGGTCCTCATACATATATTTCTCCTAATTGTATTCCTCTACAATTAAGATTAATAATTATAAACAAAATTGTTGATGCTAATTATAAAATTTTACGTGTATGTAACGAGAGAATTTTAGCATTCCAAATTTTGAAGTACTTCAACTAAAGAAATTTAATCAAGGAAAAAAAGCATTTTAAATGCATTTCGCAAATTAATTCACTTCAAAAATAAATAAATAAAAATAAATATTGACAGTAACTTCTCACACATTGTGAAGGTAAAAAAAATATTATTAGATATTTTTAGAACACCTGTTATGTAGTACTCTATTTATATGCTGTTATTTTTGTATTTAAAAATAAAATTACTTATTTTAAGTATTAAAATAGTAACATATAAATTATGTGGAACATCACGTGATAAGGTGTCTCACAAATACTGAATAATCACTCTATAGAGTGACACGTGTGGTGGACCAGTCATTGTTTTTCTGCTAAAAATAACAAGTTACTCGCTCGCTCAGCATGGTCCCGCTTTCAGGAAAAAAAACACCAAACAAAAATAGCGAAAGGAAGTTATAAAAAAAATTAAAAATTAAAAAAATCAAGGAATTCCAAACCCTAAGGGTGCTTCGTCTAGCTCTGCCACGAGATCTACAGCTTACTGGTTGGTTTATCTCTCTGTCCATTCCTCTAAATTTTTCGATTTTTCGTGTTTTTCTGAATCAGTTATTGGAGGTTGGTTGGTTGGTTATTTTTCCGTCTAGATTTTTCTCATTGCTTTCATCATCTTCTTCTTATACTGATCGAATCAAACAGGCTGTCTTTCACGGGTGACCTTTCTCTTTTTCTTTGTCGCCATTCCTGTTATATTTTTTATTCGTATTCTCCGGCTCCGATTTGTTTATTATGCCAAATTTGCTGAAGTTGAAGGCTGCAGTTGTTGGACTCTGCTGAGCCTTTTTGGAATGTTGTTGTTAATTATTGATATATGATAATAATTTCAGTTGCAGCATCAAAATTGGTGAATTAATGATTAAATTTAGTAAAGTTGTTGAAGAACTTCGTGCCACAAATTTATGTTTGGCTTTTGTTGTTGATGCAACTGAATTTTTTTTAGAAATCTTATATATCTCATAATTTATAAAACTTGTGCTCTCTTTCTCCCAAAGAACAGTTTGTTCCAAGTGCAACTTGTGTTTTATATTGTTATAATTATTCATCCATTCCAGAAAAACAATCCCATTTGCAGAATTTGCAAACATTAGGGATATATTTTTCTTTCCTTCCTTTTTATCCCTACATATAATGAGCGTTTAGTTTAGTAGTGGTGGCATAGTGTTATTAAACTTGAGGATATTACGACATTTTATACTATCGTCAATAAAAGAGGACTCTATTTTTGGAACACTTTTTTTTGTGTGGCAAATGGAACCCTTTTCTCGTGAAAGGGGTTTTATGGAATCTTCTTGTGAGAGAAAACTTTACATGTCACACTTCACAGCAAACTGCATTGAAGGGGTACAGTTTTTCTATTGTGTAGACCCTCACATACATAGATAACCCTTTGTGAACTCAAATTTGGAACCAGCATCCGAGGACAATTTAAGTGAGTTTAACTGATAAGTCAGAGCTAAAAGTTGCATGAAATAAACAACATTGGGTACATAGGGTTGTTGAATGACAACGGATACTATGTATGAATTGTTAGGGTACATAATTTGCCACAATGAATGAAAAAACCTTTTGCATAAACTGTGTATTTGCACCACCTCCTTGGGTTATCTGCCTTCTCTCTAACATGTCTTGTACATTCTGTATCATGCAAATGATGTTTTGTTTCCAATAAATTATTTTAACTAAAGGCTTGTATATGCAAGCTCCTTTACTTTCTCTATTTTGTTTTGAGTTGCAAAATTATTCCAGTTTTTTTCTTGCAGTCTTTTAATTTAGTAATAAGGTTAATGCTAAGTTTATGCTTTTAATATCAGTGGGTTTTGTCTATCTTCATTGATTTTCTTTTCTTTTCTTTTGGTCATGAATATCAGAGAAATTGACAAAAATGGTTGGAGGTAGAGCAATTCGCCAGTTACTAAGGGACAGGCTTCAATATCAATCCACCGTAAGATCTTTTTCTGCATTGCTTTGCTTTGAATTCTTATATATTATAGGAAAAATTGATTTTTAATGGCCATAAAGTCCCCTTTGTTTATTTTCATCTTATGTGGTTTGGCAAAATAGTAGCATATATATCATTTTGTACATAGGTTTCGTTACATTTCGAGAATAACTAGTTGAGCTCCATAACATATTTTAAATAAAGTTGATGCAAATTATATAGAAAAAGTTGTTCAGTGCTTTAAGTTTGAATGCAGGAGTCTAGGAGATTATTATGAATTTAATATCTTGAATTGATCATTTGTGTGTAGGGGGTATTTTATAGTTATTTTTAACTTACTAGTTAGCTTTTTCCCCTCTTATTTTTTCCCGGTTTCTTTTTAACTCCTTTTATCTTAATAGATATATTTTGGAATATTAATTATGATAATAAAATCTATTTTTAGATATCCACAAGTAAAATTTATAGTTCCATATGTTCCTCTCTCACATGAGTGTAGGGTCCATTTATTATACATGTGAGAGAGGACCTTGAGAGGCTATTTGTTTTTACTTGCTAAAATAACAATTCCCTTTTGGATATATTATTTAAAGAGGGGTAAAAAATGAAAAGCCGTGATAGATGTGTAATATTGCAAGGCAATTGTTATCAATAGATTGAGTTAATTTTAAGAATTACCTGAACTATAACGATATCTTAAGGGGTGTTGTTTTGAATGCAAGTTTGCTTAGGACTCGTGATAACTATGGTTGATGTAGGTACCGCGAGGGGAAGGTTGCCTTTAATTTGTGCCTACTACTATTAGTCCCATGATTTTCGTGATGAGCTGCCCTTGGAATCTAAGACTCTTTGCCATAATACTTGTCATAGGTTGGTTGCACTTTTAAGCTATACATTACTTAAGGAAGCATGAGCTGCTACTCTTCGAAATCCTTTAATTCTTAACATTAAGCAAACTTTAATACCTCCTTACAGACAAGTCTCGTTTAAGCATCAGCTCTGATGGGAATTAGATTCAATTCACGTTATGTATTTTACCCACGTTATGTATTTTATTTATGGGCTTTCACGTTATGTATTTTATTTATGGGCTTAATGTATTTATGAACGTATGGAATTATTTTAATTAGTTATATTTTAGTCTTTTAATATTTTAGGAAATAGTTGGTATTTTATTTTAATTAGTTAGGGTATTTTGTCTTTCAATATTTTTAGAGAAATTAGGGTTTGTGTCCTAATTGAATTAAGGTTTTGTCTTATTTAAAGACTGATGTACTTTCAATTTTATAGAAGAATTGAGATTATTATTATTGAGATTGCTTTAGCATAATTTTATTATTTTTAGGATTAATAGACGTGGAATTGAAATTATAGTTCTAAGGTTAATAGACGTAGAGTTAAGACCCTAAACCCCTAGCGATTTACGCGCAAAGCTAAATCCTAAGTTTTTGTTCCAACTAATTCCTACTAGATACACTGCTGCAATTATGTCCTACATCAATTTTGGTATCAAAGCCGTCGTAGCCGTTTATGCTAACATCTCATTGCATCGCCGCCATCATCGAGCCTCATTGCCGTTGTCAAGGCTTCCATCCATACAAAAAACCACTGATTGAAAAAAAAAGAAGAAAAAAATAGGCAAATCAGAAGTAGACGCAGAAGGAGACGAAGAAGAAAAAAAAAGGGAACGTACCTACTGATAGTCTCGCCAGTCGTTGCGCCTTCGTGTTGCCCGCCACTGCATCGCGATGTCACGATCATCTCGCCAGTCGCTATGCGCGATCTCTTGCTCTCCCAGTTCCTTCTGCCGCATTTGGAAAAAGGGTGTGCGTCTTTCAGTTTCTTTCCAGTAGTGCTGTGTTTGGGTAACGTATAAAGCTGAGAATTTTATTCCCTTGCCAAATTACAGTTTATTGCCTCATCATTTCATAAAGATTTTAAAATACCCCCTGCATTTTGAAAATTTTCATTAGCCCCTAAACTTTTATCTTTTTACAGTCTAGGTACTTTCTTTCCTTCAGTTTCAGCCATGAAGTTTTAGTACTCCCTCCTTTCCATTATACGGGTTGTTTTAGAAGTTTTTTTTCTTTTCAAAATATAAGACGTTCTATATATATCTAGGAGAAAAAATCTAATCATTTCCTACTTTACCCTTAAAGATGGAGTAATTAATTAATTCATGGGTAGTAATGAAATTCCCAACCAGCATTAATTACCTAACATTAGTATTAATGAGACTTCTTAAGATGTGTGATTATGTCTTAACGACCTATATAATGAAAACGAGGGAGTAGTTTTTAGTTTAGTCCTTCTCAAAAAAAGAAAAAAGAAAAAAGAATTTATTTATTTTATTTATAAGTTATTGTACCAATGTTCCGAGTTACAAAAGAAGTAATTGAACAACAAAATGAGCATATTTGGTTTCTTTATGATGAAAGTACATGTGGTCGTACTACACGTTTGAAAATCAAGCAAGAAGAGATTAGACGGTTTATTGCTAGTGCACATTACGATCTTGACCGATTTCAATGGCATTATCAAGATAAACAAAGACAAGTTGAAGCACATAAACATCAACAAGAAGCAAAGAAACGTCAACAAGCTGAAGCAGTGAAATTTCAACATGCTAAATCAAAAGAGCTTCGAAAAGCTGCACATAAAATTACTTCTATGCGGGCTATGCAAGAGCAGGAGAAATAGAAAGAGAAAGAGAGAGCAAAAAGAAGAGAAAGTGGAAGAGCAAGAGCAAGAGCAAGAGCAAGAACAAGAGAAAGAGCAAGGGAAAGAGTAAGAGAATGACGATGTTCACTATTCAATGTTGACAGGTAACATGTTTATGGAGATTCTTGAAGTTCCACAAGTTGAAAAGGTTGAGCCTGAGATTGTGTGTGAACAACAAGCCGAGGAAAATTCTGAGGTTGCTTTGGAGTTGGTTTTTACCGAAGAGAAACTGCTTCGAGAAATTGATCCAATCCAAGTTGATCACATTGAGTTCATCATTTTGATTAATCTACCTCATCTGCCTTTGAATGCAAAAGTGATGCTCTCATCAATTATCTTTTCAACATTTTTTTAGCCTTATGCCCTTATCACGTGAAGATATTGACAACCGTGTGCCAAAAAATTCTTTCGATGAAGAGAAGCTTATGGATTATTCTATCATTTTATAAAACTCGTGGTCGAGTTTTTTCTAACAAGGGGATAAATGATGGGAATCAGATTTAATTCACGTTATGTATTTTATTTATGGACTTTCACGTTATGTATTTTATTTTATTTAGGATATTTTAGTCTCTTAATATTTTAGGAGATTGTTGGTATTTTATTTTAATTAGTTAGGGTATTTTGTCTTTCAATATTTTTAGGAAAATTAGGGTTTGTTTCATAATTGAATTAGGGTTGTCTTATTTAAAGACTGATGTACTTTCAGATTTACGGAGAATACAAAATTGAGATTATTATTATTGAGATTGCTTTGGCATAATTTTATTTTTCTAGGATTAATAGATATGGAGTTAAAATTCTAGTTCTAGGGTTAATAGACGTAGAGTTGAGACCTTAAACCCTTACGCGCAAAGCTAAATCCTAGGTTTTTGTTCCAACTAATTCCTACCAGATACACTGCTGCAATTCTGTCCTACATCAAGTTCCTTCAAACATTTGTAAAGCCTGTGAAACATGTCTCATGAATTACAAGCTTATTACATTCTCTGTTCTGCTTGAATTATAAATACCAATTCGTTTAGTTGATTGATATTTGCACGGGATTATATATTTGTTGGAACAACACAGACAAACTCAATTAAACACACACATACATGTATATGTCTCTGTAAGTTGAATATTAATGTTGGACTTTAACAGTTTACTTATGAATAAAAAAATATTCGTGTTGAATTTACAAGTTTTTATTTTTCATATTTGCTGGTAATATTTATTGTGCACACTGCACACTTATGGTCTGTAATGTGGTCTTGTCTGATTAGTTTCCCAATAGAGTTCAGGGGCGAAAAGGCATAACAATAGTTTGGTTACATGGTCTAAATTCAGTTCTCTGCATATGTGTCCGAGGTGGGCATGAAACATTGGGGTTCATACGCATCATTGAAAGCTTGGGAATATGACATTGGAGTTTATTTTAATAGTTTAATCACTAATTAATTTTTGTCATCATCCCTGCTTACTGTATCTGAATTGTAATTTGTAGGCTCCTCCAGTTTTGACATCCATTATGGCAAAGAAAGATCAAGAGGGAGCTCCTGGCCTGAAGTCTCTGAGAGCATTTGCACTACTTGGAGCAGGTGTATCCGGGCTTTTGAGTTTTGCAACAATAGCATCTGCTGATGAGGCTGAACATGGTTTAGAGTGTCCAAGCTATCCGTGGCCTCACCAAGGCATTCTCAGTTCATACGACCATGCATCGTGAGTTTCATTCTACCTGCCATTAGTTTTCAAATTAATTTGTATTAATTCGCAGTTCAGTACAGCCTTTTGCTAACAGCTGGTTAAACTTGGACTTTAATTATAACCATTCACTGAGGTCCAACCTGGCCAGGAAAGATATAACTATGAACATTGTTTGTTTTTATCTAACCAATGGGCTAGTACATACTATTGCTAATCTTGTTGCATCATGGTCTGCTTCATGTGAGCAGGATTCGTCGTGGTCACCAGGTGTACCAACAAGTCTGTGCATCCTGCCATTCAATGTCCCTAATTTCGTATCGTGACTTGGTGGGTGTGGCATATACGGAGGAGGAAACAAAGGCCATGGCTGCTGAGATTGAGGTGGTGGATGGACCTAATGACGAGGGTGAGATGTTTACTCGTCCTGGAAAATTGAGCGATCGATTTCCACAACCATATTCAAATGAGCAAGCGGCTAGATTTGCTAATGGAGGGGCCTATCCTCCAGATTTAAGTCTTATTACTAAAGTAATTCCTGCCTTCTGTTCTAATCTCTATCGAAACTTTATGTATTGTTCCAGAAATTTCTCACCCTTTTCTCCCTTCAGGCTCGTCATAATGGTCAGAACTATGTATTTGCCCTTCTTACTGGTTACCGTGACCCTCCGGCTGGTGTTTCAGTAAGTTTTATTCTTAATCCCAGTGTATCTCTCTTCAGGAACTAAGAGTACGGTGACTTATAATCTTTATGGTTGGAGAATGTTCCAATTTACTATTCTGTGTCATTATTCAGTGATAATTATTATGCTTGTTAGTGATACCATACTATAACTCTACTTCTGTGCTTTGGTAAGATTTGTTACTGGTATGGACGGAGTTTCTTTCATTCACTCCATTTTTTACATACTCATCACAACGTTTTATGAACCATTGTCAATGAAGGGAAATAGTCGAAAGTTTGTTTGAAGCAATAAACTACATTTGTTGAGTGCTACATTTAGCACTGCGAAAGTGGCTTCAATGATATATGCCAGTATGGCAAAATAAAAAATTTCTACATTGTTGGCATTAGAATGTCTGCTTTCATTGCATAGGAGGGTAGTGCTAGGTTAGTTTTTTGAGGGATAAGAGTGGGGTTACAACACTAATATAGCAGAAATTTGTGGGGTAGATGACTTAAGGTAGGGAATAGACAGATCTGTGCGGAGAGAGAAAGGCCGTAAGGAAAGGCTTCGTACTCAGAGATGTGACTTTTGGTTGAGCAAATGAAAAAGTTGAGGTGGCTACCATTTTGTTTAGTGGACGCTAGGGCTACAAACAAACTAAACTGTTCGCGAACATTTTCGGTTGGATTTGAGTTCGGTTCAATAAGGTTTGGTTCAACTTAGTTATCGAGTCGAATTCGCATATGGTATCGAGTTCGATTGATCAATCAAACATGTTCTCGAACAATCTGGTTCGGTCCGACAAAGTTCGCGAACAGTTTGAGATCGGTTCGGTTCGTGTAGTTCGAGTACTGTTCGTGAACCGTTCGAGTTTGATTGATTTTCTTACATTTTTTTTTATATTTTATTTTGAAAACCTATCCATGTTGATTTTAAATGAGTTATGTATTATGTATTCAGTTTTAAAGTTTTACTATGAATCATTATTAAATTTCTAAAAACATTGATTTCTCACTTCTTAAATATCATTTGTTTATTTACAAGTGATTATGATAAATATCTATATAAATAAATAAAAATGTACACTTTCCCACCCCCTATTTAATGCATTTATTAAGAAAATAATTTGTTATTTTGAGCTCAATCGCAAAAATTTTAAATTTATAATTTCAAATTGTATTTTAACTATAAAAAGTAACAGAGTGTTGAACAACTCATAATAATTTGATATTATGATAATATAATTATTTTGTGTCTTATATAAATTTATAGTAGTATTTGTTATTAAGATAGGTATAATAATAATAATATGCTATTAAATAAATGATATAATTACTTACATGAGTTACTGAAATTTTTAAATTGAGATAGAGATTACTAGATTAGTATTAACAATGTACTGATACTTTTAGTAATAGTCTTTATATATATATATATATATGTATAATATAACCATTGTAGTTGTCACATAAACATCATGCCTATCATTGTGTAAATATTGACTTATTGAGTTTCGAATATTTTAAAATTTAAAGAGTTTAGGGTGATTATTTTTTGCATATTTATTAATTGAGTGAATTTTAAATGTTGTGGTATTTTGTTTTAATAAGACTAGTACTTTTTATGTTTTTGAATGTGCTCTATTTGTGATTAGCTAGTATGTTCATGAACAAGTTTGTGATTTAAATGTGTTTGCGAACATATGCATGTTCGCGAACTTGATCGAGTTCGAATGTGTTCGTGAACGAGTTTTGTTCGCGAACATGTTGATGTTCATGAACATAATCGAGTTCGAGTATGTTCACGAGTTGTTCGTGAACTTGAGTATGTTTGCGAGTTATTCGTGACTCGAATATGTTCACAAACACCTAGGAACCAAACTCGTACAATTGTTCTAGTTCGATTGTGTTATATAGACATATTCGAGCTCGACTATTAATGTTTGAGTTCGTCAAAGTTCGGTTAGGTTTGGTTTGGATCGTTTGTAGCCCTAGTGGATGCGCATGTGAATTGTGTCGATGTTATCTCCGCATGGTGGGTAACTGTACTTGAAGTACCTATTACAGTGATCCATGCTCTTCAATGGACCACACTCACTTCAAGATTAAAAGGCTCATGGGAGAGCATGGCCTACAAGCAAGAACACAGTTTGTTGGAATCTTAACTCCAGCCACCAAAACCAAATTCCTTAAGAGATCCTAGAGTGAAATAAGGTGTTGTTTGATTGCATCTTAATGGATCTTAACAACTTATCTCTTAATATATCTTAACAACTCATAATTTTGTATTAAGAGTTCATCTGAATGGTTTAGACTCATATTTGTATCTTAACTATTCAGGGGACCTCTTAATATAAAAATATGAGCTGTTAAGATCCATTAAGAGGTTAGTTGTTAAGATGCAATCAAACACAACCTAAGATGGGCTCATTGTTGCGACACCAAGGTCCTTATACCCAATGTTTAGAAAACCGGAACGAAAAAGTTATTGGGTGGATGGGTCACTGGTCCAACCAGTGGTCAAATCGTTATTAAACCAGTGACGTCATAAATACATAAAAAAAAAATATTAATAATTAATAAAATTTTAAAATATCTATTTTTTTATAAGTTAAAATATAGTAAAATAATGTTATAATATTAGTAAAAATATTTTTATAAAAAAAATAAAAAAAAATCAGTTGAACCGATGGTCAACTGATTTTTGACCGGGTCACTGTCAAACCGATTTTCTGGGCGGACTAGACCGGAAAGCTAACCGGTTCCGGTCGAACCGCGGTCGGACCGCCCATCCGGTCCGGTTTTCTAAACATTGCTTATACCCTCCCAAGTCTTACCACTCCTAGGCACATGCCTTGTGCAAGTGGGTAGGGTGTAACTTCTGCAGTAAAAGTACAGCGGACTAGGATGTTGATCCCTAGTTGGGACTATGTGCAAACAATAATATTGCATTAGTTTTTACATTAGATAGTATAATCTAATGATGACAGCATATTTATACAATACCTTGATGCTCGACACTTGTGGTGATCGGTGATATATGTATAGTCATAATACTAAACCTTGATGCTTGGCACTTGCGAGGACTGAGATTGTGTTTTCGACGCAATCATTAACACTCCCCTTTTTACCTTTATTATCTTCATCTTTTGTGTTCATAGCTTAGATCGGCTGTTGTGTGCTTGTATGTATTTGATTAATTGTTAGCTTGTCTATATTGCAACCAAATACCATTTAATTTTGCTTTACTTTATTAAGCTTTGTGTTTTTATGAACTTAGGGTACTTTCCTGTTTATTTGCTTAACTAACCCAGCTGTAATGGTATTATAGATCAGAGAAGGCTTGCATTATAATCCTTACTTTCCTGGGGGAGCTATTGCTATGCCTAAAATGCTTAATGATGGTGCTGTTGAGTATGAAGACGGCACCCCTGCAACAGAAGCTCAGGTTGGATTTTCCTCTAATTTTTACTGTGGACCGAGGGAGATTTGTAGTTTTATGTTAAATATTACTACTATACATATCCTCTTTGGGTAATTATGAATTCAAAGTTGTGTTCCTCAATTGTCATACAGATGGGAAAAGATATTGTGTCCTTTTTGTCATGGGCTGCAGAACCAGAAATGGAAGAGAGGAAACTGGTACAGTCACTTTAGATCATCAAATAAAAGGGTGTTTAAAGGTGTAGTTGGCCTCTAACGCTATGTACTCTTTTGATGCAGATGGGATTCAAGTGGATATTCGTACTTTCACTAGCACTTCTTCAGGCAGCTTACTACAGGCGCTTGAGGTGGTCTGTTCTCAAGTCTCGCAAGCTGGTTCTTGATGTTGTCAATTAAATCCCCTAGGGTTTCTCCTCACCTAATGTTTGTAAGAGGACTAGAAATGCCAATAATTATTTTGTAAGAGGATCAAGGTTTTGCTGTTGTGTTTAATTGGTTCAAGTTATCCGTTAGAAATAAGAGATTTGTATACACAATACATTTATGATTTTGTCTGAATTCTAAACTGGTTAGAATTTTTGCCAAATGAAAGCATTTCTGGATTTTGCTTCGGATTTATTTTATGCTAGTTACAACCAAAAGTTTTTCTTGGTTTATTATTGTCGATGTTCTAAAATGTGCTAGACGGGCGGCCGAAGGGGCCTGACGCTTCGGAGGACTAGGCGGATTTTTTTTCTTAAATCAATTTTAATATTTTATTTTAAATTTATTCAAACAAAATAATAATATAAAGCAAAATAATTTATAATAAAGATAATAAAGACATTTGCTTAAGGTATAAACACAAAAATGTAATTGTTCAAAGTTTAAATACAAACAAATAATAAAAAATATAAACTAATAGTCTTTATTTTCATATCTCTTTATATTTCTAACTCATCTTCCCCATATCCCTTTAAGATAATATTCTTATTAGACTCACACTTATATTTCTCATCTCTCTCTGTGTCATCATCAAATAAAAAATTATTTTTCATTGAGTTTTTTTACTAACATTTCTACTACTTCTCCTAAGCTTTAGCATGTTATATGCTCCAGCTACTTCATTAATCGCCTCCCAAGTAAGGTCCGAACAACCCTCAACTTCAACATCTACTCTCACGACTTCGTATTGTAGTTTATTTATTAAAAAAATAATAATAATTGTAGTATTTATTTCTTCGCTTATGCCCTATCTAATTTCTCTCTCTAGTCCTGTCTAATTTTTTGGAAGAATTTTTTTTCCGCTTTGAACCTAAGCGAGACGCCAATGAAAGTCTAGCGCCTAAACAAGAATTAATTTGATTTAAACGAGAATTTTTAAACCAGTGATTGTGGTTGATGGGACAAAAGTCCTACAGCTAAAATGTATAGATTAAGATGCGGTATATCTTGGTCAATATTTATAGCGCAGGTAGACATGCACAGTAGGCCGGACTGATCTGGCCTGGCCTGGGCCTGGTAGGCTTTGGCCGTTGATCAGGTCAGGCCAGGCTTTAACTTTTGGGCCAGTAGGCCGGACCAGGTTGGACTTCTCAATCAAAGTCTGGCCTTTTGAGGCCTGTAGGTCAGGTCGAGCCAGGCCTGTAGGCTAGGCAGGGCCAGACTTTGGGTCAGGTTAGGCCAGTCCTTAGGCCGGGCCGGGCCAGGCCTAAAAATGTAATCAACTAATTTTTAATGTGAAATATAAATATTAAATAAACTAACTATTATATTAATTAAATGTATTGACAAAAAATTAAAAATGAGTAATTAATCAATAATAAATAATGAGTCGGTTACAAATATTTTGCTTCAAAATATTTTTAAAATGTTTTCAAAATTCAAATCTTCAAAAAAATATAACCTTTTTGAAAGTTGTAACCACAAATTGTGATAAAAAAATATCCCATAAATCACTACCATAAAAAGTTGTCCTATTGGCAAGACCATACTTGTATGTAACTTTTTTTTATTTTATTTTTCTAGTGAGCATGAAAAAGGAAAATATGTATGTACATTGATCACCAGTAAAAACGTATCTATATTCTTGGTATTTGTATGAGACTACCATAGAAAAATTCAAACTCATTCTGTACCACACCAACATGAGGTCATAAACAAAGAGATTCTATACCACACCAATATGAGGTCATAAACATAGTTTATAGTTAAAACGAATTAGCTAGGCTGGGCCAGTCCTCTGTGTAGGCTGGGCCGGGCCGATCCTCTGTGTAGGCTGGGCCGGGCCGGTCTTCTGTGTAGGTTGGGCCGGGCCGGGCCGGGCCAGTCCTCTGTCTAGGCTGGGGGCCGGGCTTTTGCATAGGCCATGCCAGATCGGTCTTTTTCGTAGGCCGGGCTTTTACATCAAAATAACAGCCTGTTCAAAGACTCTAGGCCGGACCGGCTCGATCTGGACTTTGACCAGGCCGGGCTCAGGCCAGGCCGACCTATGGGCCGTAGGCTTTTTTGTACATCTCTAAGCGCAGGTCATAGAAGTAGACCTGACAAACGGGTCGGGCCAAAAATGGCCCGACTTTTTTGCGGGCTGAGAAATGTTAGGCCCGCAGGCCATTTGAATTTTTTTTTTATAAGAAAATATTTATTATGACTTATAATTAAAAATAAATACTAACACTAATTATTTATAATTATGACACATAATTTCTATATAATCATATAATATTATTAATAAATAAAATAAAACAATCAATAATTTTATATTAAAACCAGACTTGCTTTAAAAATCAAAACCTCTCATCTCTTTATATCAGCCACATAGACAATCACACGTAATACCCTCACAAGCAGACGAAGAATGTTGTTTCAAGAACAAGTAATCAGCATTTATAAGAGTGGCAGAGTGCGCTAAATTTGAAAACAAAAACTAAAAGATTATTCATATAGCATACTTAAAGTTGGTCAATTTGAAACACAGTTCGGACCCAAATACTATGATATTCAATACTGATTGTCTGATGCTACCAAAACTCTTGTCACACTAGCTACCTTTTATACATAACCCAAGAACAAAAGGAAATATTCCACTTAATTCATGTCTCGATTCCATTGTCCTTCACAGAAAAATATATTTATGCATGGGACACATAAAAATTATGCAACTGGTGTCAGCTTGAAGAATTAAGTTGACCACTAACTTGATTGAAGATGAGCAATTGGAAAAAATATATTAGAAATTTATTTTTCTTGTGTCACTACTATCTTTCCTCTTTAGGTAAAAGCTTTCAAACCAATCAACTAGGAGAAGGCAATCAACTAATAATAGTGAAAGAATTTTAGATGTGAACAATATATATACGTATATAAACAATAATTTTTTTTTGTCAATAATGTCAAACAATTAAAAAAAAAAAAAAATAGCCCGCGAGTCGGGCCGAGCCAAAAACGACCCAGATTTTTTTGGGCTGCATTTTTTAAGCCCAAAACTCCTTTTTTGGGGCTAGCCCGGCCAGGCCTTTTTACCAGGTCTACATAAAAAGAGTAATATTCTCGTCTTTTAAAATATAATAAGAGCAATTTCTTAAAAATTGTAAAAATTACGAAAATAGTTTACCTTCTCAAGAAAGAAATTAAGAGGCATTCACTTGTATGGTAGTAATATTTTCAAAATTCATTGTGCTCAGGAATTTTGGTGCAAAACTAAAAACTCTTCTCTCTTATGAGGGATGTTATATCAAGTGTGTGTCATTCTAATATTACGTTTAGATTAAAAGAATGGAATGAGTCAAAAAATAAAATAAAAAAATAAATTAAATAGATAGTGAAATGGTTCATTCTATTTCATACTCTTCTTCAAAGAATAAATTTCATAAATATAGAAGAGATGAGAATAGTTCATTTAATTTCAAAAAACTAACAAAACATAATTTTTTTTTTATTTTATAAAAATAAATTATTCTATTCTAACTTCTATTCTTCCGATACAAACATAGAATAATTCTGTTAGTCCATCTAGTTCATGTACTTTCAAAACAGTGTCCTCTTTCAATGCGGACGGAGTATTAAACATTACGGCATCTTTCGGATAATGTAACATTTTACCAACCCATAAACACCTCAAATATTCTTTCTTCAACAGCTGAGTGACTACTAGAGATTTGAAATCAATCCGACGTGTCGACGTTTACGCCAGCGACTGCAATTTTGTGTCAATAGCGAAGATTCTAATTCCCTACTTTCTTGTTTTTAGGACTGAATATTAAATTAAGAGTATTTTTATATTTATTCATATTTTTTATCCATCAAATTTATCTGCATTAAAAATAAATAAATTTAATTTTATCTCATTTTATCTTTTTAATCCAAAAATGAGTCACACTTATTTATTTTTAATGCGAGTAAACATAATGGATAAAAAATATAAATAAATATAAGATTTTCCTTAAATTAATACACACTCGCAAACATATATACTGTATTCAATTCAAAATACAAGATTAAGTTTAAAATTGAGATATTTTTAAATTTAAAATTAAAATTAATATATATTTATTTAATTTTAAACAATATAATTAAAAAAATTATAAACTTTCTAATTTTTTTTATAAAAATTAAACGAATTATATCAATTTAAATATTTATACTATAAAGCAAGCAGCTCTCGGAGCTAATATCGTATTTGGTGATACCGTGTCAGGTTTTTTATTTTTTACTTTTTACTTTTGTTCTTATAATTTTAATTATATTATTATTTTATTTTTTAATTTAAAATTTAAAATTTTTAATTTAACATATTAAATTTTATTAAAATTTTACTTTATTATACATAATATGAACGTGCGTGTCACCAGATGCAAGTACGGATGTAAGACTTTCAACTAATAGCATTATTATTATTTTTAGGTGGGTAATAACCAAAGTAGCCGTACGCACCCAAGAAACGAAAAGCAAGCCAATAGGATGACCCAATGGTCCAAACTCTCTATCGGACCATACACGCGGCCTAATCTCACATACTTATAACGACACATAAAGCAACCAATAGCAGAGCTCACATCCTTCTCACTCCTGCATTTTCGTCCTTTTCTATTGCCTTGTCACGCGCCTAACCAGTCCGTGCTCTTCACCCATTATCGCCACGCGTCCAGTTTCCGGAACCGCCCAACAAAAGGCGATTCCACTTTGCCTAACTCGAGGTCCATACGTGTCCTTTCTTTATTTAAAGTGCTCGTTACGTGTACACCCTCCCATTGGCCAACGTCCCCCGACCAATCACAACCCTCAATTTCCTTGGATACGCTGCTTTAAGCTGGGCCCCATCTTATCTGACGCCACCAATCAGGTCAGTCCAATGGAAATGTTGCCCTAGACACGTGGTGCATCCTCCCACGCCGACCGTATTTCTGCCTTTCTTTGATCATTATCGTCGACCTGCAGTCACTCCCCTCCGGACAAGATTAGAAATATGATGTTTACTTTAGAAAGAGAAAGATCTACCGATATGTATATGTAGAGAGAGAAAGTTCAGAGATGGACGGTGGAGATCGGAGCTTAAGAGAAGGATTTGACGATACGATGATAATTAATCAAATTATGTTAAGATTCCGACCGATCGCTCCTAAACCGGCGGTGGATGGTGGTTCTGCTTCCGGTTATTTGGATCCGGAGAATAAGAAGAAGGATATGGTTCTTAAGAAAAGAGCTAAGAGAAAGTATGTTCGGGTTAAGAAAAGTTGTGTGAGAAAGGATAACAAAAATAAGGCGAAAGAGAGTGCAGATTGGATTGGTGAAACGGTGGCGACGTTAGAGTTACTTCCTGAGATCGGGAAGAGATTTGAGGAAGGAGGAATATCGAAAGATCTAGATTTTTCTGGAGTGCAACCGCTTCCGAGTTTGCTGAGCTTGAATATGGCTGGGAATACTTTTCATGTGTCAGATCTGATGTTGGTGGAGTCGTGGGTGACGGTGGAATGCGTGACGGACACGTGGGCTGAGTTGGAAGGGAGGTTAGGGTGTACGGACGAGGAGAAGCGGAGGAATCTGAAGGCGGACACGTGTCCGGGGTTTGTTTCGGATGGGGTTGATGGGGTGAGGTGGGTGAATCCGGCGTACCGGAGGATGGTGGGAGTCTCGGGGGAGGCGGAGGTGGTGGTGTGGCTGGTGATGAAGGAGAGGTTGCCGGTGGGGAAGGGAGGGTTTTCATGCAGAGTGAGAGTGGTGTACGGAAAGGAGAAACAGTCGCAAACGGTGCCGTGTGATGTGTGGAGGATGGAGTTTGGTGGATTTGCATGGAGGTTTGATGTTCAAGCTGCTCTTAGCTTGGGTCGTTGAAATACATAATATATGGATCAAACCGTTTCGATTTCCGATCGATCAGGTATATATATCTATATCTCTATGAATCTAAATGTTTATATATTATGAACAATTAAGCTTTTCAAAACTAAAGTGTGAATGCATGAGAAGAATAAATGGATGAATGAATCCTAATGTATGTATTAATTGTGCAGAGCTAGATCAAGCTATCTAGCCATCACAAAAACACTTTTGATAAACTAGCTCGATCCTAAAAGGGGTTGGGGGTTAAGCAAAATGTTCATAGTGTTTGATATTTTTTAAAGAATTCAAACCTTGCTATATATTGATGACAAATTATTAAATATTGCTTGGACACCTGTCATGTGATGTCCTACACCATTTATATGTTATTATTTTAACACTTAAAATGTATTATTTTATTTTAAGTATTAAAATGACAACACATAAATGGTGTAAGAAATGTATCAAAAAAAATACTGAATAATTACTCATATATTGATCGGATATAGAGCCAGATTGCAGAAACCCTGGGCAAACAGACATTAAGGTGTAAAAAAGATTTCGGTTTATGCGTGTGGTTAGAAATTTAGCATATATATATATATATATATATATAAACAAAGAAACGCAAGCGAATATAAACTTCTGACAAAATAACTTCAGTATGACACAAGTACATGTATAGTGATAAATATTGATTTAATTAAAATTATGGATAAGACAATATTTTGAGTCTTAACATCATTTTATGACTAGCTATAATAATGTGTAAATGATGAAGCTGGAGGAGCAAGAAATCCTATAACAGTCCTAAGAAATTAGCTAACGCGTCAAGTGACAAGTGTTTAAACAGAGACGTGAAAAAACAGACATACAGTTGAAAAATGAAAATATTTATTTGAATATGATAATTAAATATAAATAATTTATAATTTTATTTATTCGTATATTTATTCTGAAGATAAAATACAAATAAGTAAAATTATAAAATATTCATTTTTAATTTTTATATCCAATTATCACATTCTTATAAAAAAAGGTATATGTTGTAATACGTACTTGGATCATCGTCTTTGATACTTGAAATATGGTTTCTAGCGAAAGTGGAAGCAAACAAACTAGAAATTTATTGCTATAGAATTGAATTTAATTTGAAGCTTATTTAATTATTTATTCAAGAAAAATTGTTACGTGTAAAACAAAATATGGATAGATGTTAGTATTTGTTTTCTTGGGTATTTTTGAAGAGTGTTACAGTTAAAAGAAGATGAGTTATTCTATATTTTAAGAATATAATTATTATTTATTCTATTATTTTATATAAAAATGAGTTTTATACGAATTTTTTCACGTGTAGACTCTGTTCTCGTGGGAGAGAATAGAGTAAACTGTATAGTATGATTTTTCTCAGAAGAGGGCAGACTAGAGAAGAGTGAGGACGAGCTAGGACAATTAATGAGAGAATTGCTACTTAACTGGGTCGACAGCACAGCAGTACGTACTTTCTTTCCACCAACCACCGAGTTTTATGTCTTTATTATATATATGCTTGTGGTTCAAGTTTAATTTGCAATGAGATAAGTTTGTTTATTGGATAATTAGAACCAATAATTAATATACTTTGAATGAATTCATATATAGTCATCGACGCTTGGAAAGCACAAGAAGAAAAGTAGACCATCTTACAATCACAATTCCATTAAAAGGTTATGCTATATATTGTGATAGTAAACTTCGATATATTTTATTTTTCAAAATTAATATGAGAAATTTTAAGATTTAAAATTAACATTAATTCACTACAATCATAAGTGTTGTAAATTAATATTTAAAAATTAGTGTTAATTATAAGATTTATTATTTTATAATTTTTAATAAATTTTATTAATTTTGAGTTTGAAAGTATTTTAAAATAATTTTTAAAATTAATATTAATCTTTTAATTTGAAAAAGAGAGAATATTCTTTTTCTAAAAGAAAATTTTGACAAATGATCAAATGAGAGCTTATTGGTTCCTCCCCAATTAACCTTCCCTCCAATTTTGCTCTAATTAATACATTAAACACTTATATTTTTGGATATTATAATTGAAATTGACAGTTATGACTTTATGTATGCTATTGAGTTGTATACACCAAATTTGAAATTAATGAAACACTTTTTTTACCATTTGATGACCATGGTAAAAATATTTTTAATGACTTTTTAAATATATTTTTTATTGGTATCAATATTATGAACTATGAATTAATATATTTGATCATTAATTATGAAAAAATATGTTACGATAAATATTTGATATATTAATTAAATAGAATGGGAGAAAAAGTTGATGAAGAAAACTAAATCCTTATACAAGACTCTTAAGTACTTTAGAAAAGGGAGATTAGTACTGACTATAATTTTTTTGTAGTAAAATTATGCATACTCGTAGCGGATATGAACCAAAAAATTAAAAAAAATCAATTACCTTTGTAGCGTATGCCCACGATCATGAACGGCTAGAATCACATGCTCAACGAATAATATTCTCAGCGATAATTTAGACTACGAATGAGTACTAAATATATCTATAATAATTCGAAAAGCTAAAACGTTACAAGCTTCACAAAAGACCTATAATGACTTATAGAAAACTCTATCTTTTTCTCTGAAGTTACTTGTTGTTTGGTGTGTCAAATGATCAACAATTTTTCTCCTTTTATACTACTCTAAGAAGTGTAACTCATGTAACTCCAAGAGAATTAAGAGCATTTGTAACATATGTAACTCATGTAACATATGTAACTCCCACTTGATTAGAGAGCAACACACATGTTAATTGTATCTAGATGATAAACCATATAGTTATACCCACCGGTTCATCCGCTCCATAGGCGCTTCGGCTCGGGTCCATTAACTAACATCTCTCACTCGCCCATGGGGAGGACGACGTTGTTATCATATAAGTTAATGAAGTCCAAATGTGTAAGTCAAAAATTTGTTTAGCCACCGAGCCGTACGACCGCTGAGTTTACCTACAATGCGGGAGCTCTAAATCAAACCCTTTAGGGCAAAAAATAGAGACATCAACCCTTTTAACAAAATATGCAATGTGGGAACCATCAAGCTAAATCGGTTAAAGTTTGCATTGAGGCTACAACTTCTGAAACTTAGAGTACCCCTGATTGACTTCAATTTTCACATGGTTAAGTATCTATGATTCCTCAGAGAATTGTACTTAACCCTTTTACTATATTGTTTCAAAAAATATTACAGTTGTCGACAATAAGTGCAGAGCAGGGTAAAATTAAGTTATCTTCCCTTTGCCCTAATGTTACTCAAATCTGAATCAACTGTTTTTACAGAATCACCACATATAGTCTCATAGTCCAGACTTTAGAAAATAAAACCAAAATACCAACATTAATTCATCTATTTGTAACATAGTCAAAGATCACAAAAAGTACTTAATAAAATGATCAAGGAATACCTTATCCTTTAAAAGAAAAGGATAACACATAGTGAGAAAATAGGGATCAATTTATTTTACCTCCTTTATTTTGTTGTTAAACGCAGGTTATATTCTCACAACATATTAATTAAATAGTCTTGTTGCATGGACTCAAGTTTAGTCACTCCTCGAGTGTTTAACTTAAAACTTTCAAATTGCTCGCTTTTCGAAGCGCCAATTTTGAAATTTTGCGTCCATTTAACATGTCACGGTAGATAATTTCACAATTTCACAATTGTGAGCATATGTCTTACAGTCATACCGTGCGGATCTTGGTTCACTTACTCCTTGAGTGCCTAACTCGAATTCTTGAATTGATCGCTTTTTTAAGTGCCAATTCTAAGATTTCGCATCCGGTTATTTATCAGGTTAATATGGATAGTGGGACTTACCATATTCGGTTAAACATATTTGACCTCATATTGGTTCTAACCAATACGATATATTAACATATCATTTTTCTTGCTAATAAACGTCAATTGACCACTATTCGAAGCATCAATAGCTCGCTATCCAAAGCGAGAATAAATGAAATATCTCATATTTGCTCGTTTTTCAGCGCCAAATGTGATTGCTCGTGTCAGAGAGTCAATCAACCTGTTAGACATATAATTTTAAAATACATATATAATATGTAATTATAGTTAATAATTGTGTGAACTCAAGTTATCATATGTCAATAAAGATAATATGGGAAAAGAAAGTCTTTTACATTAAATGATAAATAATTCCAAATGATACGACTTTCTAATATAAGCTAAATAATAAGTGATATACTGAAACGTCATAAGTACATCAAACCTCACGAAGTCCTAAAGAACAAACATGTATCTAAAATGTATCTCTAGGAATCGGCGTCGTTAGGGGATCAACAATTATTTGATCGATGGATAAGTACTTTAGTACCACTTTATTATTTGCTACATTTTCTCGAATAAAGCATGTCATCAAATCAATATGCTTCGTCCTGCCATGATGCTTGGGATCCTTGATAAAATCAAGTGTTGCTGTGTTATCACAGAAAGCTATCACAAGATCCAAAGCACGAGGTATAAGATTGAGATCCTCAAAGAATCTATTTAGCTATAAAGCTTCGTGGATGACTGATGTACATGTTACAAACTCTGACTCCATCGTGCATAAATTCACATAAGTTTGTTAATTGCTTAGGTAGGTGATGACACCTCTATTTAGCAAGAATGCATATCCTGAGGTAGATCTTTGGTTTCCACGAACGCCTCCATAACTAGCACCGGAGTATCCAACTAAGTGAAGATCAGGTCCTCCATAGCATAACATGTAATCTAATATGCCTCTCAAGTATTGTTGGATCCTCCAATGTGCAATTCCAAGGTTTGACTAGTATCGACCAAGAACATAGACCGCAAATGCAATGTCTGGTCGTTTGCACTTAACTTCATACATCAATTTTTCAATAACTATAGCATATGAAACATGAGACATCTTATCAATTTTTTAATAAGTGGTAGGACAATGCTCAGGACCAATAGCATCACCTTTTATAATAGAACTGTCTATAGGTCTACAGTTGTTCATCTGGAATAATTCAAGAACCTTCTTAAGATAGTCTCTTGGGATATACGAAGAAGCTTTCTTGATCGATCTCTAAAGATCTTTACTCCAAGAACATATGTTGCTTCTCTCATGTCTTTCATTTTAAAATTAGAGGGCAACCACCTTTTAGTGGCTACAATTATCACCTTATCATTCTCAGTAAGAAAATGTCATCAACATACATTAAAAGGATAAGAAACTCTTCATTTGACTTTTTGAGATACATGCAATGATTCTCTTCAATCATCGTAAATCCATCATCAATGACTGCTCGATGAAACCAAAGATAACATTATCTAGATGTTTATTTCAAGTCATAAGTAGAACATTTTAACTTATAAACTTTGTGCTCAAAACCTTTTTTAATATAACTTTCTAGTTATTCCATGTATATCTCTTTGACAAGTTCTCTATTGAGAAACGTCGTCTTTACGTTCATTTGATATAATTCTAGATCCAAATATATAACAATAGCTAATAAGAGACGGATCGAGGTAAATCTCACAATAGCTGATAAAGTTTTCACATAATCAATCTCTTCTTGCTGAGTGTAGCCCTTGGCTACTAAGCAAGTTTTATGTCTTTCAATGGAACCATCCGCCTTGTGTTTAACTTTGAGAACCCATTTGTTCCCAATAGCTTTTCGCCCAGTCGGAAGATCAACCAAGTCCCAAACTTAATTAGTAGTCATAGATTTCATTTATTCATCCATTGCAACATTCCACTTGATACAGATAATATAGCTTCTTGATAAGATCGAGGTTCATCATGATCTTGCGTATTAGCTATAAAAGCATTTTTCTCAATCTCAAAGTGACGACGTGGAATATTATCTCTTTGACTTCTTTGCAAATGATGAACATATGACTCTTCATTTGACGATAGAGTACTTGAAAGTATATCACTCCCACTATCTATAAGAGTCAAAGGAATAGGTTTCTCAGTCTCAATCATTTGATTAGGTGCTCCATTTTTTTTTTCTCCATTACATAAAAGTCTTTATCCTTGTTAACATCACATCTGTTCGAAAAATTCATTTATAGAAATTCAGCTTATCGTGACTCAATTTCATATATAGTCCCATCAGGCTACTCACCAATGAACACGTACATACCCTTTAGAGTGTTTAAAGTAACTTATAAAGATACACTTCTTACTCATTGGACCCAACTTCTCATATTTATGAGAAATGTTGTGAACATAAGTTGTCGAATCCCATGGGCACAAATTGCTTAAATCAGACTTTCTATCGATCCATAATTCATATAGGGTGAACTGTACTAATTTTGAAGGAACTTGGTTAAGTATATGTGCTGTAGTTAACAACGTGTCTCCCAAAAAAGAGATAGGCAAATTAACTTGCGTCATCATAGATCTTACCATGTCAAGCGATATCCTATTTCTTCTTTCCACTACACCATTTTATTGTGGAGTACTAGGAATTATCAGTTGCCTGATGATTTCTTTTTTTCTCACACAGACCTTTAAATTGATTGGATAAATACTCGCGGCCTCAGTCAGTTCGGAGTACTTTAACATTTTTCTCTAACTGATTCTCAACCTCAATCAAATAACGTATAAAGCAGTCAAGTGCTTCTGACTTATAAGAGATTAAGAATGTGTGCCCAAAGCGCATGAAGTCATCTATCATAGTAATAAAATAAGAATGACTACGTCTATCCTTCACATTCATTGGACCACATATATCCGAATGAATAAGCTGCAATGACGTATCTGCCCTTGTGGCTTTACCAAATAGTTTTCTTGTAGACTTACTTGTTAAGTAGTGTTCACAAGTAGGCAAGTTGACCTTAGCGAGTGGGCCTAGAAGACCTTCTCGAGCTAACCAGGTCATCTTGTCTTGTCCAATATGGCCCAATCTAGTATGTCATTTAATTGAATTATTATGTTCACTCTTAACAGAAGTATGATAAGAATATGAATCATCAATATCACAACTAGAATTACTGATATCCATAATCATTAAACTATTATTAATAAAACCATATCCACAAACATTCATCCCATGAGAAATAATAACTTATTCTTTCTCAAAAATCACAGTAAAACCTTATCTTAAACTTACAAGAACATAATATAAATTCTGCTGGGCATCTAACGCATAAAGTACATTCCCCATATATACTTTTCTACCAGCCGGAATGCAGCGATACCCCTCGAACCCATCTCGATCTCTAGCTATGTGGTCCGTTGGTCCGGAATCTATAATCCACAAATGACGAGTTTGAGCAACAAAAGTACTATAAGTAATATTACACATAGTTCGATTAAAACTAGGAAGTACTTTTTTCGGCTCAGTGCATTCATGAGCGAAGTGCCCCATTTTGCCACAGTTGTAGCAGGTCATCTTAGCCTTGTCCGTTTTGCTAGCTCTTTTCCCTATTTTCCTCTTGGCTCCTGTATTTACTCCCTTGTTAGGCGCAAAAGCAGGAGCAGGAGCACTATCTTTCTTTATATTATTCTTTCGCTTGGGTTTTCCCTTGCGAGAACTGGACACAACAACATATGCCTTGGATGGCTTAACAGCTTCTAAATGCTCAGCCTCAACCTCCAAGTGACGTCAAATATCCTCAAACTTTTTGATATTCGGGTTGTGGGTCATATTAACCCACATATGTTCCCAACTATCTGGGAGTGAGCGAATTACAGTTGATATCTGTTGCTCATCCGACAAGTCATTATCAGCAGCCTTTAACTTACGAATCATGTTTGATATTATTCGAATGTATTTTTTCATTGAATGATCAGTCTCCTTCTTATAACCGTCAAACCTGATAGTTAAACCACGCAACCTAGTCAGTGAGGTGCCTCCGAATTTGGTCTTCAAAGCTTCCCACATCTCGTAAGAAGTTGAGTACTCTTCGAACTCAAACAATAACTCATTGTTCATACCGCTCAAGAGAGTGATGCGAGCACTTATATTTTTCTTGCGTTAATTTTCAAAGGCAACAAGCTTCTTAGCTAGGGCTGTAAATGGTAATCGAAAAATTTGTATCCGTCCGCATTCGTATTTGAAAAAAAACGGATATTATTCGCATTCGAAAAAACCCGGATATATCCGTATTCGGTTTAAAGATATCCGCAAATAAACGGATACGAATACGGATATAAGCGTATCGTTTAACATCCGTCCGTAAATATATTCGGCGGATAACGGATATTCGGAATCCGATATCCGAATTCGAATTCGTATCCGAATAACTTATATATATATATATATATAATAAGCAAAATAATTTTTTTTAAATGGTCTTCCTTATATAATAATTAGTTTTCACTATTATAAAAAAATTATTTTTAAAATATGTCATTTCACTTCTAAAAAATAGGAAATAACACTTTTATTATAATATTAATAAATTGATTTAAGTATAGTTAATGAATTTTTACTATTATAAAGTTAAAATATCTAAAATGTATCACTTAACAAATGTTATAAATATCATTTAACAAGTGTTACAATATAACTTTTGGATAATTTAACAAGTGTTATAAATGTTATAAATATAATTTAAATGTTATAATTATAGTCTATAGATTATAAATATTCATACATACTACAATATTACTCCAAATTAACACATAAAATTGACATCTACTTATTAATGGATATTTAAACATTAATAAGTAGAGCATTCATTTTGAATTTAGGATTTCAAAAATAATGAAAACTTATTTAAATTGTAATTTAGTGCACTAATTATTGTATTTATTAAAAATAAATAAATTAGCATTCATTCATTAATGAACTGTGACGACCCCAAATCCGGGTTCCATAACCTCGAGTTTGGTTCTCACTATTCAACACATTACTAACAATTAAATACATACATTGCATTTAAATATCGCGGAATAATACATATTGGTTCCCTTCAAAAGGTTACAATACCAGGGTCTATCAACCTTAACATAAAAACAGTTCCTATCATAAGGAATTACAAAAGGTTTAACAACCGTAAATACATAAATAAAGATCTAACTAGCATGCATAAGCTACTTAAGCTTTGGCCTTTCCTTTTCCCTTATCCTTCCTGGAGCAATCAGAATTATCTGAAAAATGGTTCATGATATAGCAAGAATGAGCAACTAGTTTGCTCAGCAAGTTTATAACAATCATATAGATTTAATATATCATGAATGAATGGGAAAGGTCATCAATGGTTCAACAATAGATATAACAATTGTGAAAGAAACAGGATTCAAATTTTAATAAACAGAATATTTGAATCTTAAAATGCTGAGTGGTCACTAAGGACCCTGAACTAACTAGGGTATAATAGAGTTTCCTCTGACCCTTTGAGTTGTTTGGTTTTCAAGGGGATCAGCCTATTCAACCCGCTGTATATGCATTACATTTAGTCACTGGCGCCCAAAGTCGGTTTCCCGACACAAAATCCCCTAATTTAGGGTTGTTCAATTCTCAGACTTAATATAAGAAATCCGCACCCAACAATGGTTTGGATAAGCTTTTAAAAGTATTCAAGTTATTGAATTTAGAAACGCAATGTCTAGCTGAACTATTAGCTTCAGACATTTTTAATACAGTTCATGAATCAAGAACTAACAAGCTTCAAATGCACTAAGTGCGATTGTATAAACAATATGGATGTGGAATAATTTTAAATAATTAAACCACTTCAAGCTTTAACAATAAATACAAGTATGGAAACTTGTTCAACGATAATAATTGAGTAGGGTTAGAGAACTTGCCTTTTTGCTCAGCTACAATAATTGTCTAGCTTTAACTAACTTGCTTTGAAAGACCTAACATTAATAAAGTCGGTCTAATAATTAGTACGACGTATTTGCATAATTATACGCTTAATAACGAACTTATTTACCACATAAGTACTAACACATAAATTACATTAGTCAAAACAATATTATTAACCTTATAGACACTTAATCATTTTAGGTTAATAATTTAATAAGTTAGAAAATATTTTTCTTAAGTGTTGGACACTTATTAAACCCTTAAACAACTTATTATAATTGTTTAATTAAATCATAATTAAATTAAATTTATTTTATTAACTCAATCTCTATTTAATTACTATTTAATATTGATTAAATAGAAATTAATTAATTAACTCTACTTATTATTAAAAATAAATAATAACTAATTGTACTTACTTATTATTTAATTATAATTAAATAATAAATAATTATTAACTTAGTTTTAACCTTCTTCAATTTAATGTTAATCAACCAATAATTAACTAAGTAATTAACCTTACTTATTATTTAATTAAGGAAATTAAATAATAGTTTACTAATCTTAATCCCCTTTAATTATTATTTAATGTCAATTAAATAATAATTAATTATTTAATTAATTTTAATTATTATTTAAGGTTAAATAATAATCAAATCATTCTTATTTATTATTTTAATTAAATAATAAATTATTACTCTAATAATTTAATTTCCATTAATCGTTATTTAATGTTAATTAAATAATAATTAATTACTTAATTATCCTTATTTATTATTTAATAATATTTAAATAATAAATAATTAATTTATAAATTTTATCTCTCTTTAAATATTATTTAATAGGCATTAAATAATAATTGCTAATTTATCATCTTTATTTATTATTAACATTTAAAATAATAAATAAATAATAAATTTATTTAACCTAACCATGGTTTAGCTAACTAGATTAATATTTAAAATATTTAAATATTAAACTTTATGAAAAATATCCTCCCCAATATTATTTTTGTATTATTATTATTTTTTTTATAATTTTAAATTAATTTTTAAATATTTAAATTAATTAAAATTAACCCGAATGGCATTTTCGTAAATAAGTTGAAAAAACCGGACCGATGGCATTTCCGTAATTAATTCGAAAACTGAACCGAGGGCAGAATGGTAATTCTGCCGTAAAAAACACGGAGGGGCAAAATGGTAATTTCGCTGAAAAACAGTTTCTCGCGCATTGCGCGCGTAAGCCGATGCAGGACCAAAACGGCGTCGTTTTTGAAACCCCGGAAATGGCCTCCGCGCATAACGCGCGGAGTAAAATTTCACGGACGCCAAACGACGTCGTTTGGCTCCGCGTCCTCGGTGAACAGTGGCAGCCGCGCATTGCGCGGAAAGCCTTAAAATTTTTTTCTTCCCGCAGAACGTGAACAGTGACCAGAAAATACCCACTTTAATAAAAATTATACCATCAAGTAAGCTTTAAATGCTCAATAAAAATCCAAAAAAATTACCAATCATCTTATATTAATTTATAACATGAAAAATTAATTTTTCATGATTTAATATCAATATTTTTTTATAAAAAATTTTACATCACATAAACTACCATAAATCATATCTTTTTGTGTATAACTCCATTTTAAGTGATTCAAACTTTGTTTTTCTCATGATTTAATGTTCTATAATATTAGAACATCAAACCTAAGTTTTACAAAAATATTTTTGGTAATATATTTCAAAACTTGTTTACACACTACTAAATACATATTTTAGCATATAAAATATACCAAAATACAAACCAAACATATTAAACTCAAGCATGGCATAAATATTACCTCTACACATTAATAATTATATTAACATGTTTATACTAACATGGTGATTTATTTAATTTAAAAACAAAACTTTATTTAAAATAACCATTACCTTGATTTAATGGCTATCTTTCTTTTTCTTCCAAAGTAGGTGATGAGGTTTGAAGGCATGAACCAAGAACTCATTCTCTTGGTATTTTTGCTCTCAACTATAATTTTTCTACACTCTCAAATGCTCTCTAGCTTGAAAAATGGAGGAAGAAGAATGACTAACACAATGCTCCTAATTTGCAAGTATACTTGCAATATTGATAGATACATAATATATCTAATAATTTTAGCCCATCATGCACCTATTGGATACTTACACAAGTTAGCCACATTAGGTGAAAAGAAGCATGGTGTCTATGTACTTTAAAAATCAATCCAAGCAATCCTTTAATTAAATAAATAAGAAAATCAAATAATAATAATAATAATAATAATAACAATACACTCTCTCTCCTCCTCACCACATGCTTCGGCTGATGGACTTCAAAAGTCCCAAAAATAAATTCACTTTTCTTATTTTAATTAATTAATAAGTTATTTAATTGTTTTTCCAAGTGGGCCAATCATTGGGCTTTAATTTAAAATACCAATTGGGCTTCTATTAAATTGTTTGGGCTACTAAATTGTCAAATTTTATTATTCCCCACTTGGGCTACTAATTGACCCATGTTGGGCTAATTTAATAATTTATACATTAATTATTCAATCCATGTTAAATAAATAATTAGATTGAATAAATAATTAAATATTTTAACCCATAAGTATTAAATTACCAAATGGACTAATAAATATTATTATTAATATTTTACATTATTTACATTAATTAATAGTCATATTAATTAATTTATTATATTTAATTCACTCATTATATTCAATTTAATTGAATATTTAATTAATAGGAAACTTATCAATTATTTTGATATTAAAACTTTAGGGTTTGTTCACTAATTTAATAACATATTAGTGACCCCCTTTAATTAATTTTAGTAATTAATTACATAATTATTTAATCACATAATTAATTAATCACATAAAAAGATTTAAATAATCTCATAAAACTAACTCGTTGGAAATTAAATTAATATTTTAATTAATAAAAATGTGGAAATTCTAGGACATTACATTCTCCCCTCCTTATAAAAATTCCGTCCTCGGAATTGTAAAAATAAGGTTACTCAAATAAAAACGGGTAATTTGCCCTCATTTCCTCCTCTAATTCCCACGTAGATTCTTCAATGGCGTGATTCCTCCAGAGTACTTTGACAGAATGAATTATCTTATTTCTCAGTTTCTGTTCCTTCCTATCAAGTATCTGAACAGGAACTTCTTCATATGATAAGTCCTTCCCGACTTGAATTGGTTCATAGGAGATAACGTGCTTGTAGTCTGGTTTGTATGGTCGCAATACCGACACGTGAAACACATTGTGAATATGTTCCAATTCAGGAGGTAAAGCTACCTCGTATGCTACTTCACCCACTCTTCTCAATATTTCGAACGGTCCTATGAACCTTGGACTCAATTTCCCCTTCTTTCCAAACCTGATCTTCCCTTTCCAGGGAGATACCTTAATGAACACAAAACTCCCCACCTCGAAGTCTCGTTTCTGTCGATGTAAATCGGCGTATTTCTTTTGACGGTCTTGAGCTGCTACTAGCCGAGCTCTTATTACCTTGATAATTTCTACCGTCTGTTGAACCAACTCTGGCCCCAACAGTCGGCGTTCTCCTACCTCATCCCAACACAGAGGTGTTCTGCATTTTCTGCCATATAAAGCTTCGTAAGGCGGCATACCTATGCTCGCATGATAACTGTTGTTGTATGCAAACTCAACTAGTGGTAGATGGATTTCCCAACTGCCCTTGAAATCCATTACGCAGGCCCTGAGCATATCTTCCAATGTCTGAATTGTTCTATCACTTTGCCCATCGGTCTGCGGATGATACGCTGTACTCATTCTCAACTGTGTCCCCAATCTCTCCTGAAGACTTCTCCAAAATTTTGACGTGAAGCGCGGATCTCTGTCTGACACAATCGATACCGGCACCCCATGTCTTGAAACTATCTCTTTGATGTACAGTTTGGACAACTGATCCAAACTGAACCTAATCTTGATCGGCAAAAAGTGCGCTGACTTTGTTAGCCGATCCACAATCACCCAAATTGCGTCATATCCCTTCTGTGTTGCTGGAAGTCCTACCACAAAATCCATTGTGATATGCTCCCATTTCCACTCAGGAATTTCTAACGGCTGTAACAATCCACTTGGTCTCTGATGTTCGGCCTTTACCCTTTGACAAGTTAGGCATCGGCTGACACATTCTGCAACCTCCCTCTTTAAATTCGGCCACCAAAAATGCTGACGTAGATCTTGATACATCTTCGTACTCCCCGGATGTATCGAGTATCTCGTACTGTGGGCCTCTTGCAAAATTTCCTCTCGTAATTCAGGCACTAGCGGTACCCAAACACGATTTTCAAATCTCAGCAATCCCATGCTCTCAATTTTAAACTTGACCTCTTCTCCATCGGTCATCCTCTTCCGGATTCTGTCACATTCCTCATCTTTGTCTTGAGCCTCTTTCACCCTATCTAACAAGGTTGGGCTCACCTCGACTTCTATTGACTCGTTTGGACTTCTCACTTCCAACTCCATTCGAGCCATCTCTTGAACCAATTGTTCTTGATCTGTCAATATGAACAATTTCTCCCTGCTCTTTCTACTCAGAGCATCCGCTACTACGTTGGCTTTGCCGGGATGATATAGAATTTCACAATCATAATCTTTGATCAATTCCAACCATCTCCGTTGCCTCATATTCAACTCCTTCTGTGTGAAGATATACTTCAGACTCTTATGGTCTGTGAATATCTCACATTTTTCTCCGTATAGATAATGTCTCCAAATTTTAAGGGCAAACACTACCGCTGCCAGCTCCAAGTCGTGGGTAGGATATCCCTTCTCATAATCTTTTAATTGTCTGGACGCATACGCAACGACTTTGCCGTTTTGCATAAGCACACAGCCAAGCCCCTTGTGCGATGCATCACTGTAGACCGTAAAACCTCCTGTATCGTCTGGTAAGGTCAATACAGGTGCTTCACTAAGTCTTTTCTTTAACTCCTGAAAACTTTCCTCACACTTCTCTGTCCACACGTATTTCACCGTCTTTCTTGTTAAGTTGGTCAACGGTGTTGCTATCTTTGAGAAGTCTTGAATGAACCTCCGATAGTAACCCGCTAACCCTAAGAAACTTCTTACTTCTGTCGGCGTCCTTGGTTGCTCCCAATTCATTACCGATTCAACCTTCGCCGGATCAACCGAAACTCCTTCCTTGTCAATAACATGACCTAAAAATTGAACTCTTTCCAACCAGAATTCACACTTTGAAAACTTAGCGTACAACCGCTCCTTCCGTAAAATCTCCAACACCAATCTTAGGTGTTCAGCATGCTCCTCCTCCGTTTTGGAATACACCAGAATATCGTCAATGAACACGACTACAAATTTATCCAAGTATTGCTTGAATATTCTGTTCATCATGTCCATAAATGCGGCTGGCGCATTCGTTAGTCCAAACGACATCACCAGAAACTCATAATGCCCATATCGAGTTCTGAATGCCGTCTTGGGTATATCCTCCTTCCTGACTTTCAACTGATGATAACCAGTCCTTAAGTCAATCTTTGAAAAGTACTTCGCCCCTTTCAATTGATCGAAAAGATCGTCAATTCGTGGTAACGGGTACTTGTTCTTAATTGTCACCTTATTCAGCTCTCTATAATCCATACACAATCTCATCGATCCATCCTTCTTCTTTACAAACAGCACCGGTGCTCCCCATGGAGAAACACTTGGCTGAATGTACTTATTGTCTAGCAACTCCTGCAATTGCACCATCAATTCCTTTAGTTCTACCGGAGCCATCCTATATGGTGCTTTCGATATCGGTGCTGTCCCCGGTACTAAATCAATCACAAATTCTATCTCCCTGTCCGGCGGTAAACCCGGCAGTACATCTGGAAAAACATCCGTAAACTCCCTAACTACTGGTATTTGCTCCATCTCGGGACTCACCACTTGTGTGTCAACCACATGAGCCAAATACCCTACACAACCTTTCTTCAATAATTTCTTGGCCTGCATCATCGTCAGACAAGAAGACTGTCTTGACGATTTGCTGCCATAAAATACGACCTTAGACCTATTTGGTGTCTTAAGGTGTATGCACTTCTTCTGACAATCAATTATCGCCCCGTGGTTAAACAACCAATCCATCCCAAGTATTACATCAAATTCCCCCAGACGTATTGGAATTAGATTCACATTTAATTTCTGACCCCTGATTTCAGCACAACAATTTCTATGTATGTACTCTACCGGAATCACTTCTTTATTAGCAACTTCTATGTTCATTGAGTTTTCTAGTTTGTCCCTAGGCAACTCTAATCGTCTAGCGAAATCATCAGACACAAATGAACAGGTAGCACCCGAATCAAACAATACATATGCATTTATATTATTGATCGGAATAATACCTGACACCACGTCTTTTGACCCCACGGCATCCTGTACCGTCATATTGAAAGTCCGGGCTGTCGGCTTGTTCTGTGGTACCGGTCCCCCGATAGCCAATTTGCTGTTATTGCCCCTGTAGCCGCTACCCCCGTCATTCTTCTTCTTAGGGCAATCCTTTATCAGGTGGTCAGATGCTCCGCAAGAAAAGCATCTCACTTTCTTTGGGAGGGGACAATTTGGAGAAATATGTCCCACCTGACCACAATTGTAGCATGTATTCTTCCCTTTCCTGCACTCTCCGAAGTGGTTCTTTCCACATATATTGCATGCTGGCTTTTTCTGAACACTTCCTTGTTGATTCCCCGAGCTCTTGTCGTTGCTGCTGTTGTCCCATTTGCGCTTGTTGTTATTATTGTTGTTATTATTGCCTCCACTGTTGCTGTTCTTGCTTCCCCCTTCATTTTTCTTCTTGTTTCTCTCCTGGTTGTACTTGGTTAACGCGTCACTTCCTCCTTCAGCAATGATTGACTTCTCTAGCAAAGTTGCGAACGAGTCAATCTGCAGTACTGCTATCTTGTTGAATATCCAAGGTCTCAATCCATTCTCGAACCTCCTGGCCTTGCGTTCCTCCGTGTCTACCTGATGTGGAGCGAACCTGGCCAGCTCATTAAATTTTGCCGCGTACTCCGGTACCGACATGTTCTCCTGTTTCAGTTCTAGAAACCTTACCTCCATCCTACTTTTCATACTTTTCGGGAAATAATTCTCGTCGAATATTTCCTTAAATTTTGTCCAGGGCACCACACCATCCCCAGCCCTATTCTGATTGGCTTCCCACCAGAAATTGGCTTCGCCCTTCATCATGTAGGTAGCAAAAACTGTCTTTTGCTCCTCAGCTACTCTTGCGATAACGAACGCCTTCTCTATCTCCTTTATCCAAGACTGGGCCTCTATCGGGTCCGACGTTCCCCTAAACTCTGGCGGTCCCACCGCTTTAAAATCTTTGAAATTTGTCAACTGAGTTGGTGGTGGTGGTGGTGGATTTGCTACAACAGGATGTCTGTGTTGCATTGCCTCAGCTAGCATGTCGACGAAGTTTTGCATAGGGTCTACATTGTGACCCCCCGCGTCGTTGTTAACTGACTCTTCTACCCCCTGGTTCCTTGGTGGTTGTCTACGTGGCGGCATTTTCTGTTATAAACAAAAATTTACATTATTATACTGGTTTCATCTTTTTCATTTCATTATTTTGTATCTTAGACAATGTTTAGCTAAAATACAAGTAATTATTTCAACACGCATATAAACATAAATTCAACTGCATTTATACTCATATGCTAAAACAGGAGTGCGTAGCACTTTACATCAAAAGCATACTGCTATAAATGCTTCTATCCCAGAGAAGCTACAAAAGATGGGATCTGACATATCCTACAACTTCCTAGAGTTGGGATTTAGTGACATATTAACCCTCTAATAAAACAAAAGTTGGGTTCTACTGCATCTATTTACATACGAAATTAGAAAATAACTACTACTACTACTGACTGCGCATCCCCCTACGGATCGCGTCGTCATACTCCTCATCCCCGATGGCCATCACCACACTCCTGCTGATGGTGTGCATAGACTGGCCCTCCTCAGCTGGGTAGTAGTGCACCCTGCTCTGAAGCCTACCATATGAAGATCGGTAGACGTAGCTAAGTCTATCCGTCCTCACCCGCTTCTCGCGGACCTCCTCCTCTAGCTCAATCATCTGACCATAAGCGGCATCCCGCTGTCTCTCCATCTCTATACGGTCCTCTATCGCCTCCTGCCAGTGTGCACGGATGGCGGCCTTCTCTGCCTGAACCTGCTGAACCTTCAGCTCAGCCTCTGCCAACCTAGTCTCAACCACTGCTAATTTAGCCTGCAGCTCTACATCCTGCTCTACCAGCTGATGAGTTAGCACCGCAAGGTGCTCCACTGAATCCTCGTACTCCTGTACCTGATCCTCAAGTCCTACAATCCTCTCCTTCAGCTCTGTGTTCTCGCCAGAGAACTGATAAGCCGCATCCCTATACTGATCCTCCATGTGCTGATGGGTCAGATTCTGCTCCTCTAGATGCTGGACCCTTGCCTCCAGCCCCTCGTTCCTATCGGTCAGTCCCTCTATGATGTCAGCGGCAGTGGTGCCCATGCCATCAGCTGACTCCTCCTCCTCAGACTCCTCTGACTCTGCCTCATCCTCACTGTAAGGCCTCATGACTCCGCCCCAGACGGGCTCCACACGATCCCCCTCCTCAGGATCTGACTCTGGCTCCTCTACGGGTGCAGCCACCAGCGGCTGTGCAGTATCCATATGGATATCAATATAGTCCTCCTCAGCAGTGCGACTCGACTGTCCGATCTCTGCCATCCTATAACATAAAACAATAACACACGTTAGTACAGCCATAAAATATATTCATTGATGAAATGAAATGATATTTTATCATGTACATCTCGGCTCGATGGATTTTCTCAATCCATCTCCAAAAATACACAACATCATGAATCTCCCCGATTCATCCCCTAACGCACTCGATATGAGTTTAATACTAAGGTTATAACTTAGGTTTCGCAAATCCTAACGTTTCTAACCTACGGCTCTGATACCAACCTGTGACGACCCCAAATCCGGGTTCCATAACCTCGAGTTTGGTTCTCACTATTCAACACATTACTAACAATTAAATACATACATTGCATTTAAATATCGCGGAATAATACACATTGGTTCCCTTCAAAAGGTTACAATACCAGGGTCTATCAACCTTAACATAAAAACAGTTCCTATCATAAGGAATTACAAAAGGTTTAACAACCGTAAATACATAAATAAAGATCTAACTAGCATGCATAAGCTACTTAAGCTTTGGCCTTTCCTTTTCCCTTATCCTTCCTGGAGCAATCAGAATTATCTGAAAAATGGTTCATGATATAGCAAGAATGAGCAACTAGTTTGCTCAGCAAGTTTATAACAATCATATAGATTTAATATATCATGAATGAATGGGAAAGGTCATCAATGGTTCAACAATAGATATACCAATTGTGAAAGAAACAGGATTCAAATTTTAATAAACAGAATATTTGAATCTTAAAATGCTGAGTGGTCACTAAGGACCCTGAACTAACTAGGGTATAATAGAGTTTCCTCTGACCCTTTGAGTTGTTTGGTTTTCAAGGGGATCAGCCTATTCAACCCGCTGTATATGCATTACATTTAGTCACTGGCGCCCAAAGTCGGTTTCCCGACACAAAATCCCCTAATTTAGGGTTGTTCAATTCTCAGACTTAATATAAGAAATCCGCACCCAACAATGGTTTGGATAAGCTTTTAAAAGTATTCAAGTTATTGAATTTAGAAACGCAATGTCTAGCTGAACTATTAGCTTCAGACATTTTTAATACAGTTCATGAATCAAGAACTAACAAGCTTCAAATGCACTAAGTGCGATTGTATAAACAATATGGATGTGGAATAATTTTAAATAATTAAACCACTTCAAGCTTTAACAATAAATACAAGTATGGAAACTTGTTCAACGATAATAATTGAGTAGGGTTAGAGAACTTGCCTTTTTGCTCAGCTACAATAATTGTCTAGCTTTAACTAACTTGCTTTGAAAGACCTAACATTAATAAAGTCGGTCTAATAATTAGTACGACGTATTTGCATAATTATACGCTTAATAACGAACTTATTTACCACATAAGTACTAACACATAAATTACATTAGTCAAAACAATATTATTAACCTTATAGACACTTAATCATTTTAGGTTAATAATTTAATAAGTTAGAAAATATTTTTCTTAAGTGTTGGACACTTATTAAACCCTTAAACAACTTATTATAATTGTTTAATTAAATCATAATTAAATTAAATTTATTTTATTAACTCAATCTCTATTTAATTACTATTTAATATTGATTAAATAGAAATTAATTAATTAACTCTACTTATTATTAAAAATAAATAATAACTAATTGTACTTACTTATTATTTAATTATAATTAAATAATAAATAATTATTAACTTAGTTTTAACCTTCTTCAATTTAATGTTAATCAACCAATAATTAACTAAGTAATTAACCTTACTTATTATTTAATTAAGGAAATTAAATAATAGTTTACTAATCTTAATCCCCTTTAATTATTATTTAATGTCAATTAAATAATAATTAATTATTTAATTAATTTTAATTATTATTTAAGGTTAAATAATAATCAAATCATTCTTATTTATTATTTTAATTAAATAATAAATTATTACTCTAATAATTTAATTTCCATTAATCGTTATTTAATGTTAATTAAATAATAATTAATTACTTAATTATCCTTATTTATTATTTAATAATATTTAAATAATAAATAATTAATTTATAAATTTTATCTCTCTTTAAATATTATTTAATAGGCATTAAATAATAATTGCTAATTTATCATCTTTATTTATTATTAACATTTAAAATAATAAATAAATAATAAATTTATTTAACCTAACCATGGTTTAGCTAACTAGATTAATATTTAAAATATTTAAATATTAAACTTTATGAAAAATATCCTCCCCAATATTATTTTTGTATTATTATTATTTTTGTTATAATTTTAAATTAATTTTTAAATATTTAAATTAATTAAAATTAACCCGAATGGCATTTTCGTAAATAAGTTGAAAAAACCGGACCGATGGCATTTCCGTAATTAATTCGAAAACTGAACCGAGGGCAGAATGGTAATTCTGCCGTAAAAAACACGGAGGGGCAAAATGGTAATTTCGCTGAAAAACAGTTTCTCGCGCATTGCGCGCGTAAGCCGATGCAGGACCAAAACGGCGTCGTTTTTGAAACCCCGGAAATGGCCTCCGCGCATAACGCGCGGAGTAAAATTTCACGGACGCCAAACGACGTCGTTTGGCTCCGCGTCCTCGGTGAACAGTGGCAGCCGCGCATTGCGCGGAAAGCCTTAAAATTTTTTTCTTCCCGCAGAACGTGAACAGTGACCAGAAAATACCCACTTTAATAAAAATTATACCATCAAGTAAGCTTTAAATGCTCAATAAAAATCCAAAAAAATTACCAATCATCTTATATTAATTTATAACATGAAAAATTAATTTTTCATGATTTAATATCAATATTTTTTTATAAAAAATTTTACATCACATAAACTACCATAAATCATATCTTTTTGTGTATAACTCCATTTTAAGTGATTCAAACTTTGTTTTTCTCATGATTTAATGTTCTATAATATTAGAACATCAAACCTAAGTTTTACAAAAATATTTTTGGTAATATATTTCAAAACTTGTTTACACACTACTAAATACATATTTTAGCATATAAAATATACCAAAATACAAACCAAACATATTAAACTCAAGCATGGCATAAATATTACCTCTACACATTAATAATTATATTAACATGTTTATACTAACATGGTGATTTATTTAATTTAAAAACAAAACTTTATTTAAAATAACCATTACCTTGATTTAATGGCTATCTTTCTTTTTCTTCCAAAGTAGGTGATGAGGTTTGAAGGCATGAACCAAGAACTCCTTCTCTTGGTATTTTTGCTCTCAACTATAATTTTTCTACACTCTCAAATGCTCTCTAGCTTGAAAAATGGAGGAAGAAGAATGACTAACACAATGCTCCTAATTTGCAAGTATACTTGCAATATTGATAGATACATAATATATCTAATAATTTTAGCCCATCATGCACCTATTGGATACTTACACAAGTTAGCCACATTAGGTGAAAAGAAGCATGGTGTCTATGTACTTTAAAAATCAATCCAAGCAATCCTTTAATTAAATAAATAAGAAAATCAAATAATAATAATAATAATAATAATAACAATACACTCTCTCTCCTCCTCACCACATGCTTCGGCTGATGGACTTCAAAAGTCCCAAAAATAAATTCACTTTTCTTATTTTAATTAATTAATAAGTTATTTAATTGTTTTTCCAAGTGGGCCAATCATTGGGCTTTAATTTAAAATACCAATTGGGCTTCTATTAAATTGTTTGGGCTACTAAATTGTCAAATTTTATTATTCCCCACTTGGGCTACTAATTGACCCATGTTGGGCTAATTTAATAATTTATACATTAATTATTCAATCCATGTTAAATAAATAATTAGATTGAATAAATAATTAAATATTTTAACCCATAAGTATTAAATTACCAAATGGACTAATAAATATTATTATTAATATTTTACATTATTTACATTAATTAATAGTCATATTAATTAATTTATTATATTTAATTCACTCATTATATTCAATTTAATTGAATATTTAATTAATAGGAAACTTATCAATTATTTTGATATTAAAACTTTAGGGTTTGTTCACTAATTTAATAACATATTAGTGACCCCCTTTAATTAATTTTAGTAATTAATTACATAATTATTTAATCACATAATTAATTAATCACATAAAAAGATTTAAATAATCTCATAAAACTAACTCGTTGGAAATTAAATTAATATTTTAATTAATAAAAATGTGGAAATTCTAGGACATTACATGAACTATACTTTAAAACTTATTACTTTTTTCCTTTATCCTAATTATATATAGTGTTACAATATATCGAAAATGCATCATTTAACAAGTGTTATAAATATCATTTAAATGTTATAATTATAGATTATAAATATTCTTACACACTACAGTATTACTCCAAATTAACACATAAAATAGACATCTACTTATTAATGGGCATCTTAACAAGTGTTATAAATATAATTTAAATGTTATAATTATAGATTATAAATATTCATACACACTACAATATTACTCCAAATTAACACATAAAATGGACATCTACTTATTAATAGACATCTAAACATTAATAAGAAGATCATTCATTTTGAATTTAGGATTTCAAAAATAATGAAAACTTATTTGAATTGTAATTTAGAGTATTGATTATTGTATTTATTAAAAATAAATAAATTAATATTCATTCATTAATATATATGGTTTAAACTTTAAATTGTAATTAGTTATGAGTAATTATTCAATTTTTTTCTTTATTTTTTATTAATAATTTGAATGAATTTTATATTAAGTGATTGATAAACGTATTCGGATATCCGAATAATCTGTTTATTTGAATAAAATAAACGAAAACGGATATTATCCGTATTCGGATATTATTTCGAATACCGGATACGGATATGATTTTTAAAATCCGTCGGATACCGAATACGAATACAGATAGCGAATTAATTTTTCGGATACGGATACTGCTATATCCGTATCTGTTTATATCCGTTTACACCCCTATTCTTAGCATCATTGTCAGTGGATTTAGTTATTAAAGTCTCTTCCACTTCCAACTCTCCAAGTACTAAGCGAACCTTATGATGCCAAACATCATAATTATCTCCATCAAACTTGTTACCATTATTAAGATCGGCAATAATTTGTTTTGAAGCCATTTATAAATCGAGAGAACTTTATTAGAAAATTTTAATAGTTCACCACAGTATTAACTTATCTTTGCTGCATAACATAAACTTCTTAAAATAATAAAAGTATAAACGCAAAAAGAAAACTTTGCTAAGCTTGGGAGTTATAATTTGTGTGTATATTTAATTATTTTATTGTAGTTTATTTAATGCAAAAATATACATATAATGTATGCATTAAACAAAAAAATTATTTTCTTAAATTTCTCCCATTAAGTTCAAACATATATATATGTTTATAACATGTATTATTAATATTATTCTAAATATTATGCAACATCATGCAAAACACATAATATAGCTACCAAAAATTTTTATACTGTATATTAAACAATTAATAACATTGTGTAAATTTTCTGAATAATACACTATTTATAAAAGTAAATTGTACATGAATAATTTGACTAGAAAAATGAAAAAAAAAAATTGGATAGAAAACCAACTTCCCAATATTTTTTAAAATAAAATTTTAAGCAATTTTTAACTACAAAATTAATTTCTGAAAATTTTAAGTATGTCCAAAAAATAATTTTAATATACAGAAAATTTAGAAATTAAAAATAAAAATTACTGTATAAATTTCATTGTCGAAAAAAATTGAAAAGATGAAACAAATCAGGAAGGTGGCACGTGGTCTGCACGCGCCACTGTTGCGCATGGGCGTCGCCAACAGGCGTGGCAGTTGCCTTGCTGCCTGCTGATGTGGCATTCTTGCTGACGTGGCAGGCGCTGGTTGGTCCATGTGTCGCTGACGTGGCTGTCACGTGTCGCTGACGTGGCTGTCACGTCATCATCTACTAGGATTTTTAGGTAATAAATTATAGTTTACTACCCTTTTTTTAAATGGCCATAACTTAGTCATTTTAAGCCCAAAAAACGTGTTCCACATATGCACAGAATTATATCAAAAAGTTTTAAGCAACCATGTTATCAGAATTTTCATACGATATCCAAGTAAAATAGATTATTTTTTTAAAAAAATTAATAACTTCAAAAATAAATAAGGTTTGAATTTTCTCCCAAAATACAAAACCAATAAGCACTAAATTTTGCAAGCTTTATATATATATATATATCATATAAGCTAGAACATATTGATTTTTCATGCTAAAAAAATATCTCTACTATGTATTGCCATTATCATGTTATTTTAGCTTTCTTTCTTGAATGAAAAACATAAAACGTATACATAGCAACATGAACAACATGCATAACACGAATTTTAGCAATATTAGCTCTGATACCAATGTAGTAAATTTAAGTATACTCGCAGTGGATATGAGCCAATCAAAAAATTCTGATTACCTTTGTAATGTATGCCCATGATCATAAATGGCTAGAATTACGTGCTCAACGAACAATATTCTCAGCGATAATTTATATTACGAATAAGTACTAAATATATCTTTCACAGTCCGAGAAGCTACAAGGTTACAAGCTTCACGAAAGACCTACAATGGCTTATAGAAAACTCTATCTTTTTCGCTTAAGTTACTTGTTGCTTGATTGTTAAATGATCAACAACTTTTCTCCATTTATACTATTCTAAGAAGTGTAACTCATGTAACTCGAAGAGAATTAAGAGCATTTGTAACATATGTAACTCCCATGTAACGCATGTAACTCTCAATTAATTGGAGTGTAACTCCCACTTGATTAGAGTATAACTCCCAAAAGAATAGTGTAACTCATAAGAGAATAAATAGAGAGAAACTCACATGTTCATTGTATCTAGACAAGGAACTATGTCGTTATACCCACCGATTCTTCCGCTGCATGGGTGCTCCGGTTCGGGTCCATTAACCAATATTTTTAATAAGCATCATCCTTATATGCGCGCATTCAAATTAATTAATCTTGAATCATAAAATGACATCCCAAAAAGTGTAAGTTTAACTTTATATGGATTATGATAATTGGTTAGTGGTTAAGTTGACAATGATCCACTTTTGAAGACTTAAGGTTTGATTTTCACCCTCTTATCCCTCTTTACAATGTGTTTGTGAGTTTGGAATGATGAGAAAAAAAAATTAAATTTATGAGAGAAAAGAAATAAATTGAATTTTATAAAAGAAAGGAGAGATATAAAAAGGAAACTTGTATCTTGTTTGACATGTCTATTTTAAAGGTAATTTTCCTCCCATGTTTCACTATGTGGGATCTTATTACTATTCTAAGTTCAGCCCCATTACTGAATGTCATTCTAATTGAAAATTTTGGATCATCCATGTCATTATGTGCATCAAATTCATGTTGTTTGTGAATCTCATCATTATCATCCCACTACAAGAAATCAACTAATTTACGGAATTTATTTTTTTTTCGAAAATAAATTCCATCGAAAATAAGTTATTTCCGACGGAAAGTGTAATCCCGACAGAATTCCGTCATAAACGTGTTATATAGACAAGAAAAATAAGCTATTTGTGATGGAATAAGCTTATTTTCAACGGATTTATTCTTGACGAGATTATTTACAACGGAATTTCTAAAGGAATTTTCCGTCGAAAATAAGCTATTTCCGAAGGAATAAGCTTATTTTCGACAAAAAAATCCATGGAAAATAAGCTTTTTTTCTTGTAGTGACCTTTGACCATACATTTCTTTCATCTTCTGAGTTATGAATTCGGTCTTCAAATGAAGAATCAAGTTGTATATCTTCTCAATCTTATCCTTGAGGTCTCACCCTGCCTACATTTTCTTAGCCTCTTATGTTCGCTCAAAAACTCACATAAGACCTCATCATTTGCATCATCATCCATATCCACATTTTTAGAAAATATATGATCATCATCATTGCTTTCATCATACGAGCTATCAGAAAAATATCGCAAGGTAAAAGTATGGTCTTCGTGACTGGATTCATCTCCATCTGTTTGACAATTGCCCTCTTGTTCTGCCTTACACTTCCCCTCATTCCCTATTTCATAAAGCCCCCAAACCTCATTCCCTGTTTTATAATGTCCTTCATCCTCTCTTTCAGTTTAGGCCTTTGCCTCAACTTCACATATTACGAATTGTGGTTGTACTTCTTCTACTACATTTGCTCTAAAGGGGTCAACAGGTGGTGTAAGAATTAAGTAAACTTCCATCATCCTATTCTTAGGAATCAATGCACACATAACCATCACACCATTATCTGTATCTAATGAAAATAGGCCCATTTCCATACCAGTCTTCGATATTCTATACTTAAACTAAAAAATACCACCAAGCCATTACACGAAATTCAATAAGAGACATAAAATCTGGATGACACGTATTATAATAATCAAATTAACCTCCCACAAAGGCTAGACTTGGTTCATTTATAAATTTTCTACCATGGAAGTATTTGACAGTGAAGTACTCAGTATCCACTGCATATGAAAATTTAATAAACACAATCACACACATTATCAAGGAAAATAGGATCACCATTATCCAGTTATAAAATCTACCAAAAAAAAAAACACCATCATATAAAAATAAATACAACCGTGAAAGCCTCAGTGAAACATAACGAGATTAAGTTTTTCACAATACAACTTACCATAATCAAGGTCCTCCATTGGTGCAAATATATGCGTCATGTTCAGCTCTATCTCTAAGAAATTGACACGATCGAGTCATCTTGTAGGAAGAAATCGACCACTTTGTGCAGATCAAGAAAAAGATTCAATCAGAATAATCACATTTGGCTCTCAATTTGCTATCGTAGTGAAGTTTAGCGCAAGGAATTAATTGAGAATTAGGGCTTGCTATGACACACTTTTTATCTCACGCACGTGGGAATAAAATAAACGTTCAAAATTGACGTGAAATTACTCATTTACCCCTGCTTCTATGACATCATCAAAAATTTACTGAAAATTTCACCGGAAAAATGACTAGAGTGTGCAAATAGAATTTTGAGATTAAGTTTAGGATGCATTTAATCAAAAATATGTTTAAGGGGGCAAATTATAAATTAGTCTAAAAAAACCTTATGAATTATACATAGTGAGTTGGTGACCAAGCATGCAGGGACTGTAAAGACTTAAGAACATGTCCTTATATAAGGTCTGGATATCTAATTCTTGGGACTAACACGTCTATTTTTGTTTTTCTAAAACCTGCATGCATAAAATGGTAATCGGGAACAAACAAGAGAATTTTTTTTCCCTAAAAGAGTATGTTTATATAATTTGTTTTTGTTCCCGTCTATAACCTTTAAAATAATAAGAAATTGTTTTAATAGTATTGTATGACAGTGATATTTTAATAGTAAATTTAAAGATTTTGTCTCAATTTATACTAATGTTACTTAAAAATGAATTTTTTTTATGAAAGAAAAGATTACAAGTTAAACTGTATTTGAGAAAATAACAATTAATATACATTACTAATTCGTACCTATATTAAATTAGTAATAGACTGACAAGACCTTTAATCCTTATTTATAATAGGGTTATAAATCGCAACTGAAAATTTCATATTCGTTCGCATCTATATTAAAAACATGGATATTATTTGTATTCAAAATAAAATGGATATATCCGTATTCACTTTTAAGATATCTGTAAATAAACGGATACGAAAATGGATATAAAAATATTCGTATTTGTTTAACATCCGATCATAAATATATATATTAATAATTTAATTATCAATCATCATATATTTAGTAAATATAATTTTTTCAAATAACCTTCTTTACATATACAATAATTTATTTTTACTAGCATACAAAAATTATTTTTAAAATATGTCATTTCACTTTTAAAAAATAACACTTTTAAATATAATATTAAAAACTGAAATAAATTCAATTAATTTTAATTAATGTATTTTTTATTGTAAAGTGTCAAATATCTAAAATGTATCATTTAACGAGAAAATTATATACTACAAAAATAAAATTATAATTATTAATTTGTTGCAAATAATTTTTTTTTAAAACTTACGTGCGAGAACAAAAGTGAATGATAAATTAGCATTATTTTTCATTGAAAATGAGGCTAATTTGATATTTTCTCTAAGATGTTTAAATTTTGATTGATTGTTATGATGAATGATGAATGATGACATATTTTATAAACTTTAAATAGTGATGAGTAATTATACAATTTTTTTTTAATTTTTGCAAATAATTTGAATAAATTATTTATTAAGTAATTGATAAACGAATTCAGATACCTGAATATTCGAATAATTTGTTCGTTCGAATAAAATAAATAAAAATGAATATTATTTGTATTCAAATATTATTTTGAATACCGAATACGGATAGTTATTATAAAATTTGTTGAATATCGAATATAAATACAAGTAAAATATTAATTTTTTAAATACGAATACAAATATTATTACATCCGAATATTTAGATATTGCCCTAATTTATAAGATAATTTATAAGACCAACCGTTTTGTTACACTTAGTAAATATTCTACGTACTTTTATTGTTTTTTTACTTTAAATTACGTCAGTGAATGGGACACATCAACACGATTACTATATACTTCTCCCTTTTAAAATTATAAAATTTATTTTTAATTTTAATTTTTTTAAAGATCGTCATTATTTATTACTTAGTCCTAATTTATTTATCATTTGTAAATTTTAAAAAAATATTAAATACTTAATTTTTTATAATTAAAAATTAATTTATTTCTCTCTCCTATTTTCAATAAATTTTAAAAGATTAATATTTAAATTTTATACTTCAATTAATTAATCGCACAAAATATTAACTATATATTTCTTAATTAATATACTCAATCAAAAAAAGAAGTGAGAGAAAAACAGGGTAATTTTTTAATCTAAATTACTTTTATAGAAAAACAGAGTACTTTATGGTCTTTGAATTAGTCCACTTTTTCTTGGTAGCAGTACTACACAATCTTTACAAAGAGTCGTCCTCGTCGTCACAATGTCTCTTCTCTCTCTGCCCTTTATTCGGCGAAAGCTATTTGAAGGCTGTGGAAGACGCACAAATCAACAATTCGCCCACATGTGTTTGACCTTTTTTTACCCGAACCGAATATCCACCAATGTAGTGGCAACATAGTGGTTAGTTTGGGGGAGCCCCAAACTAACACACCCATGTTTCAAGGACTAGCAACCCTACCCTTGGAGGAAGCGCCTAGTCTCTTTTATGTAGGACCCACAACATATCTATCATGTCTCCTTCCCGGACGGCCAGGTATGTGAATGGTGGCGTATCCTAACATGCGCCTGTAAGATATAGGATAGACAGAAATCACCTTTGAATATAATTGGACGGACTCATCATTTGGTTATAATCAAATCCAATAATTTATTTTATTATAATTAAAAATCAAAACTTATATAATTTTAATATTTAAATTATAATGTAATTAAATAATTAAAAATTAAATAATCAATTTTTTTATCCGATTATTTCACTTGGTTTTATTTTTGTCAAACAAGAAAATTTATTTCAAATTTTCAATACTAGAACTTCTAATTAATATAAATAACAATCAACAATCATACTAATTCATAATCTTAACAAAATTTAATACTTTAAAAATAATAATACATAATCTATAATTTCACAAAATCTAATTAATGCCATAATAATTAACAATTAAAAATAAAAATAGTTTTTTTTTTAATTTTAATTTGGTTAATTGGTTCAACGAATAGTATAATTTTTATATTCAAAATCGAACTCAAATATAGAATTGTAAAATAATTATAACCAAAAATATTTAAATTAAAAAATTCAATTAAATTTGATTATTTAATTTTACCCATATTTTATTCGCTCCCTGCTCCCTTTTGTTTTTTGTTGCTAAATCTGCTCCCTGCTTGCTTGCTTTGTTTTACTAAATGCATTGATATACTGATACGTACACAATACAAACACACGTATGTACACCACTATAGCTTCCCTCTTCATATATATATATATATATATATATATATATATATATATATATATATATATATGGTGATGGTGGAAAGAGGGGATGAATGCACACCATATATGTATCGAATACTAAGAGAAGAGAATGACCACTAGATCATTACAATATGGTCACCATTAATTGAGTTGTGCCACTGAATGGATAACCACGGGGCACGGGTGTTGTTATGCTTTATACGTAAGAACATGACAAATCAATCAATACCTAAACATTTCTAGGTCGGACCCGTCGGGTCGTTCACGGACATGAGTAGCGTCTATGCGTTATCATTTGCAACAATGTAATTTTTTTTTAATAAAAAAGAAAGCTGCATTATTATGTAGTTATATTTAACTGTGTAAATTAAATTATGTGAAATAAAATGAAAATTTTAAAAAATTAATAAAAAATAATTAAAATTATAAAGATAAACACATCTTTAATTCTGATGATGAGGGACAGCTACTAAATATTTATATAGATATTCCAATATTGTTCAATATACTTAGGCTATGTTTGTTTATAAAAATTATATTTGGGATTGGACTATTTATATTAATTTAACACTATTTCGGATTATATTTATCCCATGATAAGGGATTAATAGTCCTTTAAATAGTTTTTGGACTATTTTTTATCATTCTTAAGACTATTTATGAGGGATTATATAATCTCATGATGAATTTGAAATTAATAGTTCCCCTCATTTTAAATTATTAAATGATTTTATGGGACTAATAGTCTAACATGAAGGGACTAATAATCCCTCATCATGGGATAAAAAAGTCCGAAATAATTTTAAATGAATAAAAATAGTCCAATCCTAAGTATGTATTTTGCAAATAAATATAGCCTTAATTCACAAACTTGCAATTAATTTTCCAAATTAATTATTCCCACCACAGCAACGGTTCGGTCCAGGATCAGTCTTGAAGAAGATTGATTTTTTTCAATCCGGTCTCTAATTGAAGACTGGTTTGACCAGTCTGTTCCAATCCGATCTTTTAATTATAAAATCAGGATCAAATAAGGATTCCGGTCTTAGATGCCATCTATTTCGTATTGGAATGGAGTTTGACATTAGCAATTGTTGATGCCATCTCTATCCCCATGAAGTGTCCACCTCGTCAAGTAGGTATAATGTCAATCAACATGAATTAGGAGAGCTCTATTTATAGAGCCTCCTCATGTATACATACAATACATATACATATATTTTATCCAACCAAAATGGACATTAACCAAATGATTAAGAGGATTAGGTTAAAAGCTAACTAATCACCATACTTTAGGGGTAATCATGCTCACTTTTCTCCCAATTCAAAAGTTGAAAAGCTCAAGGAGTATGGGGCTTGGAGTGGCCGGATTTTAGCTTTAGTTTCCTTTATTTATTTATTATAAATATTTCTCTCAATATCATCTATTATTCATTTGGGCCATATCCTTTGTGTTAATCACCTTAACCTTTATTGGACTTCATAATTTAAATCTTTTGGGCCAAATACGCCTTCCATATTTAGATCCACATTGAGCCGAATAATAATACAAGTAAGTCTTGACCAATTGGACTCCTCATTAAATTTGCCTTAGACTGAAGTCTCCTAGCACTTTAATTATTCCTTGGGCCATAATATATTCAATCACATTACATTCGGGTTAATTTACTTTTTGATTACTGTATTGAGGCTTGATTTTTATTACGGTTACCAAATCTTTTTTTATTATAATCACATAACTACATTTGAAAATAATTATAAAATAGTTATTAAGTATGATTCTGTCTAAAAAATTGATGGAATTCGTCAACGTGCATATCACATGACAGGGTTAATTAACTTTTTGGGCACTGGACTATGACCCGATTTTTATTGTGGTTACCAAATCTTTTTTTGTTACAATCGCATGACTATAATAAAAAATTCTTACAAAATGGTCATTAAATATGATTACGTCCAAATCACTGACGAAATTCGTCAACGAGCATATCACGTGAGAGAGAAATACTGATGTGTATATTAATTTTGCAACAGTAACCATAATGTGCAGAGATAAACTAAAATAAGAAAGTAAAAAGATAATAAACAGTTATTAAAGGATAATATTTTAATTATTATAATAATCATGAACTTAAAAATTTTAAGTTTAAAAAATATTGTATAATTAAAATTTTAAGGTGAATACACCAAAAATGTTCAACTATTTTACTATCTCTTAATAATATAGATAATAAAATTTGTGAATTAAAACAACTTTCGTCCAACAATATAATGAAATTAATGGTGCCAAAAAAATAAAATATGGAGCACCTAGTAGTACATAAAACCCCAAATAAATTTACGTAAGTGTTAAATAAAAAATTAATTCCAGCTTTGTAAGTATTTATTACCTATATTAATAGGTCGTATGCTAAGTTTACATACCCATTATTTTTCTACATGTTAAAGAGGGGAAATTTGTACATTAAAAATAAAATAATACTTAATCCATCTTAGAAAAGGAGTATCATTTTAAAAAAATATTTTTTTATTGATATAATAGTATAAAATGACATAGTATTCTCAAGTTTGTTATCACAATTTTATTATAAATCCTTACCGTTTGTAAACTAACAAATAAAACTATAATTTGTTAGTTTAATAGCGATTACATTATAATAAAAATGTGATAACAAACTTGAGAATACTATATCATTTTTTGGCACCATTTATTTCATTATATTGTTGGACGAAAGAGGTTTTAATTCACAATTTTTATTATCTATATTATTAAGAGATAGTAAAATAGTTTAACACTTTTGGTGTATTCACCTTAAAATTTTAATTATACAATATTTTTTAAACTTAAAAATTTTAAGTTCATGGTTATTATAATAATTAAAATATTATCCTTTAATAACTGTTTATTATCCTTTTACTTTCTTATTTTAGTTTATCTCTCTGCACATGATGATTATCGTTGCAAAATTAATATACACATTAGCATTCCTCTCTCACGTGATATGCACGCTGACGAATTCTGTCAACTATTTAGACGTAATCATACTTAATAACCATTTTATAAGTATTTTCGATTATAGTAATGCGATTGTAATAAAAAAAAATTTAATAACCATGATGAAAATCGAGTCATAATACAGTGACCAAAAAGTTAATTAACCCCACGTGATATGCACGCTGACGAATTCCACCAATACAGTGACCAAAAAGTTGCTGCAGGTTAAAAATCCTTTATTGGAAGCAGAACGACCAACTATCATTCAGTTGCATGGCAAATATCTCATCGAAGCGAATGCCCATTTCCTTGAGAAACATAAAGATTCCTTGATGTATAGAGTAGCAGCAGCAGAAATGCTATATCCTTTAGAACCAAACAGGAAGGCTGAGGCCATTACATTAATTGAAGATGTTTTCTCAATTCAAGGATGTGGAATTGTTGCCGCCGGGTGTATAAAATAAGGAACAATCAAATTTGGTAAGGATGTTGAGATTTCGGGGTTGATGCAGGGTACACTAAAATCTATAGAAACTGGTATGCTTGAAGGTTTGGCTGTGAAAAACATGTGTGACTTCAAGGTTAGAGGTCCCTTAGAAAAGGGGCTTCATAGAATTATAAAGGGCACAAGTGTGTTATGTTTTTGACTTTTTGTGAAGAGTGTAACAGAGCTAAAGTTGTGACCCCCGATTAATTTGAAATGAATTTGGGTAGTTCAAATAAATGGCCACCTGAATATATATATTTAGATAATGGAAGAACACTTCGTAATGTTGTGAATGCATGCAAAGATGTGCTTCTGGTCATGATACTGCTGGTTGTGATGGAACTAACTATACAAGATGCTATAGGTTTTTCTTTTATAAAGAGACTTGTTATTTGTCAGAATTGCAAGTGTCACTACTTGATGCTAGTGATGCTAGAGGGATTCACCAATATGTTGCTAGGGGGACACTACCTTCATTCTGCTTTAGAAAATCTAGTAACTGATGGTGGTGAATGGAAGCTTTCTGACTCTCTTTTGGATATCATAAAGAAGAAATATAACCAGTTTATGAGCATAGTGAAGAATGTTAGAAGCAAAAGGAGAAGTTTGCAAATTGATGGACAACCAATAGCTTGTTATTTTCAGCAGAAATGGTTCCCCAAAGTAGTTTTCCATTTTATGAGTAATGATGAAGCTTATTTCAATTTGGCAATTAAGAATGGGCACTCTCAGAATGTAATTGTTACGGCCAAGGAAGTTGACAAGAAATTTCGCGCAGTTATTAAACAATATGAAAAAATTAATCCTTGGGGACAAGGATTAATTGAAGGAGGGGGAGTATTGTCAAGAGTTGCATAATTGGGTTAAGAGGAAACGACATCGTATAGGTTCCAATTATGTGAAACGCAGTCATTTATTGTTATAGTTTGTTATGCTACATGTCACTTGTTAATTGGATCAGTTTGTTGTCTCAAAGTCGGTTAGGTCTCAATGTTATAAAGGCAGCATCATTGTAATGAAGAGGGACATCTGAAAACTCAATGAATTATTAATTGCATTTTTTACTTTCTGTAATTTCCTTTCTTTTCTTGTAATCTATCAGTTTGTTAGCTGTAATCATAACATAAGAAAATTTATTAACAAAATAATGCATTCCTTTATCAGCAGATTCTTACGTCTTTTTTCTTTTCTTTCTTCTCTGCTCTACAGTAGTTCCAAAATAAGAATAATTTTACATTTTTTTTAATTCTCTCTTTAATATATAAGTAGATATATAAGAATTTTGTTATTAATCAGTTCTTATCAGCAAGATAATTATATTATTTTCAAATTTTAAATACTTATCTTATACATTTATTATTGAATATCTTTTAATAAATAGTTTATTTTTTTTATATCTACTAATAATATTTATATTATCTTATTTTGTTTATTAATTTAAAATATCCGTTACATCCAAAGTATTTGATCACTACTAAATTAATTAACAAACGGAATCGGAACTATTATTTTTATTATTATTATTATTATTATTACTATTATTATTATTTTTATTACTATTATTATTACTACTACTACTACTATTATTATTATTATTATTATTATTATTATTATTATTATTATTATTATTATTTTGTACGTATAATATATGATCTATTTTTGGGTAAAATTAGTAGATAAGTCTTTGGTGTTTGGTGGTCTTAAGGTCTAAGTTTTAAATGTGAGATTTTGGGTTCAAGCTTTGTTAGAAACAATGATTTTTCCTTTATTCCCGTGACCTGCCACATCACAGGTGCCACAGTTAACGCAGGGCTCAAAATTCAAAAACTCTAGACTTCAGTGACTTGCATTTAACCCATTAATTATTAGATGGCTTAAGTAACATCTCAAGTAAATTTATGGTTTGGATGCAGAAAAGATTCCCGTCTTACTGGATTAAAAGCAACCAGCCCTTTTAGTGTTCAGGCTCATATCTTCCTGAACTTCCTTAGGCCCTTTTACTTTTATGGATTGTTCCATGCCGTAAATCGAATTTCAAAACCCCTATATTTCGGGTCTTGGGTTTCTTAATAATATTAACCATTCCAAATAATTCTATTACTTTCTGGGCAAGTTAATTTAGTACAGTGGGTGAAAAAAAAAATTAGAAGTGGAGAGTGAAAATGGAAGGAAATTAAAAGCTGGAAAAAAAAGCGGAGGAAAATTACTATTTGGTCCTTATTTATGTTTATTTCGGATTTAGGAGTATAAAATTAATATAATAATGGGTACCCGGCAATATGTATTAAGAATTTATTATTAGGGTCATTAGCAATGATCCTAAAGGGTACGCTCTAGTTTAGACCAACCTCCTCCTGTAAGGAAAAGGATGATATGATTTTTGAAATATTTATTTTTATCGAAATTAAGTTATTCAAATCCAAACCTAATAAGGATTTAAAATCAACCTCCTATATATAAATAAAGCAACATTACATTACTTGAGTAGTGTAGAGGTAGTGGCAGGCATCAATAGAAATTAAATCAAGAAATTAATATTTTCACAAGAGAAATTGATATTTTTGTAATATTTTACTTATATGAAAGTGAGTTCCACTTACTATTGGGCTCCACTTACTATTAATATGAGTAAAATCTTATAAAAATATCAATTTTTCTTGTAAAAATATCAATCCTCTCAAATTATAAGTCGGGAGAAAATAAAATTGCATGAGAAAGGAAAAAGAACGGCCCAATTTTTATGGTTAGAACCTTAATTTCTTAGATGCCTATACCCATTGCGAGAGACAGACATACTCACAAATATCTCACGAGCTATTGTAAGGATTGTATGGGAAAGGCTTTTTGTTCGATATGTGAAACTCCTTCCCAAAAGCACAATCATCGCTAAATTTTGGAAGTATATATATGCTTTGATTTTTTTCTTTTTTTATTTCCTTAATTTTTATGCAATCTTTATTTATTACTTTTGTATTTACTATTATTAATCAAGACCCACCCCCTTATGGTACCAAAATTAAAATCAAAATTATGCTTCATATGGGGCCAGTATATATGAGTCGACAATTTTCATAAGACCTAATAGTCTATTTTGTTTGCTACAAGTTTATATATATGGGCGATCTACAGTATCTATTTACTATGGATCAAAAATGGACTAATAGCATCCAATTCACTCATTTTAACTATGAACGACTGAGATTTAAATGAGAATTCTGACGTTCGCTAGTAACAAGGATCTGTAAGGCGACTAATATAACTAGTGGACGGATAACAGCAACGGATCTGAACAGAACGGAATGTAATAAGACAACCAATTTCAATTTCAATTAACCACAAAATCTAATTTTGTGATTGGTAATGTGCTAATATGATTAGTACTATTGGTAATGTTCCAAATCTAATTGATGTAATTTTCAGATGTATACTTGATCTGATCGAATATTATAGATGGAGCGAAACAATAGCCATCTTTGTCGACGATGATGAATACAGTAGGAATGGAATTTTTGCATTGGGTGATGCACTTGCAAAGAAAAGTACCAAGATTTCATATAAGGCTGTCATTGCTCCCAGAACCCAAGAAGTGACGTCAATGATTTGTTAGTTGGAATAAACCTGATGGAGTCTCAGGTTTATGTTTTGCATGTAAATCCTGATTCTGGTCTCTCAATATTCTCTCTAGCGAAGCATCGTGAGATGATGAACAATGGTTATGTTCTTTCTTCTGTTTTGGATTCATCAGAATCAATTGATCTTAAGATATTGAAAATCTCTTATAGGGAGTTGTTGCACTTTGCCATAACACCCCAGATACTTATTTAAAGAAATGGTTTTCAACTCGGTGGAAGCACATAAAAGATAAGGAAACCCCGAGCTTCAATTCTTATGCACTCTATGCTTATAACTTGCCCGTCCGCTAGTATAACTAACATACCATGTGTTTTTTTAACATTAGCATTGAATATAAATTAAATCCATATTTAAATTAATGTGTGTGTAGGAGTATAATTGGAATTAGCTCGTCCGCTAGTATTACTAGCGCACGTCGTATGTCCCTTTTTAATTATGTCCGTTCAATATAAAAATGAGTGAATTGGATGCTATTTATCCATTTTTAATCCATAGCAAATACTTGTCATGAATCGCCCCTCCCCCAACACACACACACACACACACACACACATATATATCGTAGCTGAGTTGAATTTTCTAAAAGCATGCATCTTGGATCGAGATAAATAAAGCCATTAAGCCACAATATATATACCGTACAAAATAATTATAAATTGTTGTATTATGGCAATTATATTGTAATAAGTCACGACTGGGATTAATTAAGTTGCTATATATCATCTTGAATAAGTATAAGTACACAATATTCAAACACAACATTCAAACATTACATCTATCTTAACCATTAAAAAATAACTAGGGTATGACATTGAAATTCGTGTCATGTCTTACATTTTAATAGTTAAGAAGAATATAGTGTTTGATTTTGTATTTGAATGTTGTGTATGTAACTATCATCTTTGTTTGTTTGTTGTTAGTTTTCTTTCTGACAAACTATTAACCTAACTTTTATTGCATGCATAACAAAGAGTTTCTTATTGGCCCTCGGTGGACATTAATTAATGTTATATGAAATTAAAACCCTAATATAAATATTGATCTTATTCAACCTTTCAAAATAAATTATACAACTGTTTTATTTCTCTGGTATGCTATCCCAGGCAACCAAAAATAAAATATTGCTTTGAAAAAATATTTATGTAGTAGTGCAAGTAAGAGTCGATCACACAGAGAAATGATTAATTTAATTTTATGTTTTGCAAACCAAAATGGGAGGTTTTGAATTAATTATAACTAACTAAATAAACAAAAGAAAATTAATAAGATTAACCAATAAATTAAAAACTTCAATTCTTTAGTTCAATATCGTCTTTTATAATGATAATATAATCAAGTTAATCAATATTCAACCTTCAATGAAATTAATAACCCTAGATCACAACAATCGTTAATTACCCTAAATTCCCCTTAAGTTTTAAATTTAATGTGACAGTCGCCCCCATTAGACCTTAACTATTATACAACTTAGAACTATCAGTCTAGATTTAATATAACAACAACATTAAGAATTAGGGAATTAGATTATTCCAAGCAACAATCACATAATCACAGATTATTTAACTTGCCTTCTGATAATCATAGCAATACCCAAAAGCTTAATCACAATCATGTATTACTAATCGCCACTTATGATAAGATACAATATCGTTTACTTAATACTATACATTAATCTAGCATATGATAATAATTAGATCAATTCAACTGCTATTATTAAATATATCAAAACAAATATCATTAAATCAATAAAAACATATTATCAAGAATAAATCTCATATAAAAAGGAATAAATAATGTAACTTAATTAAATCATCAATTGTAAATAAGATTCAACATCCCATTAGAATTGAATAAGAAAACTTAGCTTAACATGCTCTACACAATAATGCCTATAAATGAATGAATGTGTATATGTATCTCTCCTAATCTATGTTCGAATATGATAAAACTATGTTAGACTCCTCTAAAATATGAGTTTTGACATATATTTATAGGTTACATATTAAATCCCTAGCTTTGGAAGAAAATTCAATCCAATTTGGAGTAAAAAATATCAAAAACGCGTCAAGAATAAAGTCCTGCCCGACACACTTGCACCCAGACCTTGTTTGGAGCTCCCCCAGTGCTGTTTGGTTCTACTAACAAGGGCCCCGACCCTACCTTTACACTACAAACTAGGGCCCTAACCCTAGTCTATTTTAGCTCTAATATTTTTCGGTTAAACAGCCATAACTTCTTCATACAAACTCCGATTGAGGCGATTCAAGATGTTCCGGAAAGATGAAAAGTAGATTTATAACTTTTATGTTTCAGGATTTGACAAATTATGCTTGGATCAATGTCAAAATTGAGCCTAAAGTGACTACTAGGTAAATCGAAAGCTAAAAATTCAAATATAGTCATTCCAAGTTTCAATCCACCAAGCCTTTGTTCAAATTCCTGCAAAACAATGTTAAAATACATGAAATTAACATAAAACACTTGAACTAATATAAAACACTTAAAAACTGACAAAATAAAAATAAATAATATAACTAGACACACAAAATAATTATAAAAAATAAGAATTAAGGGATAAAAATATAATATATTTCATTCCTATCATTCTCTGTCCAAAAGCGAGAAAAAATAGACGACGCAATAAAATTACTAAATATTTTGTTTACAGATTATAGCATTAAGACAAGATAATATTTTAAGCAACAAGTTATTTGCAGTTTAAGGCAACAGAATAGGAAATTAGGTGGTTGTAATTGATTGAATTTGTTTTTGTTTTACTTACTTTCACACAATATGAGATGATTAACTTTCTTGTTTATGCATAATATTTAGGGGATGCTCAAATTTGGACTATGATATGTAATATTTAATAGAAATATAGTAAAATTGGTATTTATCCATAACATTGGCTAGAAATATAGTAAGATTGTTGAACCAAAATTTTTAACCAAAATATTTCGATTATTTGAACAATTTTGGTTATAGTTGTTTGAAAATTCAATTTTCGGGTTTAGTTTCAGATATAAAAAATTTATTTCATCCGTCCCTTAATATATGTCGTTTTAGATGTTCTCTATTTTGCCTAATTATTTGTCGTTTGATATAATCTAGGAGAATTAGCCACAATCTTTTCAAAATTACCCCTCAATACTTCACTTAATTTTTTGAGATCTTTATTCACAATTGCCGAATGCTTTAACTTTTTCTCTCATTGTCACAACAAAACTCTCTCATATTTTCTCTTATTGCAGTTCCCTAATTTTTGCTATATCCATTTTTTTCTTTTACCTTTTTTCTCTTCCCCTAGGAGGAACATCACATACAAGATCACCACTGACCACCAAGATATCATTTGCAGTTAAGTGGTAGGTGATTGCCCGAAGAGCTTCAGCAGACCCAACATCCTCAGGGACAACAACTACCTCGACATGTAGACGATCAACATAAGCCCCTGATATCCAAGCTCCAACAAGAAGAGCCGCATCATCTAGATCATATTCCGACTCCATGATTTCCGTAGCTACACAGAAGCAATCCTCCTCTTGAGTATAACCAGTAATCAACACATTCCTAGTTAAAACACTTCTTTTAAACATTTTATCGAACATCTGAGCTTCAATTTCCTCCTTGAGAACTCCACCATAAGAATGTTGCAATCCATCATTTGACATTGATGCTCCAGAAAACGGCATGTTTTTTTGGTTGTCGTCCTCATCGGGTGGCTCGAGTGTAATGGCAGCAATATAGTCATTAGCAAAGGCAGGGAAACACTCAATTGTGTCTTTGAAATTAACATCCTCCGCACTTTTAAATGCTTGACAAGCATTTTTCAACTCGACGTTATCTGTTGTTGCATCATATATGTTTGATTTCGTTGATTTGTGATACTTGGTTACCTTTTCATTAACCATTGTAGGACAATTTCCATCAGATAATTCTTTTCTAGTATCAAATTCTCGTTCAGGACATTTGTCAAACACTCTGTGTCCTTTGTTCCAGACTTCATGTTAATATCGATGAGTGATTGAACTCTTTGCTTATCAGCAGTAGATGTTTCTTCATTCTCAATTGCCAACACAACATCATCATAGACACTATTATCAAGGTTTTCTAACCTCATAGCATCTGTTACTGCACACAAGCAATCTTCATCTTGATTAAATCCAGAAATTAATATTTTTCTATTTAATGTACCTCTTTCTAACCACATAGCATCTGTTACTATACACAAGCAATCTTCTTCTTGATTAAATCCAGAAATTAATACTTTTCTATTTAATGTACCTCTCTCTTGTAGACCTTTCAACAAACACCTTGCAACCAACAGTAGTTTCTAGATTTCCATCACCTGTAGCTTTGATTTGTTCGAGATTTGGGGGTAGGTTTTCTGATTTTGATGCCATGTTGAAATCATGTTCCCTAGCATCCATGAACAATTTGAGCTTCTTCATGAATTGCTCAATTTTCCCATCAAAAGAGTTATGTTTTCCCTTCATAGAGTCTTGCAATTCAGCAAGGTTATTCTTTAAATTTGATAACCTCTGATTGTTCGCTGCCATTTGATTCCCTGGGAACGAATTGGCCTTGATACCAATTGTAAGGAATTGAGGAGTAGAACAAGAGTTTTGAGAAGGATTTAGAAAGAATTTGAGGAATGAGAGGACAATTATCAGAATTTGGGAGAAGAAGACGTAGAGAGAGAATAGAGAGAAGTAGATAAGTTGGGAGAAGTCATAATATCATTCATCCCAGCTTAGCATATTATTATTACGTCTATGCCCTTACTAATTCTATTATATCCTTGCTTATTCCTTACATCTTATTATAAGCCTGGCTTTCTATTCCTCATTTTCTTTGAACATAATAATTGTATAAAAATATGCATAAAAGATGAGTTTTCTTTACCCCCTCCAAAAAAAAGATGATTCATGTCAAAGGAATATGTTAAGCTATAAAATTATTTCTTCAGTTTCCAAACCATCAAAAGGAGTGTAGATCAGAATAAAAGAAAACACGAATGTTGCTACTAAGAGATTTGAGCAAAAGATTACTTACAAATACTTTAAAACATTGAAATAGCCTGCATGTGTCATGTCCCTTAAAAACCTACAGCTGAAGAGATCAATCAAATTCCATAAAAATCACTTCAAATCCAGTAAATCATAATGCATCACGTAAACAAGCATACAAAGGTTATTCCCAATTTATTTTTTTTGGATCTTGCACACAAATACAAATCAAGAAAGAATCAGAAGTAAAGATTGACATTAGTTTTAAATCTTTGCCAATGTTCAGTTTTTAGAAGCCATCAACATTGATATGCACTTTCGGAAAAAAATCATATGAAATACACACATAGTCTCCACTCGTTAAAAATTTCTCTCGATGATTAATTTCTACCTTTTACTATGTTGATAATTAATTTCTACCTTTTACTATGTGTAGTTAATTTTTATTGCTCGGTTGATATAAGCTTTTCAAAAGAAATACCTAAAAACATTCAATTATTCCGGAACCTCAAAATCACCATATAACCTTAAAAATTTATTATTCTGCTAAGTTGAAACAAATGCTTACCTTAGGGTTTAACTTCCAGTCCCTGATCTTCCTCATCGCCTCCTTCTCTTTTTGTGGAAACTCGACTCCAACTGCAAATTGAAGGTGAGAGTGTTGCTGTGATGGGCAAGATATCTAAATTCGGGAAGTGGGAATCAATGTTAAGATGAGGCTCCTTACTCCTTACTGGGCGGGAACGGTGGCGGGTTTTGCACGGCCCACTCCGGTATTTATTTTCACTGGGTCGGGTCTAAGTATACCTACGGCTAAGATTGAACAAAAATTTGATAAGATCGAATAATCGAACATAATTGAATTGAACCAAAATTTTTAATTAAAATATTTTGGTTATTTGAACAATTTTGGTTATAATTGTTTGAAAATTCAATTTTTGGGTTCAGTTTCGGATATAAAAAATTTACTTCATCCGTTCCTTAATATATGTCGTTTTAGATGTTCTCTATTTTTCCTAATTATTTGTCGTTTAATATAATCTAGGAGAATTAGCCACGATATTTTCAAAATTATCCCTCATTACTTCACCTAATTTTTTGAGATCTTTATTCACAATTGCCGAATGCTTTAACTTTTTCTCTCTCCTTGTCACAACAAAACTCACTCATATTTTCTCTCATTGTAGTTCCCTAATTTTTGCTATATTCATTTTTTCCTTTTTTCTCCCCCCCCCCCCTCCCCTCCTCCTTATCTTGTTTATCATGTATATACTCTCATTTTTAGCAATTTTTAGGTCTCTTCCTCTTTTCAAAGATTTTTGCCTTTATCTATACTATAATATAAAGTCACAAAAGGATATATCAATCAAATTTATACTAATATACTCTTTTTCCTTCTCATTTTCTTTCTCCATTCGATGAGGGACTCTAAATAGAGAAAAAAAGGAAATACAAATCAAATGAGTTTAATATATCTATACTATAATATACTATACTATAAAGTCACAGGAGGAGATATCAACCAAATTTATATTAATATACTCTTTTTTCTTCTCATTTCCTTTCTCCATTCGATAAGGAACTCTAAATAAAGAAAAAAAGAAAATACCAATCAAATGAGTTTAATATATTCCTTTTCCTCCTTATTTCCTTGCTTCATTTGATATGGAACTCTGAATAAGAGATACTAACCAAATATATACTAATATATTCATTTTTCTCCTCATTTCATTTCTCAATTTGATGTGGGACTCTGAATACAGGAAAAAAAAAGAAGAAGGAGATATCAACCAAATGAGTTTAATATACTCAATTTCCTCCTCATTTTCTTTCTACATTCAATGTGGGACTATGAATAGAAGATACCAACCGAATTTATACTAATATAATCATTTTCCTCCTCATTTTCTTTCTCCATTCAATGTGGGACTCTGAATAGATAAAAAAAAGGACATACCAACCAATGCGTTTAATATACTCCTTTTCCTCCTTATTTCTTTTCTCCATACAATGTGGAACTCTGAATAGAGAAAATAAGCAACAAAAAGGATAACCAAGTAGTTGGCGTAAAAAATCCCTCAAGTCTCACGTAGGCTTCTGAAAACTCTTCATTTATACATTATATAATAAGTTGAGTCTTGAATTTTATATTACATACTTAGTATCCAAGTTACACATCATTCAGATGATAGAAGGTCAAGGAAACAAGAGGAAATACCAACCAAATGAGTTTAATATACTATTTTTTTCTCCTCATTTCCTTTCTCTATTCGATGTGAGACTCTGAATTGAGAAAAAAAAATAATAAGAAGGAGAACCAAGTAGCTGGTGCACAAAATATCTCAAGTACAACATAACCTACTTTTGAAAACTCTTCCTTTGTACATTATATAATAAGCTGAGTTTTGAATTTTATATTACATACTTGGTAACCAAGTCCAACATCGTTCAGATGATAAAAGTTTAATGAAGTTTTTCCTTTTAAACAAACGACTCGCAAACTTGGGACATATAATATTGTAAATAATAGTAATATAAAGTCACAAGAGAAGATACTAACCAAATTAACTCATCAATTAAAATGATTTAACTCATTTCAATTGATGAGTGTAATTTTTAATCACATAATATTAAAAGTAATTAAATTTCTTTCAATTGCAGTAAAATATACTAAACCAAATTATTAACATTATATATGTATTATGTCATTGAAAAATAATAAATATATTAATAAAAAATTATTAATTATTTATTGAAAAAAGTTATACAAACTAACCCGTGTCTCGCATGAGTTATCAAACTTGTATATATGAATTCTTCAATGGAGATCTTTCTCACACATAGTTTGTTTAGTCACAAACACCATGGATTGCAAAGAAAATCCTCAATATGACAAAGAAATGACTTTTTCTTCTTCCGATTTACAAGATAAATCCATTGGCGAGACTTCTAAAGTTGCACGGGACTTTGATTTGAATTTGACAGCTAATACCGACATCGATTTAAACAAGATTCCTGATGATGAAGGTGATTTTTTTGTGGAGGAAGAAAAACAAAAGGTTTTCTTTGAGATTATTAGGATTTTTTACCCCAATTTTTTTAACTCACTGTCGTGTTATTTTTGGTGGTTTATTTGCTCTAAATTTTGGAAATGATGTTGTGCCCTTCTATTATTTTAGATCAATTGTAATGGATTATTGTTTTTTGGGATATGGAATGGCGATGAATCTTATTTCTGATCAATTGTAATGGGTTTTTGAATTTTTGGTATTGAATGGTGATGAGTTTATTTCTGATCAATTATAATGGATTTTCTGATTTTTGTGTATGAAGTTTATTTCTGATTTCCAAACTAAGATTTTACCTCCGGTGTTATTCTGATAAAGTTCCCAGTAATGAAAGTTTGATTTTTTTTTTATATACAAATTATTGTTTATGATTAAAAACAAAACAGAAATATGCTTACAGTTACCTCGTAATATATGTTGAGGGAATGAACATGAAACTAAGGTTTTATTGTTAGAATCCAAGTTTACTGTTCATTATATGAACAAGACTTGCTTAGGAAAATTGTTCATATGTTGATATGGAAAATTAAAAGAAGTGTCGTTTCTTGTGTAAATGGCCTCATAACACTTGTTGATAGTACTCGGTATACACAAGAAACAAATGCTACAAACTAAGATTCCATACTTTAGGTTGTTCCAAACTTACAATCTGCAATAGGACACTAAAGAGTATGACTTTACCACTATGATCCCCTAGAACTATAATGTCCCCTTGAAAGATTAACTATGATAACATTTCAAGCTTATTAAGTTAATACAACTATAATATATAACACAAAGATGATATTGAAATACTACTAACATTAGAGCCTATGTAGAGTTCTTAGCATCTAAGTCATAGGATACTAATATTAATTAATCGTACATAACATAGAGTAATATTGCATCTAAGTGGGATCATAATATTAACCGTATGTAACATAGAGTAATAAAATGACATATATTAAGGGAGGGACTGAGGGAGTATTATTTGGTTAACCAAATTATTATTTTTTTTTAAAAAATTATTTTTTAATTGTTAAATTAATGTTAAGTGTTAAACAACTTAAGCTTAAGACTTCAGATTAGAGTTCAGACTCTCGCCCTAAATCCCCAAATCACTGCCTCCAATCTCCGCCGTTGGTTGCCGCCTCTGCTCCTCTTCGCGGCTCTGTCGATTTATGCCTCCCTGTTCGTCCGTAAACCACCACCACTACCACCATTCGTCCTTGTTTTCTCCCTTCTATTATGCCGATTTTTTAACCCTATACTCGTCGATTTTTTGTCGCACGGGTGCTTCTCCGTAAATTTCTTACTGTACTGGTGTTTCTCTTCCTCCATCCATGTCCGTCGGGTTCTCCTTCCCTCCTTTTGTGGTCATTGGTTTCTTCTTCACTGTAAGTGAACAATTTCAAATTGGACTTATTTGATAAAAAGTGGTCATCTCCTGCTACTCCTAAGATTGTTGTCAACCGTTAGGTGCCATACCCAGACCACATGTTTGATAAATTGCACATTTATTTTGACTTTGTATTAGCGCCTGTTCGGCTACTTATAAGTTGTTCAACCAACTTATATGTAGGTAAGACAAAAAAAACTCTTCAGGATCAACTTTTTTTTCCCCTTATAAGTTAAGAAAAAGAAGTAAGTATTTATTGCTTAAAAAATATGACTTATAAGTCATTTTTTTTAAGTTAGTCAACAACTATGAAATGACAAAAATGCACTATTTTATTTTTCTAATGTTCTTCTTATTGAATGATATTTTAGTAATCTTTACATTTTATTTTAACTTATAAGTCATTATTAGTCGAACATATCCACAACTATTACTTATAATTTCCAACTTATAAGTAAAAGTGATATCAAACACTTTTACTTATAAATCTACTAAAATTTTAACTTATAAATTTACTAAAATTTTAACTTTAAGTAAAAAAAAATAAGTTATTCCCAAACGGGCCCTTTGTGCTTTGGCTTATTTTAATTTTTTTTTTCCTGGGATTCCTTGATTTAACATAAAAAAAATAAGTTTATAGTTCATTAATCTATAAGTTTTAGGGTTTAATTAAAGAAATTTGTATTTTTTGAGTTTGTCAGTGGTGTTATTTGTTAACTTCTTTCTTTATCTAAATAATGATTTCTAACTGGACTTCATGTTTATCTTAATGACCCTGCTAAAATAAAGCACTAGTTACTTCCGACCAAGTTTTCTGATAATAATGATGGGAAAAATTGACCAAAAATGATGAATTATCCCCTAGTCTGATGAATTTGTTGATGGGAGTTAAAGTCTTGCAGCATGCAATTATTGATTTACTTTTGGATATAATGGTTGAGTGTTGCCAACCTTTGAAAGGGGATTGAAATAGTGATTCCTCAGATTTCACCTTCAAAACTTTTCCAGATGGCAGTGGAGGAGCTCCTACTCCACAGGAGTCTGTCAAGGGGACTGGAGCAATGAAAGTTGTGCATCTCTAATACATGACAAATTGGATGCTGGGATGGAGGAAAACATGCGTGCATCTACTGTACAAAGCTCAGATATGGATGAGATGGAAATGTCTGTAAAAACTGTTCATGGCAAGCCTATTTGTCCACCATAAACGTGTGTTGCGGGTTCCTCAAAACATGTTTCCCTACGCTCAAAGGTAAAATTACTATATATTGTCTAAATGTTATAAGTTTCTAGATTAATTTTCTGGTATTGATCGAGGAGATTCTTATTTTAGACGAAATGGCCAGAACAAGCCGAAGAGCTCTTGAGATTAATTGTGAACTCATTGAGAGCACTAGATGGAGCTGTTCCACAAGGTTGTCCCGGGCCAAGACGAAGTCCCCAATCTACACAAAAGATTGCTCTTGTTTTAGGTAAAGCACCTAAGCATATGCAGGCAGACCTAATTGCTTTAGTACCCAAATTGGTTGAGCATACAAAGCATCCTCTTGCTGCTTGTGCACTTTTATATAGACTTGGAAAACCAGATGCGGAGCCTACATTACGACTGCCTGTAAATTACTTTGACTTATTTTTTCCTGAATTTTGTTCCAATGTTCTTGTTGTGATGCACTTTCAGCTTAATGATATACAACTATCTACTAAACTCAACGCGGTCATTTATCTTATCCCAAACTAGTTGGGGTAGGCTAAATATTAACCGAATGATCAGTCCTACCTACAACCTTAAATAAATGGGGCTAGCTCTTATCTCCGTTGGACTCAACTAAATCCAACTCGAAATTAAACGATTTCTTTACCTATTTAATTAAATAAGCTTGAATTAGACGTATAAAAATAATAAAATGAATCTTTTGCAATAATGATTCGATCGAGATAACTCACTGCTGGGTAAGCTAGGAGATTCCTATTAAGAGATTCAAAAACTGTTATTCTTATAACAAATTAAAATTTTCAAAACTTAAATTAGACATATAAGCTTAGGTAACAAAAGCAAGAAAATCAGTTAAGAATGTTCAAAGCATAAGGAAGATAAGGGTTCAAAACAATCGTGTTTTAAGTCGAATAAGGAGCGTTTAGCTCAAGTTTGACTCATTTAGGCATTGCTCAATTAAACTCGACTTATTTAGTATTTAGTTAACTATTTTTATAATAATAAAGCTAAAAAAGTTGAGCTTAAACTCGACTCGCTTAATATTTATTCAAAGTCAACTGGTTCACTACATTTTAAATTTGTTTAAAACCTGACTCAACTCGTTTTAGATAATTTGCAGTCTAGATAGAATCATAAAATTTTGTGTGACACCCCCAAATCTGGGCCCACACAGCCCAAACTTGAGTTGTCAAAAGACTACAACAAAATTATTACAAAGTAGTACAACGTTCAACAATACAGTGTATAATAATACACAACTAAGTCTTCACTATTATTGTCACACTATTTTACAACATGTGAAGACTATGGTAGCTATCCCTCAGACTCTCACTCCATTCCCCGGCTAGACCCAGCTACATTCTCATCTCCTGTTGAAAAACAATGAAACAAAAGAAAGGGTGAGCTCAAATAGCCCAGTAAGAAATATCATGACTAAGATAATGACGAATAAATTATCATTAGTCTTCAACAGTTGAGTTCTTGATAGAATACAATAGACTACAAGGTTTATATCAAAAACTGCAGTTAAATTCTTAAACAATGTTCAGATCAATAATAGCAGCGGAATGAGCAATCTATTAGAAGAATAATGCAGACCATAATGTCCACTCGCTTCTCTTTTTAGTAAAAACATCATTAACTTTTATCATCTGAAATACCATTAGTCATGATAATAAAAATTCACAGTTCCTGGTCATAATCATGCAAATCAACAGTTCATCTTTGCACTACGGGCCAAAGATATTCAATATAGCACCAGTGGTCATGATTATACCAGATTCAGCATTTGGTCATAATCATACCAAACAACAGTTCATCTATGCGCTACGGGCCAAAGAGAACATTCACCACGTGCCATAAAAGACACCGAACAGATGTATCGCCTTTAACCTAGTATATCGCCTTTAATGTGACGCCCCCAAATCTAGGCCTACACAGCCCAAACTTGAGTCGTCAAAAGACTACAACAAAATTATTACAACAAAGCACAACGTACAACAATACAGTGTATAATAATACACAACTAAGTCTTCACTATTATTGCCACACTATTTTACAACACGTGAAGACTATGATAGCTATTCCTCGGACTCTCACTCCATCCCCCGGCTATACCCCGTTACGTTTTCATCTCCTGTTGAAAACAATGGAACAAAAGAAAGGATGAGCTCAAATAGCCCAGTAAGAAATATCATTACTAAGATAATGACGAATAAATTATCATTAGCCTTCAACAATTGAGTTCTTGATAGAATACAATAGACTACAAGGTTTATATCAAAAACTGTAGTTAAATTCTTAAACAACGTTCAGATCAATAATAGCAGCGGAATGAGCAATCTATTAGAAGAATAATGCAGACCATAATGTCCACTCGCTTCTCTTTTTAGTAAAAACATCATCAACTTTTATCATCTGAAATACCATTAGTCATGATAATAAAAATTCACAGTTCCTGGTCATAATCATGCAAATCAACAGTTCATCTTTGCACTACGGGCCAAAGATATTCAATAAAGCACCAACGGTCATGATTATACCAGATTCAGCCTTTGGTCATAATCATACCAACCAACAGTTCATCTTTGCACTACGGGCCAAAGAGAACATTCACCACGTGCCATAAAAGACACCGAACAGATGTATCGCCTTTAACCTAGTATATCGCCTTTAACCTATCATCTGTTCAACAATTATATCACATCTGTGCCCCCGGCCACAGATATTCACAACAGTTTGATTCTTGATGATTAATACAAATAACAGTGATACAAATGATGAACAGAGGAACAGGATAAACAATAAGTATCGGAAGTTTACTTTGTGCAGATTCAAATAATGTCCAAATTGCCAACATGATGTGGAGTGAAATTTAAAAATGATACTCAAGATCCACAGTTCAGAATAACGATTACAGTTCAATAGAAATGTTCAGAAAATAGGAAGGTTCAGTTGAAATAATGAAATTCAACTATTATGGAACATATAATATTTTCAGGAATTATAGAAACAATAGTTCCATAATAAGTTTCGATTTAGGTGTATGAAAGAAAATAATATCCCTTACCGTAGCAGGTTTGATTAACAAAAGGTGAAGGAAATTAATATCCCTTACCATAGTAAGTTTGAATAATGGAAGATGAAAAAGATGGTATCCCTTATGAGTATAAAGGAAAATGATATCACTTACGAATATGGAATAAAAGTGTCATGTGATAATTCGTGTAGACAAATTATTTCCACACGAGACAAATAAAAAGGGTTATTCACCAACATGCGGTAATCCGCGCCATAAGGTTATTCCCATCAATTTGAATATGAAGAGTTATTCACCAAACAGGCGGTAATCCGCGCCGTAAGGTTATTCTCAGAGATTAATAAGGAATGAATACAAAAGGTTATTCACCAACGGCGGTAATCCGCGCCGTAAGGTTATTCCCACAATTTAATACATGGAAATAAATGGCACAAGAAAGAAACGATATTATTTTCAAGAATCAAAGAAGGATAATCCCTTCCAGTAAGAAAGAAAATAATATCCATTTATGGTGATGAAAAGAATGATACCCCTTACCTTAACACGTGACTGGATATTGATTTAAATGAGGTTGGTCAACCTATATATTTATAATATAAATTAGTAATTACCTCATATAAATTTCAAAGTGTATGATAACTCGTATATTATGAACTATCAAAATTATATATATTTAACATAATTTTTGTAGTATAATATAATAACTTTAGAATAGTTTTTAAAATAATATTTCAAAATAAATCTTCCAAATAAAGCTTTTAAAAATGAATCTTCTAATAGAAGAATCTTCTAAAGGAAGATTTGTGAATACCGTGAAAAATAGGAATTTATAAAATTACTACTCTTTAATAAAAGACTTACTTGAAAAATTCTTGCACTCCTTTTGGCTTTCAAACTCTCAAAATAACCTTACTATTCTCAGAGAAAACTCATAAAATTCTTATAGAAAAATTTTATGTTTTAGGTGTGATTTTTCTATTCAGTTGAGCAAGCTATTTATAGGAGAAAAGAAGTTACTATGCGGGTTGGTAGGAGTCGGCTGCGCACACCAGTGCTGAAATTCAACAGCAGGCGCCTTGCTGCCTTTTTCTCCTTCCTTCACCAGCCACGTTTCTCATGCCCAATTCAAATTTTAATTTTCATGTGGCCCCCCACATAGGGTCCACATGTTACTATTTAAAAAATAATAATTAATATTTTTTTTTTTTTTTTTTACATTTATTTATTTAATTTAATTTTTCTTCCTATGGGTCATGCATATAAAATAAAATAATGCTACAACAATAATTCAAAATAATGTAATAAACACGTTACAGATTATTATTAATTTAATAATATAAATTACTGTGTATTTGCTACTGTGACAATTATTGATAAAATGATGCGCAACAGTTACGGTGTCAATTATCAGACTAATAATATGAGACACTGTGCAATACCGTGTGCTACTGTAGAGTACCACATGCTACCGTAAAATACCATAAATTACCGTATGCTACTATTCTTTTATCACCGGTATTTTAACAATTAGCACCGTTGACTATTTTTATTAAAAATGTTACTTCTGTCGTTTTCTATATCCGACAAATATTCCGTTGTGGGGTCCACCAATAATTTGTTATTTCGGCGCCGTCGTACGACACGAATATTCCCCGACAAAACGAATATTCCCCGACAAAACGAATATTCCCCGACAAAGCGAATATTGTCCGACAAAATAAAATTTGCACATAACATCCTTAACTTTCAATTTCGTCAATTTAACCACTTACTGTTTCATGAAAAAAAAAAATATATGAAGAAAAATTAAATTTTATATTTCATAAAATTCGGGGTCTTACATTTAACCTATCATCTGTTCAACAATTATATCACATATGTGCCCCCGACCACAGATATTCACAACAACTTGATTCTTGATGATTAATATAAATAACAGTGATACAAATGATGAATAGAAGAAACATGATAAACAATAGGTATCGGAAGTTTACTTTGTGCATATTCAAATAATGTCCAAATTATCAACATGATGTGGAGTGAAATTTAAAAATAATATTCAAAATCCACAGTTCAGAATAACGGTTACAGGTCGATAGAAAGGTTCAGAAAATAGGAAGGTTCAGTTGAAATAATGAAGTTCAACTATTATGGAACATATAATATTTTCAGGAATTATAGAAGCAATAGTTCCATAATAAATTTCGATTTAGGTGTATGAAAGAAAATAATATCCCTTACCGTAGCAGGTTTGATTAACAAATGGTGAAGGAAATTAATATCCCTTACCATAGTAAGTTTGAATAATGGAAGATGAAAAAGATGGTATCCCTTATGAGTATAAAGGAAAATGATATCACTTACGAATATGGAATAAAAGTGTCATGTGATAATTCGTGTAGACAAATTATTTCCACACGAGACAAATAAAAAGGGTTATTCACCAACAGGCGGTAATCCGCGCCGTAAGGTTATTCCCATCAATTTGAATACGAAGAGTTATTCACCAAACAGACGGTAATCCGCGCCATAAGGTTATTCCCATCAATTTGAATACGAAGAGTTATTCACCAAACAGGCGGTAATCCGCACCGTAAGGTTATTCTCAAAGATTAATAAGGAATGAATACAAAAGGTTATTCACCAACAGGCGGTAATCCGCGCCGTAAGGTTATTCCCACAATTTAATACATGGAAATAAATGACACAAGAAAGGAATGATATGAGAATCAAAGAATGATAATCCCTTCTAGTAAGAAAGAAAATAATATCCATTTAAGATGATGAAAAGAATGATACCCCTTACCGTAGTAAGTTTAAATAATAGAAGATGAAAGAATATGATATTACTTACCTTAACACGTGACTGGATATTGATTTAAATGAGGTTGATCAACCTATATATTTTTAATATAATTAGTAATTACCACATATAAATTTCAAAGTGTATGATAATTCGTATAATATGAGCTATCAAAATTATATATATTTAACATAATTTTTGTAGTATAATATAACTATTTTAAAATAGTTTTTAAAATAATATTCCAAAATAAATCTTCCAAAGAAAGCTTTTAAAAATGAATCTTCTCAAAGAAGAGTCTTCTAAAGGAAGATTTGTGAATACCGTGAAAAATAGGAATTTATGAAATTATTACTCTTTAATAAAAGACTTACTTGAAAAATTTCTGCACTCCTTTTGGCTTTCAAACACTCAAAATAACCTTACTATTCTCAGAGAAAACTCATAAAATTCATATAGAAAAATTTTATATTTTAGGTGTGATTTTTCTATTCAGTTGAGCAAGCTATTTATAGGAGAAAATAAGTTACTGTGCAGTGGTAAGTGGCTGGCGTGCTGCACGCCAGCCTGAGAATTCAAAGCAGCCGCCCACGCTGCTTTTCCAACCATCTCCAACATTTGCATGCTTAAAATTCATGTGGCCCCCACAGAGGGTCCACATGGTTACTATTCCAAATAGTAAAAATTATTATTATTATTATTATTATTATTTTTAATTATTTTTTTTTTATTTTTTTTAAATTTATTTATTTATTTATTCTTCATGTAAGTCCTACGTATATAATAAAATATACTACAATAATAATTCAACAATAATGTAATAAACACGTTACAGATTATTATTAATTTCATAATATAAATTACAGTATATTTGCTACTGTAACAATTATTAGGTTCAATAATTTTATAAACAGTGTAGCAACAATTATTGACTCAATGATATAAAATACAGTGTAATGACAATTATTGAATCAATAATGCAAAATACTGTGTAACAACAATTATTGAATTGATAACACAAAATATTATGCAGTGACAATTATTGATGAAATGATGCGCAACAGTTACGGTGTCAATTATCAGACCAATAATATGAGACACTGTGCAATACCGTGTGCTACAGAAAATACCATAAATTACCGTATGTTACTATTCTTGTATCACCAATATTTTAACAGTTAACACCGTTGACTATTTTTATTTAGAAATGTTACTTCTGTCGTTTTCTATATCCGACAAATATTCCGTTGTGGGGTCCACCAATAATTAGTTATTTCGGTGCCGTCGTACGGCCCGAATATTCCCCGACAAAACAAATATTCCCCGACAAAACGAATATTGTCCGACAAAATAAAATTTGCACATAACATCCTTAACTTTCAATTTCGTCAATTTAACCACTTACTATTTCATGAAAAAAATATATGAAGAAAAATTAAATTTTATATTTCATAAAATTCGGGGTCTTACATTTTGCATGTGTATATATACAATCTCAATTTTTTTTAGAAACATATATAAACCTCTATAACACATTTTGCTAGATTTTTTTTTTTTGGTGTTTGATTATAAGATGTATGTGGTGCGATGAGTTAACACACTTTTAAATATAAAATTTTAATAAAATAAATTTTGCAAGAAAATTAAAATAGGTTTTGTTATAAAAATACTTGGAGAGAGAAAAAGTTATTAGTATTATCTTTTAAAAAATCATATTTGTACTTTATTACAAAAATACTCTTTAAATATCATATACATAAAAATGTTTCATTTTACGTCGTCTCAATATTTTTTTAGGGTGGACGTGAATTTGATTTTAAGACTTTTTTAAGTAAAAAAGTAAATATTTATGAAAAATCACATAGTATTAAGTTATAGAGTGAAATAGATAATAGTTGCACTTGGTCGATGGGATATTATGGCCCACAAAGTCGGTGTTATTACTGCTTAAAGCGGGGGACAAGGGGGACATTGGCCCTCATATTTTCGGGCCACTGGTAGGGAACGAAAAATTATTAAATGTTTTTAGGACATTTTTTACGTGATATTTTATATTATTTATGTATTGTATTTAAATATATATTAATATCTTGAATTTTTAACGTTTTTTTACTTTGGGAGTTGAGCTCTCAATTTTTTTAATTAAGTGATTAAACTTTTAATTTTTTTTTACTTTAGGGATTGTCTTTTCAGCTTTTTCAATTAGGGGATTGAACTTTTAATTTTTTTCACTTTGGGGATTATCTTCTTAATTTTTTCTGATTACGTCTAATTGATAGTTATGTGTTTGTTTAATTTATTTCTTTTTATTGAATGAAATTATGTATTTCCTTCGTCCCAAATTAAAAGATTGTTATTGACTTTTGAAAGACAATTTAAAATATTTTTAATCTCAAAATTAATAAAATAAATTAAAATTTATGAAATAACAAAATTTTAATTAGTAGTACATTTATACATTTTAAATATTCATCATTATGTTGATTATTGATGAATTTTTTTAAGTTGAGCTTGTAATGTCTTAAATTTACTTAAATTTTTTAATAAATACCTAGTTACAAGATTATCTAAAATCATCATTACAAGATTTTAAAAGTACCAATAATCAATATAATGATTAATATTTAAAATGTATAAATGTACTACTAACTAAAATTTTGTTATTTTATAATTTTTAATATATTTTATTAATTTTGAGATTAAAAAAATTTTAAATTAACTTTCAAAAGTCAATAACAATCTTTTAATTTGGGACGGAGAAAGTACATAATTTCATTCAATAAAAAGAAACAAATTGAACAAACACATAAGTATCAATTAGACGTAATCAGAAAAAATTAAGAAGACAATCCCTAAAATAGAAAAAAATTAAAAGTTTAATCTCCTAATTAAAAAAACTGATAAGATAATTTCTAAAGTGGAAAAAAATAAAAGTTTACTCACTTAATTGAAAAAATTGAGAGTTCAATCCCTAAAGTGAAAAAAGGTTAAAAATTTAAAATATTAATTTATATTTAGGCCTTAAAATATTAACGCATGAATAATACGAGGCATTATGTGACAGGCAGTCAAAAATCACCTAATAATTACTCGGTAGGGAACATGCTGACGTGATTAGTCACTTTTACCAAAATACCCTGTAACTGGTCACATGTTTACAGATAATTACTAGAACTTGCACCAATAATCGGTCCCCTTAGCCGTAGCAGGTAATAGTATCATTCGCCCACTAAATTGCGTTTAATCAAAAATCCGTGGCCAAAGAGGATTTTTACACCAGCTCATGTCCGTTTGATCCGATCGTCAGATCAGAAGAAAGATCAAATGAACGGTCTAGATTTATTCAAAATCCGATGCGAAAAAGGCCTATAGCAGCTTACTTCGCCACTTTCATAAACCCACCCACCGTCGCTGTTTTTTCTCTCTAAAAAGTCCTGTTCTCTCTCTATATAGACACATGTCTATACGTGTATATGCAAGTTCGACGGCTATTCAGACGCTGCTCGTCATTCAGAGTCTGCGGCTTCTTTAATTAGTGAAGATATATCTAGGGTTTCAAGCTCAATATTTTTGATTTTTCTATTGAGTTCAATTGCGAGCTTCAAATTGACTTGAAGTCGTCTTGATCTAGGGCTTTCTTCCCTGTGCTTGAGATCTAGTTTGGTGATTACTCTGTTATTTATTTATTTATTTGTAAGAATTCGCATGATTCAGTTGTATTTATACTCCATCTGAAGTCCACTTCGGTGAGAAATTTCTGCTCTTTGGAACTCAAAGGTTATTAAAGGTTAGGCTTTTACTGTTCTACAATCATGAATCACTGTTTTCTTTATACAGATAGCATTCTTAATTATGAAATTGGATTCAGATAACGTTGAGTTCTTTTTCTTGTTTCAATTTTAAAACGGACGCATGTTTTGAGTCTAATATAAGTACCGTGATATTCAGTAATAAATAATTACTAAAATAATATTTTCTTGAGAAATTGAAGGGAAGAAACAAAATTAAGTATTGGGTTTGAATTTATCGGTAATTCCATTTATATACGAACACAATTAAGTTACAAGTTTCTGAAATTGTCATGAACCAGTGCAAATACCCATTCAATAGAAGGATTTGAGTTCCTTTAGTGAATACCGTATGGCAAAGAAGGATAGGTTCCCTGAAGGATATTCCTCTGGTTTTGCTCCCAATTATGAGTCGGAAGGATCTGGTAGCTCAGGACGAATTGACACTGAAATTAATGCTTCTGAAAATTCTAGTGCCCCTAGAAGGAAATGGATTATGTTGAATCCTGCCTCCCGTGACGGTTTTGGTGTACCAGTTAAAGTCCTGCCAGTGTCGAAAATGCCACTACCTGAGAGAAAGGATTTAGTACTTCATCTGAGAGCAGAACTTGAACAGATTCAGGTGCTGCAGAAGAAGGTTGAGTCGCAGAGGACAAAATTTGTTGCATTGTCATCATCTAGTGATATTCTTAGCTGTAATAATGCAGAAAATGTGCCAACAGTTGGGAATATGAGAAGATCATCAGCATTGACTAGTGGGCCTGGAAAAAGGTTGAACCCTGCAAGTGATAAAGGGCGTGGCTGGAATCGAGGCACCTCAGGGAGATTTGAATCTGGAAAACAACCGTTAGTACCATGCTCTTCAAATTCAATTCTGTCTGGAAAACAATCGTTAGTACCATGCTCTTCAAATTCAATTCTGTCTGGAAAACAATCGTTAGTACCATGCTCTTCAAATTCAATTCTGTTGAAACAGTGTGAGAGTTTGTTGAAGAAGTTGATGTTACATGATTATGGTTGGGTGTTTAACAGTCCTGTTGATGTAGTGAAGTTGAACCTTCCAGATTATTTTGACGTTATTAAGCATCCCATGGATTTGGGGACCATAAAAAAGAAAATTGCTTCCTGTGAGTACTCAAGCCCACTGGACTTTCTTGCTGATGTTAGGCTTACCTTCACTAATGCCATGACTTACAATCCTCCTGGAAATGGTGCCCACCAGATGGCTGATACTCTTAGCAAGTTTTTTGAGATCAGATGGAAGGTTATTGAGAAGAAGCTTTATGCAAATGTTTCTAAACCATTACCAGAGGTATCTAGCCTTCACGTAGAAACAAACAAGGACAAGCCAATGCCTCCCTCAAAGAAGAGAAAAATTTCTGCAACACAACATAAAGTTCTACCAGAGCCTGTTAAACGAATAATGACAGCTGAAGAGAAACATAAACTTAGTAGAGATTTGGAATCTTTATTGGGAGAATTGCCTGATAATATCATAGAATTTCTGAGGGAACAAAGTTACATAGGGAATGATTCGGGAGAGGATGAAATTGAGATTGATATCGATACTCTTAGTGATGATACCTTATTCAAATTAAAAAAGCTATTAGATGATTATCTGAATGAGAAACAGAACAATGCAAAAGGTGAACCTTGTGAGATAGAGGTATGCCATCGTTTCCCTCCTATATCTTCCCATAGAAAAGTGAATTAATATCTGATATGAGTTTTAGGTTAAATAATTACCATGTTTCTTTCATTTCTTCTACAGCTGCTAAATGAATCTGGACTTAGCAACTCATCCATGCAGTTACACACAGGTTATTATCCTCATTTTAATTCCATCCAAATATATCCATATTGCATGTCAAGCCTTCAGGGCAACTGATGTTTTTCTCTTATTATACAACTACAGGCAATGAACCTATGGCTGAGGATGTTGATATCGGTGGAAATGAGCCTCCTGTGTCAAGCTATCCACCCGTTGTGAAACAAAAGGACTCAGGCCGGAGGAGCAACAAATGTATTAACCCAGGAAGCTCCAGTGGTAATAAGGATTTGGCATCTCATATTAACTATGTCTGGTTATTGCATTTTGCATTTAGAATTCTGTTTGTAAGACTTGAGAAGCAATGGACAAACTATACTTATGATTTAAGCATTCAGATTTTTGTTGAATTTACGTTGATGGAAAAAAAACGCAAAAAGGGTACGTGTGTATGGGAAAGAGACTATGGGAAGGTGCGTGGTGGGATTACATTTGATTGAATGTAGGAGATTTAATAGAGTTATTTTTTTAGGGGTGATGCTAGTATTAAAATACTATGCTCGTGCGCTTCGCACGGGGGCTTAAGCTACTTTAATCTAGTTTAATGACAAAAGCTTGTGAGATCTAGGCTCTTGAAACAAATTGTTAGTATTCATCCTGCTAAGATTCTGAGATGTGGAAGTCTAAGGACATCATGATCATAGATATCTAGAGATGAGCATGGACAAGATGCAAAGAAGCTACTACCCCGTTGGTTGTCCCCTTAGTTTGAATGGAACTATTTATATTGTATTATAATATTTTTGATGCGTAAAGTTCTCATTTAGAATTGTAAGAGAATACAACATTTGTTTTTAGGTGATTATCTTTATCTTTTGATTTTAACGAAATGGCAAGATTCATTGTTTTACATCTAAATTTCAAAATGAGTTCATTAAATATTGGAGTTTACATCTTAATACACTGAACAAAATGTAAATGGTTCCATTCAAATTTAGGGGCAACCAAACCTGCTCCAAGTCCTCAGACTCGTTGTCCGTCAATTTTTGAAAAAATGGGGACTCCACGACACTAAATCCCCTTCATGAAAAATAATCTATAGATTGGGGAATTCGGAGGGTGACCAAGGAATGACTACTAATAAAAGATCCTACTAGAAGTGAATATTATGGCTCATTTTCAATTCTTTATTCAACAAAGGGAGAAGTGAATGATATTCCTAAGAGATGAACTTTCAAAGTTTAGAGGAGTGATTGACAAAGGACAAGGATTAGCCTGTAATTAGTGTGTTGAATGGCATACTTGTTCATAGACACCTTGTGTCGTTAGGAGCAAGGCTCGCCAAGGAAATGCCACGACAAAGTTACTTGATCTCTCTCCTTAGGATGGCAAGCTGCCTTGAGAAACCATAGATCCCTTCTCTCCTTATTTGTACCATCCTTGAGAAATCAACATATAATCTCCTTGAGAGGATTAACCTGCTAGAATTCTAAAGAGAGATACATATTAAAGATCACTGATTAATCTTTTATTTGAAAAAACAGAAGGTAAAGAGAAAAAAAGTTATTGTCTGACAAACAATTACAGTGGTTTTATTAGATACGCTTTTAACAACTAGATATTTGAATCCCAAAACAGCAACATCAAGAGAGATCATGTCCATAGTTATCAAAGTGTTGCCTAAGCGACCAGGCGGTGAACAAAATGCTTGGCGACCATATGCCTTTGTAGTAGCATCTAAGGCGAGCGTCTTAGCTTTTGAGTATTCGCCTTGGGTCGCCTAGGTTTTACCCAGGACGATTTTTGGCAAAGTGCACTCCTTAGTGAGACCAAGAGCCAAACATTGCTAGCAAAATAAAGAAAGAAAAAGGAAGAAGGTGAAGAAACACTTTCGGAGCACTCGGTCGCCACCCTCTTGAGCCACCGTCATTGGCTCTTTTAAACTCGATGATTGATTAGTAAATTCGTCATTCCGATTGTTTGCAACATGTATGTCTTGTGCTATTTGCTGAACAAGACTAATAGCTGCAACTAGGGTTTTAAATTTTAGTTACTTAGGCACTTGGCTTGGGATGAAGTTCTATTTAGCATAAAATTGTAATCAAATAGGTTTAGTGAATAATATCATTTCCCTGATTTTTTGAATAAATAAATAAAATAATTTTATCAATATATATTTTGAATCTTTTATTATTTCTTATTGTTGGTTATTGTAATGTAGTATTAATTGTATATTGTGAGTAACTTTTTATGTTTAGTGTACCTGTGAACTGAATATATATATATATATATGTGTGTGTGTGTGTGTGTGTGTGTGTGTGTGCGCGCGCGCGTGTGCGTGTGCGTGTGCGTGCATGTATAAAATGCACATTATAAATAATCTATGCTATATAATGTAAGTGTTGATATAATTGTGTTTCTAATGATATTCCATAGTTTGAGTTAATATGTTTTAGGTTTTAATGTATATAAAAATTCATTGTTCAATGTACTTTTGAAGTAAAATAAATAATATATAAATTGCACATTGCGAACGACTTGTCACTATAAGAACGCCATGGAGGGTGCCTTATCGCCTAACAGTCCTAGGGGTCAGCTTCCGCCACACCTCACTTTGGCGCCGTGACAACTATGACCATGTCTTAAGATCTTGGAACCCTTGAGGAAAGAATGGTTGCGTCTGTGTAATGTAAATGAGAAAACCCCCAGTTCATTTCCGCCCACTGCACAACCCTCAACTGAGACTACCTACTTACTTTTATTGATCAACCGGTTAAAGTCATCGACAACCATAATAAAGAGGAAGTATACATTGTGGCAGCCAGCCAGCCAGCCTCTTAGAAACTTTGAAGAAACTGCAATTGTTTTATTAATCTCATAGAGAAGTTACTTTTGAAAATAACTGGGTTTACTTTCAATTCAATAATCAAAGAGTATCATTCCATCTATTGAACATGGTAGAAGTTTGGATAGTTGGATTTGTTATTCATCATTTCTTGTTACAAGCATCTGATTTTTGTTCGTTTATGAAGATTTGTCTGTTGAGCCGGAATCACATGTTTTTCTGCTTCTAATTATGTACTGTTTGTGTATTTTTTGTATTATTGCATAGTTCGTTATCGTGTTTCCCTATTTTTTGGTTGAATTGCATTATAAATTTATAATATTTCTTCTTGTTTTTGTTTTGCATTATATTTCGCTACAGATTCTAGCAGTTCTTCTGATGGTGAATCAGATGTTGCTAAAGCCTCTAGCCGAGTAAGGCTGTCAAAGGTATATGTTAATGCTTTTTGTTGCATAATAACTACTTCGAGCTGCTGCTCAATGGTTTATATGTCTTCTGTAATAGATCTGCTTACTCTAATATTATCGAATACAGGATGATTCCGATCGTGGAGCAGATTTGGATGAAAAGGCACGTGCTGCTGACTTGGTTGACGGAAATCGTGAGTTCTCTCTAATTAATTTTTAATAGCTTCTTTCGTGAGGGTTTGATTATTTGTTAAAATCGTGGCATTTTTGCATCACACAAGGTAAAGTTTAATTTTCAAGGAATTTCTCTCTCAATTTTTTTTTTCAATGATGCAAAACATGCCCTTCACTTTTTTTCCTCTCCTTTTTATTTTTTATTTTTTTCATCCTCTCCTTTATTTTTTTTTACATTTTAGTGCCTTCCCTGTTTTTCGTTTATCTCCCCCCCCCCCCCCCCCCCCCCTCTTTTTTCTCTTTGTTCTCATTTTATCTTTGTATATGTAAGTATGCATGTACGTATGTTTTCTCTATGGGGTTATTTTATCCTATTGTTTTCCATCTATCTTTATTCTTTTATATTTTATTTTATTTTCTTATTTGTATCTGCTTTATCTGTCTACATATCTCTTTCCCTTTATACTTTTAGCCTCGCATATAGGATTTATTTTCAGCCTACACAACTAATTTGGGATAAAAGGATTTTGGGTCAGCATTTATTGTTGAATGTGTTATATTGACTATTGACACCAATCAGTCAGATGTAGTGATTACTAAAATATTATTTATGCGTCATTTGTTGCTCCGAAGTTAAACACCTAAAGGTAGCGCTCAGTGTTACTCACTTGAACCCTAGTGAGCTCTAGCGGTAAAATCATATCCTCCTTGTATGGCTTGATCATATGTTCGAGTCTTAGTGGAGGCATTCTTTTCTATCTTTAGTGAAGGCACTTCTCTATTATCATTATGGCTTTATTTATAGCCTTAGTGGAGGTACTGTCCTACAAGCGTAATGGCCTTATTTCTTTTAAGGTTTGAGGTTGAGTTCAATTTTCTCTCAATATGATAATAAAGATAAATTGAAAATATTAAAAAAATTAAGGGGGGAGTGCTTAGGTTTGTAAGAGAAGGCAAGAGAATGAGATATTTCTTTTGTTCCTTGATATTCTTTTGCTGAGCCATGTCTAGTGACATTTTGTTTGGTTAATCAGTTGGCCATTGTGACTTTTGATCGAGTTGTTGTAAAATTTTGAAATCATAGATGTCTGTTGTAACTTCAAAGTACTTGAATAGCTAGTGAACATATTATGCATCACTTTTTGATGTTATTATGCAGCACTTTTTGAAATCATTGTGACTTTTTGAATAGCTCAGTGTTACTCACTTGAACCCTAGTGAGCTCTAGCGGTAAAATCATATCCTCCTTGTATGGCTTGATCATATGTTCGAGTCTTAGTGGAGGCATTCTTTTCTATCTTTAGTGAAGGCACTTCTCTATTATCATTATGGCTTTATTTATAGCCTTAGTGGAGGTACTGTCCTACAAGCGTAATGGCCTTATTTCTTTTAAGGTTTGAGGTTGAGTTCAATTTTCTCTCAATATGATAATAAAGATAAATTGAAAATATTAAAAAAATTAAGGGGGGAGTGCTTAGGTTTGTAAGAGAAGGCAAGAGAATGAGATATTTCTTTTGTTCCTTGATATTCTTTTGCTGAGCCATGTCTAGTGACATTTTGTTTGGTTAATCAGTTGGCCATTGTGACTTTTGATCGAGTTGTTGTAAAATTTTGAAATCATAGATGTCTGTTGTAACTTCAAAGTACTTGAATAGCTAGTGAACATATTATGCATCACTTTTTGATGTTATTATGCAGCACTTTTTGAAATCATTGTGACTTTTTGAATAGCTCAGTGTTACTCACTTGAACCCTAGTGAGCTCTAGCGGTAAAATCATATCCTCCTTGTATGGCTTGATCATATGTTCGAGTCTTAGTGGAGGCATTCTTTTCTATCTTTAGTGAAGGCACTTCTCTATTATCATTATGGCTTTATTTATAGCCTTAGTGGAGGTACTGTCCTACAAGCGTAATGGCCTTATTTCTTTTAAGGTTTGAGGTTGAGTTCAATTTTCTCTCAATATGATAATAAAGATAAATTGAAAATATTAAAAAAATTAAGGGGGGAGTGCTTAGGTTTGTAAGAGAAGGCAAGAGAATGAGATATTTCTTTTGTTCCTTGATATTCTTTTGCTGAGCCATGTCTAGTGACATTTTGTTTGGTTAATCAGTTGGCCATTGTGACTTTTGATCGAGTTGTTGTAAAATTTTGAAATCATAGATGTCTGTTGTAACTTCAAAGTACTTGAATAGCTAGTGAACATATTATGCAGCACTTTTTGATGTTATTGCTTGTATTGGCAACAAGTTCAGGGTGTGTCTATTTTCTTAGATGTACAGTTAATAAGTTGCGTTTTGTTTATTGCTTATCAGAGTCAGTAAGTGGTTTGGATCAACTTGAACAAACTTCTCAGCAAAAGCCGAATTCAATTGAATCAGATTGTTGTCATGATGGTAAGCAGTAGAGGTGAAGACGATCTATTTTATCTTTAAGTTGGTTTTCTGTTGTCTCAGTCATCGCCATTTACATTTTTAGGGGAGAGTTCTCTTGCTGAGAGGCCAGTTTCACCTGATAAGCTCTATAGGGCTGCTCTTTTAAAGAACCGCTTTGCAGATACAATTTTAAAAGCTCGCGAAAAGACACTCAACCAGGTTGGTTACCATAGTGGGTTGCCTATGAACTTATCCAATTCGTACCACTCTATTTCCGAGCAATTTCTGCTCTTGATATGATCCCATACAATTATTTCTTGCTGAGAGCAGGGCGAAAAGGGGGATCCTGAGAAACTTCGGCTTGAGAGGGAGGAACTAGAGTTACAGAAAAGGAAAGGTAGTAAGCTAAACGTTTTGTATTTTTTTGATATTTAGATTATTATTGTATCATTGATGGCTTTTTATTGTTTGTCAAGGACCCAAGGTAAAGAGATAGTTGCTGTTATGTTTTTCCTTGTGTTAATTTTGCTTTTTTCTGTCCAATAGAGAAAGCTCGGTTGCAAGCAGAAGCTAAGGCTGCGGAAGATGCTAGGAGACTAGCAGAAGCTGAAGCAGCAGCAGAATCCAAGCGGCAGAGAGATCTCGAGAGAGAAGCAGCTCGTCAGGCATTGTTGAAGGTAAACAATATATAGTGTATGCAAACCGGATACATTGCAGCCCAAGTGATTATTCTCACTTTAGGGTTTTCTGTTCCTTGTGCAGATTGAAAAGACGGTTGAAATTAACGAGACTTCTCGATTTCTTGAAGACTTGGAAATGCTAAGGACTGTCCCTCCGGAACAATTACTGAGCTCTGCGGATGATGAAACAAGCCCAGATCAGTCACAGGATGGCTTGGGCAGTTTCAAGTTTGGAGGTAGTAATCCGTTGGAGCAACTTGGGCTGTACATGAAAGTGGATGAGGATGAGGAAGAAGTCGAGCCACCACCTTGTATTCCCAACCTTGCAAATGATGTGGAGGAAGGAGAAATTGATTAAGTCCTCTTTCTGCCCTTGTATTCATAAAAAAAAAAGTAAAAAATATAGAATATTTTCAATACAAAATTGCTTGTTCAACTACTTGATTCTTATCCATCCAACCACAAAAAGAGTCCTATTTGTAAAACTTAGAAATATTAAGAATGTAATTTTATTCCATGTTTATGTTTAGCAGTCGATGATATGAAAATGAAATTATAATGACAAATTTGAGTATTATATTATTTTATTTTATACTATTATCAATAAACAGTTGTGGAATAACTTTTTTCACTAATGAGATTCGTGAGTATTATTAATGAATATATTAAGCCAAGGTAGTCCGAAAATTAGTAGCTCAAAAATTCTAAAAAAAACAGTTCAGTTCATTCGACCAAACAAATGATGGACCACCAATGCCATTGATATTGTTTTCAAAGGGAGTAAGATTCTTCAATTTGTTGTCGTCCACATTTTGGATTAACTGACTACAGATACAATGTAAAAGCATGATAATATGGTTATTTAGAATATTACAAATTTTTATGAATTTATTTCAAAGGATTTTAAACGTTCAAAAAGTATATTGCATTGCATGCATGCCTACATAATTTTAAACAGGGAATGAATATTTTTATGTGAAAATATTATATTATTTAATAATTTTTTTTACATTAATAACGAATGACTTGTATATTCGTGTGATAGAGACTCATAAATAAAAATATTAATTTTTATTTAAATACAATAAATAAAATTTTACAAAATAAATGATTGATTTATATTGTTTATGTGAAAAGAAGCGTCTAACAATATAAAAACATTAATTCCTTCTCATATTTTAATTAGAGGATTGATATTTTAATTATATTATTTTATCTTTTTATATTATTTTTTTATCTTTATATTTGATTTTTAAAATTTTGTTATTTTATTTCATATAAAGTTGGGTGAGAGCTGCTCAGCCTGCTCTGCACAAGAACGGGATCCAGTTCGTGACCGAAAACCTAACAAATCAGATTCAGTCTCTCTCATCAGACTCTGTAATCGGGGCCTTCTTATTTATCTTTCCTTTCCTCTTCTCGAAAAGAACATCATCTTATTAATTAATCTCTTTTTTAACCCAAAATTTGCACAAATTCCCCTTCTTCCCCTCCTCTGTTGTAATATATATATACAAAAGCACCCATTTTCAGTCACAGCAGCACCAAATGGAAATCCTAATTCCTTCAATCCCAAATCTCTCTTTATTCTTTACAGTCTATGTCATAATTTATCTTATAGCTTTTACTTCGTCGTCTTCAAAAACTGGAGCTTCAAGCTCCGACCAAAAGCTGAAAGTTGTCTAATTTCCTACGCCCAAGGCACACCGGTGGTGTTCTTGGCCGTAAGCGCCATACTTTCCGATCCAAATCGCGGGTTTACTTCAATCAATACTGATTATCAGACCCTAGTTCTGGATTACAGTATTGCGTACTTTTTAATGGACTTAACCCACTACCTCATTTTCTACCCGAGTGATATCCTCTTTATAGGCCACCATTTGGCTACGCTCTTTGTCTTCATTACTTGCCGATTTGTGGTGCTTCATGGGGCTTATGCCATTCTAGTTTTGCTCATCATTGCTGAGTTTACCAGCTTTTGACAGAACACATGGACTCTGGCCTGCGCAAGGAGGGCGGATTTGGAGTTTGCGGAAAAAGTGTATGGCTTTTTATAACCTCCATTTTATGCGCTTTATACGGTTGTTGGGGGTTTTGTTGGACCATGGTTTGTTTATGAAAGGGTTAATTAACTTTTTCTCGATCTTAATTAATTTATAAATGTATCATTGAACTGAATCACCTAACTAAATATTTTTTACAAATTTTAGATTTTTCGTTTAAAATTGTCAGATTTGAACAGAGTATTGACATGGCACCATGTCATTGCTTATTTGGATCATCAGAAATAATATAAAACAAACCTACACTCTTGCTACAGGAGGGTAAAGTCTTAGAGGTTCTTCATCCACGCTTCCTGATATGAGTAGTCTTGGTAAAGTTTGTTCTGGTTTTAGTGCTTTAAGACAGAGAGCATAATAGTTTTAGGCATGAGTAAGACATAGCAAGGAAATGCTATTGATGAACAAGCCATGTCAAAACATATTTTTAGGTTCTATGATCATTGAAACCTGGTCTCATTGGAAAATCCCAACATTAGGATTGATTACGAATAAAAAAACCCATGATAGATAATGTATCCAGAGGAAAATATTAACTGCAAATGTGAAGAGATTAGTTTTATGTGTACAATATTCAATACAGAAATCTAAACAATACTAGTATTTTATGAAATATCCTTTTAGCTTCCTCCTTGGCCATAAAAAGTTACTATATTGACATGAATACTTATTGACCTCAATCTGCCTGGAGACCGTTGACATCATTATCTTCTTCTATCCTTATTTTTTATTTTTGCAGCAACCTACTTCGTCTTGGTCATGCACCATGATTAATTGTAGAATTTATAGTCCTTAGCCCTCCGATAGGTGATGAAATCATCAGTAGCAGACCAAGAATGATGCAAGTCTTAAGTTCATTCAACCAAAACAAATATCTCATCTTATAACTTATCAAAGCAAAATTAACTAATAATTAAAAATTAGGATTTTCTTAGAGATATTTATACCCAGTTAGCAAACCATGAAAAGCTGAACTTCTTTAGTTTTAAGATGGCATCACGCAAGGGAGCTGAAAGACAGGTACAAAATGGCATTTTAGTAGTTGTACTAAGATTTCCTGGATCAGTGATCTGATAAAGAAATTAGTAAATTAGATATTAGTAGTTAACTTACAAAGTAAGTTGTTGGGGCAAAAGCAAACCCTCCAAAATATCCAAGGAGGCCACCGAAGAAAGGAAAGGTAATGGCAACATTGTAAATGCTGGAACCAAAGAAATTGTGTCAAATATGTATAATTAATTAATGATCCCTGTCAAAAATTCAAAATTAACTTGAAATTTGCAATGTAAAAAATTGATATTGTTAACCAATGTAAAGGTTGCGTGTAATAAACTGAAGGGCAATGCTTGTGTGAAGCACAATTTCTTGACCAACAAGGTTTCTAAAATGTCGAAGACTAGCATTGCATAAATCTAAATTCAAAAATTGGATTAACTTAATCAGGATTATGAGAACCTGATACACACTAGGAAATAGAAAGCTGAACACAAATACATGATAGCTTCTGATGTGAAAATGAGAGGAAACTGTAGGGGCACCTGATAAATTCCAATAACGTGGATGACAACAAACATGTTAGCCGCTGCAATAAGCCATGCAGTTTTCTCTAATGAGATGAGGATGTTGTCTTCAACGGAATTTCCAAACATTCTGTAGCCGATTAGGGCAACTGGGAAATAGCACAAGGCAACAACAAAGTAAGCAATTAGCACTCCTTTCCACATGGGTCCCTTCGATGGCTTCTCAGGTGTCGAAGAGATTGTTGCTTGTATTTCTAAGGCCACGTTGTGCCCAGCATATGCAAAAGCTACATCACCCAAAGCGGTGAAGAAGTTAAAGACTGTTCCTGATGCGCATGTAGCCTTGTACCCATATTCCACATCTGGTTGCACGCCCTTGTGAGCAGAAGCTGACCAAGAAATTGTGGAGTAACTGTAAAAATATCGAATATCGATCACCGTCAAGAGCTTGTATAAGCCAAGAAAAGAAGTGTTTGACCAAGTCTGGAAAACAGAGTTTAGGTAATGTTAAAAAATTATGCATAAGGAGTCATGGCTTACATTAGAGACATGACTGCAGCTGCCAAAGAGACACCAGAGATGGATTGAAGTTGGGGAGGTGGGAGAGTACAAAATCAACGGAAGCGAAGATCATTATGAAGAAGGTGAGTTTGATTTCTTTGCAGTCTGTACATACAGTTTTGTGGAACTTCTTTAAAGACTTCCCTCCTGTGACCATATATACTATTTTCACACCTACTTCAACGATCAACTACTAGGGTACCACGATATAAAGACCGAGCTTTTCACCAAATGCATGCTGGCCTAGTTCATGATATCTGTCGAAAAGTTTCCCAGGAACCATTTCATGCATTTCAACCATTTGTCATACAGTTTACAAAGTAATGATCCATGACACGATAAGTATCACCACACCAGGTCCCCTGTATCAGTGTCATGGAATATTAACATATTGCTTGATTGAAAAGAGAATTATTGCAGGTCTATACATATATTAGCATAAAAGTCGAAGCCAGATATGTTTTGTGGTTTTTCTGGTGAAATATCAATTACTTGCTCTAACTGTTATGTTCTTCCATATAATCGGTTAGAAATAAAATAATGGAATAGTTCTTTTTGCCTTCATTGAATCAATTGTAACTTAGCATGTGATTCTGCATATATTATCTTTATAGCCTTTTAAACTCTAGCATTGTTATTTGAGTTGAGAAGTACCAGCCATCCAAGAGCTGCCATAGCATAGGGAAGACTTAGGACCCCAGCTCCAACCACGGTGGTGACGTTGTGGAAAGCTGAGTACCACCATTTCGCATTCCTTGATGAAGTGATTGGAAGCCAATCATCTATTGCCTTCTGCTCTTTTGCCTTCAGCTATGCTGACGACTTTTCAACCTGCAAGCAATGGCAAAATCTCAATCATTAACACACTCCCTCATCAATAGAAGTTGCATAGATTGAATGATTTGGCAGGATTATTGTGAAAACTGCAACTTGAAGCACACCGAATCTGGCTGCATTAAGAAGAAAAGCAGGATGCAACCCAGAAATTTGCAGTGTCTAATTCCCCTGTTAAACATGTAACTTGTAAGTCAGGGGAGATTGCATAGTTACTTAGTTAATATGCATATAATGAACAATTCTCATATTTTCCAATTTGCCAAATTTGTAGGTGTTCTGTAAATTGTGCCTGCAACATCTGTTTGTTTATTATTTTGACATTTTATTGGTAGAAAATTTTATGCAACAAATATGTTGCATCATGGGGTAATAATAATATGAGTACTGTAGGGGGTAGAAAAAGTGCAATACTATTTTATTAAATTGTAAGAGATGGCACCTATAAGCCAAAGAAATTCATATTGAAAAGGGGGTGAGACTTGAGAGAGAGTGTATTTTACGTGCAAGGGTACTTGAGAGTTTGCTTGGGATGGGGCAGATGCAGTGCAAGTCTTATCATCCTCTGTTAGAGCTTCAGTTCCCATCCTCTACCCTGACTTTGTTCTTTACTTAATATCACAAACTCGAGCAAATCTGTAGTGATAAATTCAAGAGAAATATGGTGAATTAGAGCTCTCTTTCAAGAGAAATATGGTGAATTAGAGCTCTCTTTCTTTATTCTGTTTGGGAATTGATATTTTCACAAGGGGAATTAATATTTTCACAAGAGAAATTAATATTTCCACAAGAGATCACTCACTTGAGCTTGAGGTGGGTCTCCTTTACTATTCATGTAAGCAGAGCTTTGTGGAAATATCAATTCTTCCCTTCTGTTTTCGTTAGCTCTAGGATAGGAAGGCAAAACCAAATGTGGTCATGTCTTCAGCTTTCAACGCGCTAAACTGCATTCACTCTCGATGATATTTGCTAAAAATGTAGCTTTAAACTGGAATAGTGTTTATAGCTTGTCTAGTTCGCTTTGTTTTTTATGAAATTAATTTGCTCTTAATTGCATTCATGGTCCCTGCTGAATTATATAGTTGGATTTAAACTATGAGGTCTCCTCACTATGATGGTGATATTTGCATTCATATTAGGGACAATTGTTTATCTTCTTCAGTTTTCTTGGGGCCATACAGAAATCAAACCATGATTATTTAATCAGATTGAGGCTGTCAAAGGAGCAGAGGATTTCAGGACAACTTTTAAAGTATCAGACCATAAGTGGAATTATAATAGTATCAGTGTGAACGGTAACAATTTTGTTTTATTCTGTGAGTGACTGAGTGGTATAGTTGTCTTCCTGTATAACAAACTCGATAGCAAATACTCGTGTATTTGAAAATATTTATTTCTCTTTTTTAATTTGGATGCTTGTTTGTTTCCGCCTGTAAGACCGCTGAAAAACTTAAATATATTTTTCGGTTCAATTAAAACTTAAACATGACATGAACCATACATCTTTACACATGCAGAACTAAAATTCCATAGGCGAAAAATATAAAACAAATACCGCAGAGATAGGAGTATGCAGTATACACACAATAACAGTGGACAAAGAAAAAGAAAACCTAAATAATAAGGGCGCCTGGAAAGTTTTTGCTGGTTCCATGGCCATTGTTGTTCCTTTTTCCTAAACATGTCAAACATTCCAGAGAATCCTGATGAGCCCCACACATACTTCCCCTTCATTCTTTTAGGTCACCCGGTATGTTTTTTCTAATGGTTATCCTCAGTGGAATCAAGATCTTCAAATTTCCTTTGGGTTACTATACTAAAACACTTCCTTTGGTGCCATGTGACACTCATGAGAAAAATTCATAGTTCTTGGCTTCAATTATGATCTGCCTTAGCCCTCCAATGGGTGCTAAAACCATCAAACAAATGCCCAGGATGATGCAAATCTGAAATTTATGAAGTACAATCATACCAAATGAGCTCCAAATTCAAAGCAAATTCAAAAGAACAGTTTATGAAAACTTATGCTGCACGTACCCAGTTAGTAAGCCAAGATAGGCTGAATCTCCTTGGTTTGTAGATGGCCAACCACATAACACAGGGGAGCTAAAGAAAAAATTATATTCAGAAATTTAGAAAATAAGTCAATAAGATATCTTCAATCACAATGATTTGATTATGGAGAAGACAGGGTTGCTTACAAAATATGTGGTTGGGGCGAAGGCGAATCCTCCAAAGAATCCAAGAAGACCAGAGAAGAAAGGGAAACAAATGGCAACAAACATTGTGAAAGCTAAAAGCAAAGAAAATTTGTATCAATCTCAAATTTGTATAACCAAACTGCAGATATATCATAACTCACAAGCTAGTGCATGCAATGCAAATTCACTTACCGACATATAGATTCCTTGAAACAAAGCGAAGTGCTACACTTGGTGGGAAATGTAATTTCTTGACCAACACAGTTTCTATCATATCAAATACTGGCATTGCATAAATCTACATGAACACAAACAGAGAGATATATCAGTTAATATGAGACACCAGAGGAAGAAAAACTAATATGAGCGCGAGGGTTTCTATCTAATCTGCACCTGATAGCTTCCAATAACATGGAAAACAACAAACATGTTGGCCATGGCAATGAGCCAAATAGGTTTCTCTAAGCTGATGAGGATATTGTCTGATACTGCATTTCCAAACATCCAATATCCAATCAAAGAAACAGGGAAGTAGCACAAGGCCACAACTATGTAGGCTACAACTACTCCCTTCCACATTGGACCCTTGGAAGGCTTCTCAGGGGTTGAAGGGATTGTTGCTTGAATCTCCAAAACTACATTGTGGCCTGCATATGCAAAAGCAACCTCCCCTAGTGCACTAAAGAAGTTAAAAACTGTTCCGACAGTAGACTTAGCTTTGTAGCCATATTGCACATGTGGTTGAACACCTTTCTTAACAGAGGCTGACCAAGCAATAGTAGAGTAACTGCATCACAAAAATCATATCAAACAAGTTAGTTTTGCCCAAACTTAAAAAATTAGGTCATTTAAAACCACTTAATCAATGTTCTGTCTTTATGTTTTCATTCTAGATTTGAATATTATTGTACCTTAGGGACATGATTGCTGCGACTAAAGACACCCACGAAATGGAATTGAAGTTGGGGAGATGGGAGAGGACAAAATGGACAGAGGCAAAGATCATGATAAAGTAGGTTAGTTTGATATCTTTGCAATCTTTTTTGCAGACTAAATCATGGAATTTTTGCAGAGATTTGCCACCAGTGACCATATAGAGTATGTCCACGCCAACTTCTACAATTAGCTGTTGGGGTACCACGATGTAGAGGCCTAACTTCTCCCCAAAAGCATACTGGCCTAGCTCATGGTATCTGTTGAAACGTTTTCCAGGAACCATCTCATGCATCTCTACCATTTGCCACAATGTGTATAAAGTCACAATCCATGATATCACCAGTACAGCTACACCAGGACCCCTGAGAACATATTAAAGAACAACAATATTCAGACATCTCAAACTTAACTCAAAAGCTAAAAAGGGAAAGAAACTATGAACAAAATTAAATAGGTAGCATTTAGAGGACGTGATAATCCAACACAAATGTACAACTCTTAATACATAAAGTACAATTGCACGTTGAATACATTTTGCACATTGAATACATTACATTCGATTATTTCAATTTTAGCATTGAAAATATCATTACCTAAAGATTGCATTTTGTTACTACTTTGCAAATGATTTAAAATCTCTTGGATTAGAAAGGTATACACGTACCATCCGAGTTCTGACATGGCGTAAGGGAGACCAAGAACTCCGGCTCCAACCATGGCAGTGACGTTGTGGAATGCTGAATACCACCATTTTGCATGCCTTGAAGACGTTATAGGAAGCCAGTCATCGATGGCCTTCTCTTTTGCAGATCTTCGATCAACCTGTTAGATATGATGACATAATTCTTTCATTAGATTGTGTAGACTAAAAGTAAAAATAAATATTAATCAAGTTTTATTATGCATAGTCAGTAGGCCATTCGGTTAGTTACTTATTTCTCTATATTTTTTTCTAAGGTAAAATTTCACCCATAAAGTTGAGTACAAGAAGGAATCTTGTAGAGCCATATATATACATATATGTATATATATATATATATAGGTGTAAACGGTTGTTATGTCATTATTTCGGCAATTAATACAGGGGTATTTTTTTATTGTGAATTGACTATGCCGCTACTCTTTCTTACGACAGGTCATGCCACCCATTTTATATATTAAATTGGCTATGTCATTATCCCTTTCTTGCTACAGGTCAATTTTTTACATTTTATAACCTTGTCGTAATTCTTTCTTGCGGCACGTGAATTTTAGTTGTGACTGATAACTATTTATAGATGGAGTCTGTATATATATTCACACACATATAAACAAATGTATGTATGTGTGTACTTTTAACTTCTATTTTCGTTAGTGGTGGTAGTCCAAGTTCATGATCGTTGGTAGTCGGTATCTCAAGTGTTTTGGAGTATTTATCAGATCTCTCTTATTTGTTTGCGTAAAGATTTTGTCGTCATCCACAAAAAGTAGCAAATCTTCGAGTAATGTTATGTATAATGATCTAGTCAATGATTTAGTCAATAACCTTTATTAAAAATGATGGGACTCACCATTTATATAACGAGTCCCATCATTTTTAACAAAGGTCATTGACTAAATTATTGTAAAAAATTACTCCCTCCGTCCCAAGATAAAAGTCCTCTATTGACTTTTGCGGTCAAATTGACCATTTTTAAAATTAATAATTAAACATATATATTTAGATTTTCAAAAAAATAAATATTGAGATTAGTACTAAATTGTATATAGTTTATAATGTTTATAAGCTTTTTATATATATATTAAAGAATAACAAAATATATTGATTTGAAAAATGGTTAATTTGACCATAAAAGTCAATAGAGGACTTTTATCCTGGGACGGAGGTAGTATTATACACGGCATTTCTCCAAATCTTCCGCATCTTTCTATTCAAAAAGTTGAGTTTGTGGACAAACCCTGCACCACCTCCTCGATAAATGTTAAATAGTCAAATTGGCGGCTGCTTGAGAAGTGTAAATCTAAGTTTCAAAAATATGAATATAATACATGTACAAGACAAGTTATTGTTTAACTATATACTAGTAAACATAAACATATAACATCATCTCCTTATTATTAACTAAAATTAAATTAGTTCAATAATATAGAAGCAAATTAAAAACTGTATTCAAAAGCCTAACGTGGTAATTTGAGAGTACTTTCATTGGGATTAAAATTTCTATTGTATTGAAATTTTTATTAATAAAACTCTATCATGTTCATCAATTAACACAAAGGGCAGAGCAGGGTCAGATGCATGCCAATCTAAAAGACAAACTCTAATATATATATATATGAAAAGTTGATCCATATTCAGAATTGGCTCTGACCAATTCCCAGTGAACCATCTGACATGGTTAATGTATAAAGTTTAAAGGTTCATTAAATCCTCAGTCAACTAAAACTCTTTGATGGATTATTCATCAAACAATTTATAACACCCTACATACATACCATTTGACAAAAAATTTATGTTTCTCGATCTGAGTCGCACAATAGTGTAAGATTGGCTGAATGTGTAAAACTCCATAGCGAACTATGACAACACAACTTTCACCGTTTAAAATGTGATCAAATAGCCAAATACTTTAATCATTCACACAATTAAATTGTAGACGGAGATTTACAATGTGATTTGTCAAAAATATTCTATTTTTATCGTTAAACTGTAGACAATAATTATTGTTCGTATCAAATTAAAGTGCGAACAAAAGTCAAATGTAATTTATCATTCACAATTTAATTTATTATCGTCTATCAAACTAAACGGACTTGTCATCTGCAGTTTAGTTTGTTACCGTCTAAAATTAAATTGTGAACGATAATTACTCTCGTCTAAGTTAGAATTATTTTTAGAAATGTGAATATAAATAACTTCACATATATATATATATAGAAGGGGTATGCATGTTTTCATGTTGAGAGAGAGAGAGAGAGAAATTACATTGTTGGAGTTGTCATAGTGATCCGTCCGAGCTTGGGAAACCATGGCCGCACACTAGAGAGTATTTCTGTGAAAAAAGGGCAAAGACAAAAACAGAGGGAGTCCAAAAAGGAGGAAGAAAACTAAAAACTAAACTGCTGTTGCAGTTTAATTTAAACCCCAGCAGCACATGTTGAAACAAAACCCGTGTACGAATCTATATATAAAGAGTTCGAAATCAAACCCGAGACAGCCAGACGTCACAGACAGAAGAGGCAGTGACGAACCTAGCTTTTTTTATTAGTGCGGTCAAAATTACAGCGAAGCTAAAACAAGTTAGTGAGATTTATTTATTTTTGAATAATTTTGTATTTTTAGATTGTATATATATATATATATATAGGACGGCTCTAAAATATATTTCTTAAATAGTATATTTTCTTAAGTAGCATATATATATATATATATATATATATATATATATATATATATATATATATATATAGGACGGCTCTAAAATATATTTCTTAAATAATATACTTTCTTAAGTAGCATATTTTTATCAAAATGACGTCGTTTTAAAAATTCTTTGATGATATTTTTGTAAATAAAAGAAAAATAATAGAGTCGCGGAATGTCACATCTTCTTTTAATATTATTATTTTTAAAAAAAAAATCAAAACGACGTTGTTTTGATAAAAATATATAATTTAAGAAATATACTTTAGATCCGTCATATATATATATATATATGTACTCTTTATCGACACCTGATAAATTTTTCTAGTTATAAATTTATTCATAAATACTTGATACCTTAATTATTTTAAAAAATAATATAAATTAAATTATTATTTATTTTAAGAAGATCAGAGATATATACATATATGAGATTGAAAAAGTTATAAAAATTTAATTTGATTTCATACAATAATTTTTTTTTAAAATTTTAATGATATTAATTTATTTATTACACTTAATTTTTTTTAAATTTATTATATATTATAAAATAATTTTTTTTAATAGAGTGAATTGACCCCACCTTTATGTGTGGCTTCGTCTCTGAGAAGAGGGATTGATTGAAGGTGACGTTTTTGTTTGACTTGAGACAATTAGTCAGCGAATTTCTTTCAAAAACATGGAGACAGACCAAAGTGCAAACGTTGATATGAAATATACGTCTTTATTGATTTTGTTAAGAATAAATTTGAACATGTGATTATGGAAGTATTATTATTAGGCTATTGGCTTTCAACTAAGATTTAATCTGTCTCGTTCAAAATTAAAAGTTAGATGGAGTTTGTTAATTTCTTTTTGTGGCTACAACAATTTTTGTTTTTTCCTTATAATTTTTTATCTTTAATTTCATTTTTTGGCAAACAAAACAAAAGGAGTAGTTATTATATATTAAAAACTAAAGCAAACAAAGAGTTGAAGTGAAGAGCACGTATTATGGAGTGCTCATAGTCTTAATCAAGCATAATTGATCATCTTTTGAAACTTCCTTAATTCCATGCATTGCTACTTGCTCAAATATCCCTTCACCATCAACTTGGTTATATATATACACACGTAAGATTAACCACCCATCCACATACCCCCCCTCTCTCTCTCTCTCTAACTAAAAGTCAAAGTGGAGGCCGGGGAGGTTCACCTAAAGTCAACACATTACATATGCCGTATGTCATGGTGCCACGTACATTTATTAATATCCATTTGTTTCAAACTTTTAAATATACTATATTTTAAGATTTTGTCATCAATTGCGAACAATATAATGTTAGAAATATATTTTTATTTTTTGACATGATTTTGAATGTCAAAAAATTAAAATATATTTCTAACATTATATATATATATATATATATATGAATTCCTAACAATTATTAGGTATTATGTGAATTTTAGATGCATTTAAAATTCCAAATTTAAGATTTCTAGCGAGCATTTTTCTTGTGTCAAATTTTAAAAATCAAAATGGATATGAACTTATTTAATATTAGTACAATTATATATATATATATATATATATATATATATATATAATTATTGTGTATACCAGCTTAAAAGTATTAGTAATCATAGTATTTGTTAATTACAGTTATATATCAATTTTAAATTTCATAAATTAATTTTAAAAAATTAATATATACTTCTAATTTTGAGATGAAAGAAGCACTTGATTGATTTGCATGCTAAAAGGAGTACTTGATTGTTTTGTACACTACTCTCTAAGGCATCGTGTAATACTGTAATTTGACCAAGACCCGGAGTGCCCAAATAACTATATGTGACCAAGAAGAAATTATTTCATTCATAGATGTATTTATGAAATAATAATTTTAAGAATAATTTTAATTTTTTAAACATATTTTTAATATAACAAATAATTTGTAGTAGTAGACGGTAGTGTGATGTTACAAATAATAATAAATTAAGAATATTATGTTATTTTTAAAATTCTTACATAAAAATGTATCATTATTTAAAAATAAATTAAAAAATATGTTTAATTTTGAAGTAAAAGGAATATTTAATTTGACCGTCACTTCGTAATATTTTTCTTCCACGCATAAAAGCATCCAGACTTACACAATGATCACTATTTACGTAGGAGATAGGTACAAAATAGGTGCCGCATTAAATGATTTATGTAAAGACATAAGTACATCTGTGACAATTAGTTATTAGAATATTATTTTAATAATTAATATAAAAATAATTTTTTTATAAAATTTACTTATTATAACAACTTATTACAATAAATAAATTATTACGATTCGATTGCTAGCAATCAATCGGTTATTTTAAAGTAACTTCCAAACACACACACACACACACACACACATATATATATATATATATAACTATTAATCATCTATAACCAATTTCAGGTGGGAATTTATTATTATTATTATGAAAAAGAGAGTTTAATTAAGTCACGTTTTAACAAAAAAATATTGACTATAAAATACTTCTAAAATGACATGTTTTAATATATTATTTCAAATCGTATAGATGAGGACAAGCATGCAACATACTAGTGTTTGTCAATTTTTATGTAATTTTAGAAAATAAAACCTCTTGATCTGTGTTGAAATTTCAGTATAAAATTAATGACATATATTTACTAATTTTCGTCGCTTTAAATAAAAGGGTAAATGATGACAATATCTCTTATTGTTCATATTTTTATCACCTGTACGGATTGAATTTGAAAGAAAACATTAATAAGTATGGATCGATTATTTTAGAGTACTTTATAGCCAAATTTAGTTAAAATATTCCTCAAGTTTTCTTTCCCTTTTTTGAAAATATATATTGAAAAAGTAGGTGAAATTTAAAATTGTAATTTTCATGTATATAAAAATATATATAATTTAAAAGTAGGTGACTCAAAAGTTTTTTTTGATTTTTCTGTTTTTTTATGTGTCGTAGATTTATTTATAATATTATAAACCAATTGTAATGTATACTTTCTTTCTCATTCTTATTTCAATTAAAATAACATATTATAATGAATTCTTTTTAAATTAAATAAATTGTTATTATTATAAAAATTATCGTTCAAAAAAGCTATATTTAAAACTCATCTTATAACTCATCTCTACGCGTACCCGTATTGTTCTTGTAAAACATACAAATCATTTAATAGCGAGTTTTTCTTGATGGGCATATCATCTGGACTAAAATTATACCAAAATCAGTATATAGCAAAATTATAAACTCTACTTTTCCTAACCATGTTGTGCTATGGTTATTATACAAACTCTTTATTCGATCTGGCCGGACTTATTGGGCCACCCATGTCTGAAGTACTTAGATCAGCTTTCATTTGTGGGCTAGTCATGGATTCAACTTCATGGGCCGGAATGCCATGCCCATTTTCAAGCCATAAAAGTTCTCTTCCAAGATGACAATGTTAATGGGACAACAGACTGTGAAAGAAGAGTTCATATCAATTCCTTCAGAGGGTTCATGGGAGCATGAATCCATAAATGTTATCAAGCTTTTTTGGTAAAAGGGAAAAAAGAAGAAGAGAAAAAAAAGAGAGAAGTTGTTGTTTGAACCTAGGCTCAAGAACGTTGGATGAGCATGTGAAAAATGCACGTCTTTTTGGATAATCATGAGCTAATTTAACTAGTTAGATAGAGTATCCAATTAGATACGGACACTTTGAAGAGTCCGCCGAGCTTGCTGAATTTTATCAATTTATTATATTAAAATAAAGTGTCCAACACCTATACCTTTGTTCGACCCACCTTGTTTGAGTGTTAAGTGTCAAAAATAAATATTTCAGGACAAAGTAAAAAGTTTATGTAATATAGATCATGAGCACGAGCACACTGTGAAAGCACTCGATGATAAATATGCTCTATCATCCACATTATCCCAAAGCAACATTTTCCACCACTCAAACAAAGCTCCATAATATATTAGGATCAGAGAATTCAATAGAAGCATAACGCATCTACCAATTTTCTTATTCCAAACTAAGCACGAAGTTGATGCTAAAAGATACACAAATGCAACAAAGGATTGGATTAAAGAAGATTCAGGTAGGCAGTAACAGGTAAAAGTTACATAAACTAGACATGTTAAACAACGAAAGATAATATGAATGTGCAAAAACATAAGAACCAGCTACAAGTATTGTTGACCTACCGAATTAGTGGGGCTGCATGATTATAGGTAGTCTTTTCCCTTTGCTATCTGACTAATCAAGCAATAGATAGAACGGATTAGTCAAATAACTCACGTTGCTGCTGCCTGCCAGAGGCACCAAAACAGATTTGGTTGATCAATGGCCTCTTGTAGACAAATGCTGGTTTGTGAAGCACATTTGGTGTTCCATCATCGACTGTTTGATTAGAACAAGATGCCTCTGCCTCATAATTCTCAGTGTAGACACCCTTTTGCTTATCCGCTGAAATAAGTGGAGATACGGGTGATTTTGAGAAGGAACTAGAACGCGAACGACATGAGGCATTTATATGCGGCATAGCCTGCATAACACCGTTCACCAGTCCTGAAGCAAACTTCTTTTTAGCAGTTGGACTTGGGGCATTACTCCTAACCGAAAGTGTTCGCTTGTTGTTAGGAAGTGGTGAATGCGTTGAATATCTCTTTCGAAGTGAGATTGGAATCCCTTCCGAGTTGGTCACTGAAATTTCATCTACTGTTTTCTTAAGACTCTCGGGTTTTCTCTTCTTCATCTTGGGCCAATGGAAAAGGCTTTTCAAACCTTTTCTTGCATCATTCACAGAACCTGGTTTAATATCGTCTTTGGGACTGCGGTTCTCCATAACTATGTCAGGTTTACTCAGTTCTGCCAAATCAGTGCTCACTCTTGCACTATCGCTGGCATCTGATCCTTTCTTAGTGACCATGTGCACGAGTATTTCTGAGTCGGGGATTCTGAATGTAGTTCCTGGACTGCTTCCAATACTTCGCATCCTTATATGGGAAGCAATGATTCTTCTTGCTGAATAATCTTGACAACTAAAGATCCCTCCAGCTGAAATCAACTGTCTGGTTAGAATTTCTGATGATGCAGAATGTGGCCGTTGTTTAAGGAGATCAAGTGGGGTCATGCCATTATTATCACGGATGTTGACATCAATAGAGGGGGCAGTCATCAGTAATTCCACTAGATCAGTATGAATGTTCCCAATGATGCCCAAATGAAGAGCAGTTCTCCCGTCATTATTTTTGGCATTGATGATTTCCTCAATGTTGAAAACATTTCCACATACTAACTGCTTCATGAGCTCAACCTGGCGGTCCACTCTCCGGAAAATGGGAGTTTTGAAACCGGTAACAGCCATGTGTAGGAAAGTTTCTCCTACATTATTTTTCGAGTACATAGACAACGGAGATAAAAGCATTAAAGCCTCAACTGCAGCTAATTGACCCCTGTACGCAGCCACATGCAAAGCTGTGTTTCCTTGATTGTCTGTGGAGTCGATGATATTGAAAGATGATACAAGATATTTAATCACCTGCATTCAGAACCAGAAGAAATAGATCCAAGTTGCTTTATGTAACCTGCTTTTGTAGAATTTAGTTTTGCAGTAGATGTCTTTATGTGAGAAAGTATTTGCAATCTACTATAAGCATTAGAAATCAAAAATTTAAGTTAATGGAGGCATGTCTTTACCTTCTGGTATGAATATCAGCAAGGTAACACCCCCTTTATTTTAGATTAATCCTGATCCCATAGCTTGCATGGAATCTTGAGTTTTATACAGAATGACTGAATCAAGAACTGAAAAATCTTCTTTCGGCATAAGTCAAAGACCAACTTAACCATCCCACATTTCACTTTTTCAATAACCCAGAAAGTTTTAGCTACCCAAAGGCAAAGTTCAAAAAGAAACGTAGGATGCTAAGCTTTCAAAGTCCTCACATTCTGTTCCAAAAATCCCGTCTAGGTGCTAGGCGGTCCTTTATCGCCTTGATTTGGCGGGACGCCTAGGCCCCTGCCTTGGTAGAATCAGACCTTTACTTTAAAGCTTTACGATACTTAAAATGAATTTTTTAGGTCTTAAAATATATATTTTTGGGTAATGTTTCATGTAAAATTTAAAAAAAAACAAATTTTTTTTGTATAGTATAATAAGTATATATAATAATAAAAAATGAGAATGCCTAAGAAAATGCCTAGTCCGCCTAAGCGGCAAGCTCCTCCTCCATTGTCTAGATTCACCTAACGATTTTTAGAACGCTGATTTTGATAAAGGAATTTATGAAGGTTGACCGCAAAATTGTTTTGTATAGGATAGAAGAACAGGGATTTTAACCATTTTCTCAGAGTTACCTCTAAAATGGTTCAAGATAGTTGTAAACTTTATTTGACACGTAGATTCTAGGATCAACAGAATATCAGAGAAATTTACAAATCCTATTCCCTAAGAGGTTAACTTTTCTTCGTTGAATAGAATTTCTTTGCAACCTCTTTCCTATTCTACTTACTGAACTCTAGAGTTTCACAAATCATATAGTATGACAAAGATCTGTACATTTTGGATCTTTATACTCATGACTACAAAAATGGCTATTGTGGGTTTGTTAAAAGTGACATGCTACCACTAAAACCAAACAAAATTTACGGAAACATGAAGAAACTTTTTAAATTAGTTTTTCTAACATCAACATCTTCTCACACATTTAATCAGTCTCAATCACATTTAAGTTAGAAGGTTGAAGAACTTAAGATTGGTCGACAGTTGAATCATCAACTTGTATTTGTGAATGATGTCAATAATATTTATGAGGAAGCAATAACCTAATAAGCTGCTATCAGGCTGAGAAATTGAAGCATGATATTTTATTTGTTAACCGATCTTAATTATATTTTTGACAAAAAACAACTAATAAGCTCAAGATAATAGAGCATACCACGCACATATATAATTAGAAGCTAATCAAAAGCACTTCGGTCAAAAATTGCAGATGGAAAGACAGAAATTATCAAAAGACACAGCAGTGGGAGGCTCACCTCAACCTGCCCTCGGCCAGCAGCTGCATGTAGAATAGTTGAGCCCTCAATATCTTTGTAAGCCAACACATCAGAGCAATCACCAAGAAGCTCCTTCAATATCATCAAATTACCTCCTCTAGCAGCAGCGTGAACAGCTCTATTCATCATCTCCCTTTTATAGGCAGAAGGGATCTCTCCAACATATTCCTCAACCTCTCTTCTGTTCCCCGCCAAAAACCTAGGCAAAAGAGCAAAATCAAGAAGCAGCCTAAAAACCTCTGGACTCCTACTCCTCGCTGCAGCATATAGGACATCAGTGACACCATATTCTCCTTCCCCAAAGACAAGAAGTGGGTCTCTTCCGAGCAATTCTTGAACAAATACCAAGTCCCCAGCTGAGGCAGCAGTATATAGAAGCCATCCACCATACCCACCTCGGATGAGAGAATTTTTCCCTCTCTTGGTTTCATACTCTAACAAAAGCTTTTGTGCAACCTGAGAGCGATGCTTGGCAACATCATCAAAGTGATCATCATCATCCCAGACACTCTCAAGGCGGCGAATTCGACGGAGAGATGCAAGCTTGATAAGATGATTGCCATCAAGGCGTATGAGTTCCCTAACCAAGTCATAATGCCCATTTGCAGCTGCCCAGTCAATTGGGGAAGCATACCACCATTGGTCTCCGGTGCACTCCCATCGGAGAGGAAAGTCTGTAGGAGGCATCTGAGGTAGGAGAAACTTAACCCCCAGTTGTATTACACAAAAACCAACAAGTTATTGGTAAAATAATCTAAATATGTCTGTAAAGTATTTAATTCAACAAGGCCCTATCTCAATCAACATCTTGGAGCCAGCTACGAAAATACAGATTGTTATAAACCCAGTAAACAAATAATTGTGTATGTTACAGCAGATGGTCGACTAGTGATTTAACATTCCATGAGGCAACGAAAAAGTACTTGACCAACAAATAAATATGCAAGTGGTAGGAAGGAAACAAGGGAGGGCCCTAATAAAGAAGATTCAAGCAAATTTTAGGTTTGATGTATAAGTATAAACAAAGAACAGATTAGCAGATAAATAGCATGTGGAAACTAACACGCAAAGCATGTACGGGAAGACAACATGCTCAGTTGGAGAAATAATGACATCTGTTAAAGTTGGCTATAAAATATTGTAATGAGTTTAACTACATACAGTAATTACCCATTAGAAGTCTGACAAAGTAGATGAAGAATAATAAAAGAATCACATGACTATATAAATATTAGAGTACATTAATAATAAAGATGATGTCAACACCGTATGAGTATAATCAATACCACGACCAACTAGTGATTTGAGGGAAAGAAAAAATTGATATGGAAGCCATGATTAGTCACAGAAAGGAAAACCCATAAAGGGAAAGATGACCTACAAGTAAAAGGAGTGACGATGAGCCAAAAAGCACAATAGCAAAAATACTATCAAGTGTTTGCAATATAAAAGAACAAAGGAAGGATTTTTGGGTGTATCAGATTATTGGGTTTTATAATGGAGACAAACTAGTTAAATTGTGACACAAAAAAGTGATAATGTATGCTAATAAAAGAAAGAGAGAGAGAGATTCCCACTTGAAAGATGTGGTGGAGCAGTTAGATAATGATGGAGATATATGGGGTGCAAGAAAGAGAGAGATTTACAGGGCTTGTGCTGCTGTTTGGAGTGTGATGACAGAGATAGCCAGGTGGAGCAGAAGGCTAAAGAAAAAGACGAACAGGAGTTCATCTCGATGATCTTGATGGACATTATCTGATTGTTCAGCGCTGTTGAATTTATCGAAGAATGTCCAGCCCAAGTGGAAAAAACTAGAAACGGCAAGTAAACATTTGACGGTCCATCTCATTGTATTAGTCTAATACGTATGTTATCCTATTGTTCAAAATTGGAAAGTTAAATTTAATTTTTAATATTTTTTATTTTTAAATTATAAGATTATTATTAAATTTTAAAAAATTAATTTAAAATATTTAAAAATGACTTAATTCATTTAAAAATTTTAAATAATAAATTGACATAAATTAATTGAATTTATATTAATTTTTATTTTAAAAATATTTAAAATTAAAATTTTTAAAATCAATATTAATCTTATAATTTAAAATAAAAAAAATTTAAAACTAATATTTCATAACTCCATCTGTTACTACTCCTATTTAATTTATTATTCTTGATTTGGTCAGCTATTATTTATTTAATCCCTCATTAGGCGCTCCAAGAATTGATAGTCTATTTTATTTTTATTTTTTGTTTTTATTTTATTGTGTTTTTTTTTATTTTTGATGGACTGTCGTGCAAGAATTGGAGCATGTTTGTCAATTGTGCAAGAACGCCACCACTAGGCTTTTTGGTCGACTCCACAAGGACTATATTTACTCAAAGTAATTCGTGAGTCGAATTTGACATATATAAATTAAAATATAAATAATACCAAATTACACAATTATCAATCTTATGAGGCAAAGAATAAAGACCTAACAGGAAAACTAGTAATCATTTGGGGCAAGAATATGTACTAAAAAAATCATAAATATCATCATTTACCCTAAAATAGCATGTTGATACACTTAGATAAAGAAAAAAAATAACGTCATAAAAAAGTTAATGTAAGAGACATTAATTGTACTCAATTGTAAACTCGAAAACAATCAAAACAAAAATTAAAGTGATAAACAATCAAATGACTAAAATGTATAGAACATTAAAGTTTACCTTAAAGAATGGAAAACTGAAATAATATATGGAGTCAATATTAAAAATAATATAGAATTTGAAAGAAAAATTGTGTTTAGATAAAGAGAGAGACCGCACTGAGAAGATGACAAGCTAGCGATTTTATTTTAACCCTCGTTTAATAAGCAATAAAGAGGACGAGTAAAATGATAAAGTCAAATGGTGATATTAGGATGTTTCAAATAATATGTCATTATAATATTGGTTGGATATTAATTATGCCATAAAATATTTAATACTATATCATTTGAGATAAAAAAAATTAAGTCTCCTAAAATTACCTACCAAATAAATCAGGCTTCTCCCATGGTTGGTATGGAGTAAAAAGAGAAGGGAAATATTAAATCCCTCCCTCTTAATTTGACTAGATATTACTACTATTAGATTTAGGAGATTAAGAAAGTCCACTTAAACCTTCTTCCACTGAAGGTATGTTTTTTCTCTCATTTTCCTTTTGTGTGTGGACACAATTTTATTATTTTCTCCCTAGTTCTTTATTTGGTTCTAATCAGAAAATAAAGAAATTTATAGGCCGAAAGTCGAAATCATAATGCCAATAGAGGGTAGAAATCTAAATTCAAATCAAGTCATATAAGGAAAGATCTTCATGGACAAAATCCGCGGTAAGGGTGCACACAAAATCGATCAAAATTGAAAAATCGACCGGACCGAATCAAACAGTTATTATTTCAAATCGAAAAACATTAAACCAAAAAATCGAACACTATAAAACTAAAAAACCGAGACTAGTTCGGCTGGTTTGATTTGACTTCTCAAAAAACTGAAACCTACCGAACAATTTAAAATTATAATATATATATTTTTCTAATAAATATTTATTTTATATAATTATATATTTATTATATGTCTTTATTGTGACGAATTTGCAAAATTTATATCCTAATGAATGATTTAGGTGATTTTTATTCTTCGGATTTAGAGAACTTCTATTATAATTAGTATTTATTGAGTTAGTGATTTATTAATTATTATGAAAAATTAACAATATAATAAATATCAAATTATCAATTACGGAACCGAATAACCGAATAAATAGACCGATTTAACCGAAATCGAATAAACCGATAACCGATTATAATATAAAAATTTGGACGATTTTGATTTTTAATTTTTTATAACTGACTTAAATAATTTGATTATTTTTATATAAAAAAAAACAATTAAACCGACCGTGTACACCCTTTGCGATGTGATCGAACAACCCGTCGGCGAAGGGACTCATTTCCTCATCCCATATCTCCAAACCCCCAATATCTTCGACATCCGTACCAAGCCCTACACCTTCTCCTCCGTCTCCGACACAAAAGACCACCAGATGGTAAACCTAACCCTCAGGTAAGAAAGAAATAGGTTATTATGTGTGAATAGTATGTTCTCTCTCACATGTCTACGAGTCTTGCGTAAGGCTTCTTGTGTTGGAGTTCATAAGTATATGATAGGAAGAGTATACTGTTCATCATGCTTCTATTCAAATTGAGGTAAATCAGTTCAATGTTGCATTTGTAAATTGTGGTCAAGTACAGTGATAAAAAAGTGATTTAACCCGTATTCTTTCGGTCCTAATTTTTTGTATATAGTCAATTGGTTTTGAAATCGAAATCGCACCAAATGAAAAAATACCGCACTGCACTAATCACAAGCGGTTTCATGTATAATTTTGAATTTGTCAAATCGCATTTAAATGATTTCATGTACGATTTGAAATTCAAATCGCACCAAATAGCACTGTGTTCACCCCTAATTTGAATAGTATGGGCATACATTAAACATTGTTTTTATTTTTATGTACATGAATGATATGCTCATAATTATTTATTATTCTTGTACCCACTCTATGCATGACTTGTAACAATCATCTAGTACTCTATGCATTTTCCTTCCGTAAATTGAGTTCATCATTCTTTGCTTTCTCATAACTATTATAGTTTGCACCCAAAAAAATTATATAGATTAAATTTCAAGTGTTTTTGGCTCTCGCTTTAACTCCTTGGTTTCGTTCTTGATCTGTTGCGTTGTTCTTTCGGCATATCTTGTATGACTTCCTTGCATCTATCGTATGTCCACTGTTCTCATCATACTATCTCTTCTCTTTGCTTTTCAGAGCTATAATGAATTGGTGGCATCACTATGTTGGGATTATTGTCAACATGCTTGGATATAACTGTGTCCTTGCCCATTTTGTTCGTTTTAAAAATACACAAGTTAAATATAAAATAAATATAAAAATGAGTTTACTTTTAAAAATATATTAAACATGGTCAATTAAATTGAAAAGTGACAGAGATTTATTAGTGTGAGGTGTATTATGGACAAAATTGAAACTTATTTTATACTCTCTCCTCTTCATTAATTTTTAAAATTTGTGTAAAAATTTTACTTTCAGCATCCTATTGAAGAAGAGAAGAGTATTATATAGATATATTGATACATATCAATATCAATATATATTAATAATAATATAACAAGATAAATACCGAGTCATTTTCATTAAAAGGATTTATTATTATTATTGATTTAGCAATTCAATTATTTTTTTGATTAACCTATTTTTATATTTCATATATTCAATTATAATGACTTGTTAAATTCATAAACTTACAATAATTTCTCAAATTCATAAATCAAATGTATTGCATCTTTTTTTTTCATTCTTATTCTAAGTAAAATAACATATTATAATGTCTTAATTTAAAATTAAATAAATTATTATTATTATTATAAATATTGTCGCCCAAATATATTATATAATTGAATATATTTTATTCCATTTTATGTATAAAAAAATTATTTTTAAATAATATTATTATAAAAAAAATATCTCATAGAAGAAGGTGAGGTAACTCTCACTTTTCTTGCCTCATATTTAAACTTATATGATATTTCTTTGTTTTACTCGTGTTTTGCTTGCGTATAAATATTACAAACTCTAAGGTACCACCAACTTTTGTCAAGACGCGGGTGGTGGTTTAATTTTTACAACTTTATTCTTACATTATATAATTTCTCGTTATATTTACGTTTCTTGTAACATTATTGTGTATCCTCTCAGGTGAGTTTGTTAAATAGTTTATTAATGTAATCTAATGGGAGGGCTACCCCATTGTATAGGTCACCTTAAGATTTTTTATTTTTTTTATATCTGAAAATTCATATTATCCCATTTGTCAATTTTTTTCCTACTTTCAATTTTTACTAATATTAGTATAAAATATCACAATGCCTTTAAAAAAAATTTATTTGATTTTTTTTTATATCATACTATTAATTTATTAAACTAACCACATATTATTTTTAAAGGCATGCGTGTAGCAAATGTGTATCTTTAATATTCACAAATTTTACAAATAAAAACTTCTTTGTTGAACATGAAAAACATAAGTAATTCTTAAATTGGCGCCTTTACAAAAGACTAATGATATAAATACAAATTATACATAAAAAAAATTATATACAAACAGTATAAAAAAAAAAAAAAAATAGTAAGCAAAATTTACCATCGATTTTTCACGTAAAACATTGTGGGGACCTACTTCCATATGAGTAAAATATTATAAAAACATCAAAAAAAAATTGTGAAAATATTTATTCTCTATTTTAAAATTATTCTATTATTACAACCCACTAACTTGAAGAAATCAATATACTAAAACTAAGAAGGAAATACTTCAATTAATTATTTATTCATAGAAAAGCATAAATATTATATATAATTTTTCAGAAGAAAAGAAAAGAGAAAAACAAATCCCCGTCTATGGCAATTTGTCATAGCTGGCCCTCGGCTAGATTCTCCCCTCGAAATACAACCACAACCAAACCTACGAAACTTCCTAGCCATAAAAACAAAAGTGATATGTTGCCTTCTGATGGAAAATAGAATGATTTAAGGGAATGTCTGCTCTTTCCTGTCTCTCCTGGCAATTAAACTGCTTCCAACAACCCATGCAAAGCGAATCTAAACAGAATGTCTCCTCATAATCACAACCTTTGATGCAGCACCCACAACTGATACAACGAGCAATGCAAAAGGTGCAAGCCCTGCACATGGCACGATGCTTCCCTTGGCAACTCTCTGCTGGGCAATCATACACTTGTCTAAGTTGCTGACATCTCGGACATGCCTCAATATCAATAGCACGATCATCATCAAAAGAGAGATATAACTGCCCGCCTCGATAGAACCGAGGTTTGCAGGCACTCAACTGCTGCTTCTGATTCTCCACGTCAAGCAAGAACTTCAACTCTTCAAAATTCTTCTTTGTTACTCCAAAAAGCCCACCAATTCTTAGGTTCTTTATTCCAGGACCACCTGCTGATTTGAAGATCTTCAAGTTACACACAATACCTTCAACACTGAGTCTAACGCATCCTGGAACACTTAGCTGCATGGAAAATGGACAAAATTGTAAATTCTCTCTTAATAACATATAAAACAAAAGATCTGCTTCAAGTAAATTATTACCGGAAAATCCTCATTGGGCAATGAATTGCACTCCACAAAGAAAAACCGCTGAAATAAACTGAGTGAAAAATTTCTCACGGAGGTAGGAGGGAGAGAGAGGTAACCATGGTTATGAATATCATTTAGGGAGAAAACTTATGTTTAGTTTCTATTTAACTAAAAGAAAATCGTATCGTTTTATATTATGGTAGTGATTTGTGTTGCTTGAAACTCTTATTCTTTAATGGCAAATTGGTGTTTTATTCTTATGTGTAATTGAAAATTTTACTACTTAGAACACTATTTTGTATTAAGACTTGCATTATATGTGAGCTTTATTAATTTCTTAGGCAAAACATCATTTTACAAATTTATTTGTTGTGTTAAAATAGTATAATTAGGTATCTCAAAGAGTTGAACAATATAATTTGATATATGAATCTATACATATCATATATATTTACTTCTTTGCACAAAAGAAGGCAACAAATACCAAACGGAAATCCAATACAATCAATAAGTACTGTACCAATAAGGAAAACGATACAATTCCGGTATTTATAACTATGGTGGGTCACAGGATACCAGATTTTTTCAACTAATAATTTAAGTTGGGTCATCAACATGGTACCGTAAGTTTCTTGGTCGCATAGCCAATAAAATCAGGAGAAAGAAAACTGATATAGCTTGAAAGATCGATAAAGACACTATTACAACTAAGGGGGTGTTTGTTTAGAACTTAATACATCTAAATGATTGAATAGCTGAATCGGTCAGCCATTCAGTGCGTTTGTTTATGACTAAATAGGTGAATCGGTCAGATTTTTGGGCTGAATGACTAAGTCTATTTTTTTTGGCTAAATGGTTAAGTCCCGGCTGAATGAAGTAAAAAAAATTAAATATTATATTAAGTAATATTAAATAAATTTATAACAACTTTGAATTTTTTCAGAAAGATAAAATAATAAAAATATGTTATTCAGATATTTCAGACATATCATTTATCAAACAACTTTTTTCATTCAGTATTTAAAAATCTACTTCATTTAGCTCATTCAGATTACTTAAGCATTCGTAACTATTTCATTCAGTTTTTATCAAATACCCCCTAAATCAGTGCGTTGAGAGTTGGAATTCAAAAATCCATGAATACTCTAAAATTCTAATTCTAACTGAATGCAAAAACCTGATGAGTGTTTATCAACTGCACAGTACTGTGCAAAAACACAGAGCCACAACACAATAGTAGGCCATAAATAGATCAGGTCATATATATGTATAACTATATGAACAAAGACATGATAATGTATAAAAACAAGTTGACAAATTAAGAAACAATACATATAATCAGTAGGAACATTGAATACAAAGGAAATGCCATCAGTCCACATATATTGAAAATAATGGTAAAAAGATACTAACAAAAACAATATAGGAAAATAGATGTCAAGAAAACCTCAGTAAGCGAGATGTAAATACAAACCTTTGTCAGCCTTGGATTGTTTTCCACAGCGCGTTTTAAACCAAGATCTGTGATCTTTAGGCATTCCACAAGACTCAAGCATTGAAGACTCCCCTGGGCTCTGCTAGTTAAGTACAAAAGAGTATCATCACTGATCTTATCATTCAGTGGCCTATCGATTTGGATATTCCTCCATAGAAGAGGATCATTTTGAACTGCATCTCGTAAAGATTTGCAGACCCTTTCAACAGAAAGAAGGTCCTTCACTCCCAGATGACCAAGAGCAAAAAACAAAGCATCGTGGGGAGCACCTCCTTCGCTAACATCACACAAGTCTTTTGTGCAACCTTGACATTCATTAACTGAATTTCCAGAAACCCTACATTTATCAAAGCTAAAGCCCAGTAACTTGGTCCCATCTGATAAAAGAGAATTATCACATAAACCATCACATAATTCTTTATCTATTGCAGATCCAGCTAATTTTCCATCAGATTTCATATCAGGGACCTCTGGATAAAACCTCATGGCTCCGTTCCAAACCACATTCAGACCTGAAAAGATCCGATCATCCCCGGTCTTCACCTCCGTTTCATCCATCACAAAACCAAGAGCACTCAGCTCAAAATCCTTCTCAAATTCCTCAATCCAACCTGTAATTGCTGTGAAGGTGGCACATATATCCATACCAAAAGGATCCGATGGCAGCAAATCAACAATATCATCAGAAACCGGCTCAGTTTTCTCATCATGAGAATTCCTTAATTCGAAATTGAAATCCCAACAATCACCAACACCATCCATAATCTTGTCTGGGCATTCCTCAAAAACGTAGCTTTTACCCATCTGGATAGAGGAAAATTGGGTCTTTCCAAATATTGGATCATACGAAAAATTTAACGCCATTGCGTTTCGACCAACCTAATAAAAAAAGAATAAAGAAAAAAGTAACCCTACAACTAAGAGTTCCTCTCTCATGCAACAATCCTCTCTACATCTAATTAAAAATGAATACACCCTCAATTTCTGATGGCAAACTAAAACACAGCACCAAAAATCTCACCGAGTTTTTCATTACAATACCTGACACAAGAAGGTAGCGATCAAACAAGATCAACAACCCTATGGAGCTTAATATCAAGTCAGTATATATAGGTAAGTATGCGTAAAGAGGAATTCAGCTGACATAAAAAAAAGAGGTAATTGGTAAAATGAAAAAGAACACACCTTTGCCCGGTGAAGGAACAATAATTGATTTACAAAGAAACCCCAGGTCAGATGAACAAATAATGCAATACAAATAGACTATCTAGATTAAAAACAGACCTAAAAAAATTCCCAATTAGGATTGGAAATAGGAGATATATGAATCTAATCCAATTAGTAAACAGAAAAATTTGACCGATTGTACAATGATAATCGAGGCAGAGTTACAAATACTTACACACACACACACACCTATATATATATAGATATTATACACATATTAGAAGGAGATGCAACACCATACCCGGTGGAGAGAGACACAGAGAAAGAGAAATGGAGAGAGAAAAAGAAAAGATAGATCTTTGGTAGGTTATGAAAGGTGTGGCGCGAGACCTGATTGGCTAATTCTAAACGGATTCCAATTAGGGTTGTGTACGTAACTCTTTCGATCTTTATTATTACGGCACTGTTCTCTTTGCTCCTAAGGCTGCGTTTGGCAGTATTCAATTGAATACTGCGTTATTTGACTGCTAGATTAAAAGGAGAAGGGTTGAATATTTCAAACTCTGCGGAGTTACTTCACTTTTGGTTCAATAAATATAAGTAAACGAACACTAATCACAAAAAAGTAATTATAAAATTAATCATGACTATTACAAAATAAAATTTTATATTAAATCTGTGTTATATTTTATTTTTTAATAATTAAAATAAAAATATTATTTAATTTTACGATTAAATATTGTGTATATAGATTTCTCTCAAATAATTTGACTCACCTGACAGCATGTCAGTCAAATATATTTTCATAAAAAGTAAAATATTGAAGGATTTTTTTAATATAAAATATTATAGGACTTGTGTTTATGGTTAATAATCCTATTTTGAGATTCCAATTTTTTATTTATGAAACGTCCCAATGAGAGAGTCCATTGTTAAATTATTGTATCAAATCATATTAGTTGTGAGATTTGGGCTATACGAAGTGTTCTTAAATTTTAAAATAATGTCTTAATACGAGAGTTCGCTTTCAAAAATAATATACACAATTTTATCAAATTTATGCAAGTTGCAATATGACACTGTAAATGCTATAACAGGAATCAAACACTTTCGAAAACCTTCAATTGAAAAATGGAGTTTCACATTAGCCCAAATAAATATTTCTGATTATTGACACAAATCATAACTTAATCACCTGTTTAAAAATAGTCTTATGCTCCTCCCATTAGAGACATCTTGTGACATTACATCTAGTAGAAGGAAGACATATTTGCCTAAAGCTTGAAGTAAAAGCTAGTAATTCCTATAGAACCCTTTTCATGGAAAGCTATTAATTATTTGTTTATTTCTTAATAATAATAATAATGGTTGAGAATTAAAAGCTTAAAAGATTGGTAAAGACCATACCCCAAAAGGAAAAGGGAAAAGATGTGTGAAAACAAAAGGTCTAGGGGGAGAAAAGGTGAATATTATGATGTCTTTCCATTCCATTGGGTAAAGTAAACTTTGCGTTCAAGGCGTTGTTCCTTGCCTACCCTTTCCGACAACCAAGTCCTATTTTTGTTTATTATATTGATACCCCCAAATGTTTAGTTCAAGGGGATAATAAATATTCTTTCTCTCAAGGAAAAAGACCAAGAAAGCAATTGATACGACAGAAATATGAACGTCACACCCAATTAAAAGGATAAAATTTACGTACACAATATTTAAATATAAAATTAAATATTAAATTCATTTTAATTATTAAAAAGTGAAGTGTGATACGGATTTCAATATTATTCTTCACTTTTTAATAATTAAAATAGATGTTGTGCACTTATATTTATTCCATCTAAAATATGTGGAATTGATTTTTCAATCGGATGGGGAAAGGAAAAGAAGGGAAAAAGATAGGAAAGTTTAAGAAAAGAAGTTAATTGAAGGGTTGTAAGCATATATAGTGTATATGACTAGACACTGTTACACTATATTCAAAATATTACAAAATATAGGGGGAATATTAAATGTTGTTCAAGACTTCGAGTAGAAGCTTTTCTTATTCCCCCTGCAGTAGCATTACGATACAATATCAAACATAATACCACTAATAGACAAGCAAATGAATCAATCATATCCAAAAAAATAAATCCTCATTTTGATACATGATTATTCACCTTTTAAGCATAATTTGAATAGCTTTCTTGAATTGTTTAACAATTACTTTTTATAATCTTTTTGGCCAACAGGGGACTGAATGGATATTGATTCTTCTACTTAAGGATTTAAGGGGGCAAACGAATCGAATCGAATCGAATATTGAGTTGTTCAAATTTAGTTTATAAAATTTATCGAGTATAAAATAAAATTTGATTGAGGCTCGTTTAGTTACCGAGTCGAGTACGATCTCAAATCGAACCCGAACAGTTTAAACTTTTCGAACAAATATGATCCGAATATTAATAGAAAATTATAATTTGAAGAAATTCGAGTAATTTATCAAATTTTAAACTTTATTCATATTTAAATCGTTTATATTTCGAATCAAATTTCTAGTCGAGCGAGTATAAATCGAACTCAAACCGTTTAATTTTTTTTGCAGCCTTATTTAAGATATAGGTCCACTCTATTTATTTAATCAAGAAGTATACAGATGCACCAGAGAATGTTAGGCAATAAGAACAAAGTCATTGGTATCAACTTCTGAATATATATATATATATATATATATATATATATATATATATATATATATATCATTCTTTAGCCAGCTAAACTTGGTTAATAAAAAGTAGAAAAAATATAAGTACACGGTATCCAAATACAACGTTATTTTCATTGTTAAAGAGTATTGTATAATATAAATTTTAATATAAAATCACACTTTTAAATAATCCAAATACAACGTTATTTTCACTGTTAAATAGTGTTGTATAATATAAATTTTAATATAAAATCACACTTTTTAATAGTGAGAATGATATTATACCTTAACAGCCTGATGCCATTCCAATCAATACTGATCAAACTAAAGAATTGCTTACACTGAAAATCCTGGTACACTCAATTCTTCAAGACAAAGATTCAGCCTTATCAAGATTTCACAAAGAAGCTTTTGAAAGTTGAATATTCCGGCTTTATTGGCTTTCAACAATTCTTTTTATTTTTTATCGATCCACACTTGACAGATACATACACCACAATGAACAACCATCAAGGATACAGGATTAGAGTAATACTTATGCCACACTATTGAAAAGCAGGCCCTCGCAAAAATTATCGTACATATATCACACAACATATGTTTATATGAATGCACTGTGTGTGGAGCACTAGGAACATCCCAGATTATAAAGCTAGTGATAATCCTCCATGAAAGCATGCGATATGGTCGTAAAAGGTACTATAGGTCGGAGGGATCCATATATAGCCATGGGTTTGAACATAACCAACTTTTTCCAGCAATTTATCTGCTTCCTCTGGGCCTCGTCTTCCTGCAGCTTGTACGGAACTGATTTGAATTCACCTTCATCGATTCTGTGCAGAAGTGAGGTGAAAATCTCCCAGGCTGCCTGATAAATTGGAAAAAAAAAATTATTGATAGAGTTGGCATGCACTCAAATGTTCGTATATGAATCTCAGATTCGTTATGTGTGTACCTTCAACTCATCTCTGCGCACAAAGTGCTGCTGATCACCCCTTATCCTGTAAAGAAACACCAATATATTCTCAATTTCAACTATATTGTTATTCCAGCTGGTCAGTGAATTTCAAGCTTTAGACTGCTTAAAGAATTAAGAAGGCAGTATATTGCATATAACAGATAAATAATGTTATGCTGATGTACATAATAGCAAATGGAAACATACGTGTCAAGAATCAGACGTTCATACGCCTCCGGAATGGTAATGTCTTGATAACGTTGCCCATGTGACAAGTCTAGTTCACTTTGAACAGTTGACATCTCAAGCCCAGGTTGCTTGACCTGCATGAGAGAAATTGAGCAAGTTGAGAAAATAAACTCATGTTGATCACCATGAGAGAGAACTTGCTCTACAAAATATTTTTTGCTCAGATCTTTCAAAATCAGAATAATAAAATACAGGATATAGCTAGATGACTGTGTGAAGAACTTGAAACAAATAGCATGTATTTCTACTGTACAAATAATTAGGGGGGACAACTATAACAAACAAAAAAATAAAAAAGGGAGACAGTTATATGTTATATTGAAGGGGTTTATAACAATAAACTAGCCCAAAAAAAAAAAAAAGATGGTTTATAACAATAAATTTCATTGTAATTCTGTGGATACATCTTGACAAGTTCAAAGCGAGTAGAAGTGAATATCTGAGTTAATGATTTGGGTGGTATAAATCATTCAATCACCAGATAGATGAAATTGATGGTAAGTACTTATTCCTGAAACCCTGTTGTTTTTTCCAACTATCTTTTGACGCAATTGGGCATTTCCAACACAGAATAATTGAGTGAGCATGAGTAAAAAGTTATGCTAAATGAGGGCATCCAAATTCTGGTTGAATAAATCAAAAGCAACACAAAGGAACTCGGAAGCCAAATATGATTCTGACATTATAATTGGGACCTGCCTTCGGATAAAAAACTGAAGTTCAAGAGTATGTCATTACAACATGTAACCCAAATAGTCATTTACTGTAAGCTTCATGTACATGGCCTCTGAAGGTTGTAGGCATATTACAAATTCATTCCTCCCTTGCTTTTTACCTAAACAATATAGCAGAGAATACAAAAAATCTCCATTTAGACTAAAAAGATACAAATAATCAATAAGAACACACTAGCTGTTGCAATAATACTTAGAATTGTAAATGATGCACTTAATTCTACTAAATAATTTGTGTTTGAGGTATTCTAATATTGTTTAGTCTACCATTAAGTTGAAATTTTGGAGAATAGGTAAATTACTTGGAGATGGCCACCTATTATTCCATAGTCCAACCAGAAGACATTTTTGACATTATAATGAATTGAAATGAGAGGTGAAATAATTATACCTTTTCTTGTAAGCACTAGATCAACTAATCTTTAGAAGCTTCCAAACCAAGAAATATAATGCAGAACTGAACTATTTGCAATAGAGAGAGGTTCCTTAGTCATAAAACTCCCCAACCTAACTGGGGAAAGGGGAAAAATAGAACCTGTACCCTTCTCCCTAAATGCAAATGCAGATCAGCATGCTACATACTACAGGTAGTGTAAAACTGGGGCAAAGAAAGCAACAAGAGTTTGATCCTAAGGAAAACAATAGTTTTTTCATAAGTAAAATTCTAACCCTTCTACCGAACTGGCCTCAACAACAAAAAAGTAATATTCTACAAAAGGAGATTCTCAATAATATTAGTTACACTCACTATGTCGCTCATTGATGTTTGTACTTAAATTTGAAACAAAATACCACAAAAATATAATGAGAAAAAGTACAAAATTTACTGAAGATAATAGGAGCTTTGATACCACACATCTGAATATATCACTAGGCACATCCTTGAATTGAACAAGAATTTCTGCCTTTCTAGAATTTAATGCTTTCCCAGCCTTGAGTACAAAGGGAACACCTGCGGCAAGTAATTCATGACGACACTAGTAGAACACGTAAAGAGTATATTATTGTTCAACTAATGACTAATGCCTAAATAACTGTTAAGCCAACTACTTAACTACAAATAAGAATTCCCACAGATATTTTTGCCATAAACCAAGAAGGAAATTTAAAATGGAAAATCAAAACTAGATAATATGATTTAAAATATCCTACCATACCTTCCCATCTTTCATTGTGTATACGCAGAATCATGGTTGCAAAAGTTGAGTGTTTGAGTCATCAGGAACTGTTGGGTCATCTAAATAACCATCATATTGTCCAAGTACAAGCTCATCATCTTTAAGCGGAATTACTGATTGAAGAACCTGAATTCATGCTAATACTATCAAGTGAAAGGCAAAAGTCATGTTGGCACTCATAATAAATACTTTAAATATTTGTGAAAAACTGAAAATTATGTTAGAGAAATGTAAAACACAATTTAGATATTCATTGGTACATAATATCTGTAAATCTTAATATTCTTCGCAATGACTTTTACAGTGTTAGTCCTCTTTTTATTTTCACCTAGCCTCTAGTTGATAGTTAAAAGAAGAGAAGGGAAAAGGGGAAAAAAACAATTTCTTTATTCTTCACTCATTTATTTCCATGATTAAGGAACCACATATTTAAATACCTTGATTAAGGTGTCAGATCATAGAAACTACTTAAAGTTTTTAATGACATAAAGAGTAGCAACCTTGAATTTTCTCACAAAAAAAGAAAGTCTTAAAAAAGCACCTTGATTTTCTCATCTCGAACGTTCTCAGGCTTAAGAGAAATACGCTTCTCCATAGCAACGAGGCAAAGAACCTACAGTTTTAGCGATATATATTATATATACTAATCAAAATGGAGAAGATACAGGCTTCAGACTTCCAAATGGAATCCAAAATTAACAACAAAGTATACGTAAAATGTTTGAGATTGAAGTTTGTAGATGGAATTATTATAAACATGGTTTAATTTTAGTATTTTGGTCTCACCTGCAAGAGATGATTTTGGATAATATCACGGATGATTCTGCAAAAAAGAAATAAAACAAATGACATAAATTACGTGCTGAAAGCTTACTAAACAGTTCGTAAAACACTAAATCAGAGAAGTAAAACACCACAAAATCTGACGCCGATTCATTCACTTTGAAATACCTTTATCATCCATAACAATGGAGTACAATGTCAGTATAATACATCTTCTAAATGTATGGGTACAAAATCCTTATGAAACATTCATCCTTAGTGTTTAACTTCCAAACCGTAATAATGCAAGATATTTAGAAACACGCAAGAAGACTGTGAATGTCCTCATAGCATACCCATATTAATCAAAATATCCACAAATATAAGAAGATACATAATAAGATGAGAGAGAGAGAGAGAGAGAGAGAGAGAGAGAGAGAGAGAGGTTTGAAGTAGAGCAGATTGATACTCATCATATACCATTCGTGTTGAGCCTAAACTCAATAAGATATGTCATATCAAGACAAAGAATCACAAATATGTATACAAGTAGGGGCGATAAACTCGAGCATGGCCACTGCCTGAATTAATAGTTGGCTAGCTGCTAATGGAAGGAAGCACGGTTTATAATAAAGTTCATTAAAAGTTAATCAAAATATATGATCCATGTATCTAATTATAGATGAGACATGAAACAACAGATGTATTCAATCAAGCCTCGCAATGAACTTTAACACCATCACGAGAACGTAGAAATCACGAAAAAACTGAAATCACTGAGGTAATTTCTGATATACAAATCAACAAAAGAATCACAAGGTTTCAAATGATATAGCAGGTTAAATAATTAGCCACCGTACAAATAAACGCTTACTGTAAACCAGTGTAGTTTCTTTACTAACTCACCACTTTCAAAAATGAAGAAAAAGGGAAGAAGAATTTAACCTGTACATTATCACTGTTGTCACGATTCCATAGAGGCAAGAAGAAACCATGTGCAAAACGAAGTACCAACTGCAAAAAAAATATTCAAGCCCCATAAGATATAGATAAGCAACACCTAAGAAATCAAATGTTAGACAATTTCAACTGTATTACCAAGTTTTGCACCAATTCTTTTCCCAAATAATGATCGATACGGTAAATATGTGACTCGTCAAACAATTCTCCTATCCGAGTACTGAGATGCTCAGCTGAATCCAAATCCCTGCCAAAGGGCTTCTCAACAACAATACAAGTCCATCCACCAAGATCAGCTGAAACAGATAACATTAACTTCACAAAAATTATATTTTACGTCACAAAACATGGTACGGACAATTCCTTGGTTGTCCCATTCCACAAGTACATAGTGCCATACTTCATATTAAACTTAAAGTCATTTAACATCATAGTCGTTTTTTCAAGAGAAAGAGCTCATGTTATCCCACAGCTAGAAGAGAACACATTCATCACTTGTTTAGTACCAACAAGCGAATTTATGGGAGATGTAATCACTGCATGGTTTGATGCATAGACACTAAATGGACTACTCTGTAACAAATTACATGATACATTTTTTTTATCACGGGATATTGATTTTTTTGGTCTACACTGACTTGGAATTGGATTGGGATTATCACAGGGGTTCTTGCAATCTCATGAAGTATACATTTTTGGCAATGCAAGAACCCAAGATATCAGATGTCGAGTTGAGAGATCGCATTCGTGGGTGTGACAATTATCTTTGGTGCATGGGTTACTCATTCCAAGCAAAAACAAAATGTTTCACTGACAGTTGCTATTATTTTTACAGATAAGGAAAAAAGTGGTTGTAAAACAATGTCTACATTTAGAACATCCTTTACCTAATGCATATTTCTGATGGGTCAGGGGGTATCGTATTGTCATCTATATATTGACTGCCTTGTTACTAGGGGTGTAAACGGATATAAACGGATATAGCAGTATCCGTATCCGAAAAATTAACTCGCTATCCGTATTCGTATCAGGAGGATTTTAAAAATCATATCCGTATCCGATATTCGAAATAATATCCGAATACGGATAATATCTGTTTCCGTTTATTTTATTCAAATAAAAAGATTATTCGGATATCCGAATTCGTTTATCAATCACCTAATATAAAATTCATTCAAATTATTTATAAAAAATAAAGAAAAAATTGAATAATTACTCATAACCAATCACAATTTAAAGTTTAAACCATACATATTAATGAATGAATGTTAATTTATTTATTTTTAATAAATACAATAATCAATGCTCTAAATTACAATTCAAATAAGTTTTCATTATTTTTGAAATCTTAAATTCAAAATGAATGCTCTTCTTATTAATGTTTAGATGTCCATTAATAAATAGATGTCCATTTTATGTGTTAAATTGGAGTAATACTGTAGTGTGTATAAATATTTATAGTCTATAATTATAACATTTAAATTATATTTATAACACTTATTAAATGATATATTTTAGATATATTGTAACACTATATATAACTAAAATAAGGGAAAAAATAATGAGTTTTAAAGTATAGTTCATTAATAAACGAATGTTAATTTATTTATTTATAATAAATACAATAATCAATACTCTAAATTACAATTTAAATAAGTTTTTATTATTTTTGAAATCCTAAATTCAAAATGAATGCTCTACTTATTATTATTTAGATGCTCATTAATAAGTAGATGTCTATTTTATGTGTTAATTTGGAGTAATACTGTAGCGTGTGTGAATATTTATAACCTATAATTATAACAATTAAATGATATTTATGACACTTGTTAAATGATGCATTTTAGATATATTGTAACACTATATATAACTAGAATAAAGGAAAAAAGTAATGAGTTTTAAAGTATAGTTCATTATTGAATTAATGTTAATTAATTTATTTTTAATAAGTACAATAATCAATGCTCTAAATTACAATTCAAATATGTTTTCATTATTTTTAAAACCCTAAATTCAAAAATGAATGCTCTACTTACTAATGTTTAGATATCCATTAATAAGTAAATGTTCATTTTATTTGTTAATTTGGAGTAATACTGTAGTGTGTATGAATATTTATAATCTATAATTATAACATTTAAATAATATTTATAACACTTGTTAAATGATGCATTTTAGATATATTGTAACACTATATATAACTAGGATAAAGGGAAAAAGTAATAAGTTTTAAAGCATAGTTCATTAATGAATGAATGTTAATTTATTTATTTTTAATAAATACAATAATTAGTGCTCTAAATTACAATTTAAATAAGTTTTCATTATATTTGAAATCCTAAATTCAAAATGAATGCTCTACTTATTAATGTTTAGATGTCCATTAATAAGTAGATGTCCATTTTATGTATTAATTTGGAGTAATACTGTGGTGTGTATGAATATTTATAATCTATAAGTATAACATTTAAATTATGTTTATAACATTTATAACACTTGTTAAATGATCCAAAAGTTATATTGTAACCCTTGTTAAATGATATTTATAACACTTGTTAAATGATACATTTTAGATATTTTAACTTTATAATAGTAAAAATTCATTAACTATACTTAAATCAATTTATTAATATTATAATAAAAGTGTTATTTCCTACTTTTTAGAAGTGAAATGACATTTTTTAAAAATAATTTTAGTGTGATAGTGAAAACTAATTATTATATAAGGAAGACCATTTAAAAAAAATGATTTTGATAATTATATAAATATATATATATAAGTTATTCGGATACGAATTCCGAATACGGATCCGAATTCAGATATCGGATTCCGGATATCCGCTATCCGCCGAATATATTTACGGACGGATGTTAAACGAATACGAATACGCCTATATCCGTATTCGTATCAGTTTATTTACGGATACTTTTAAACCGAATATGGATATATCTATTTTTTTCCGAACGCGAATAATATCCATTTTTTTCCGAATACGGATGCGGACGAATAAAATTTTTCGGTTACCATTTACAGCCCTACTTGTTACATTCTTTTTGTTTTTGTTTTATGTTACTACTCTAACGACTCTGACACAAAAATATTGTGATTTTAATGCATTGGCTAGTTCTCTGAAACAAATTTCAGTTGCTAATGCATGAAGTGATTGAGTTTTCCTTTTGATCAATTATTGCAGATATCTTACTCCGAGCAAGAATTCTGCAGAGGGACACTCAGAAGATGTATCAAAGTTTCTGCAATTGGTTAGTAAAACAGTTGTCTCTTTGTTTCTTAATTTGCTTACATCTTTAGCCAGCTATTTGCCATTTAATAACTTGTTATTGATCACACAGATCAAATATATTTGTGGCTCTTATGATGCGGAGGAGGGTTTTCGGGCATTGGATAAGGAAAATTGTGTGCATGAAATATCAAGAAACAGTAAAGAAGGATCATCCAGGAGACTATTCTACCTTGCTCTTCCTCCATCAGTATATCCTGCTGTCTGCAAAATGATCAGGAATTGTTGCATGAATAAATGTATGTGCTATCTATACCACAACTGTTTAACATTCATTTAGTTAAATGTTTATGATTTATCTAATAAAACTAAACATTTCTGGTTTCACACATATACACTATTATTCAGAGAGAAATTTCTAGAGTCCTTCAAAGCATCATAGGAACTTACTTTATGGTAGAGATGTATGCTTTTGTCTCACCTACTAGAAAAGGTTAGGTTTTTGGATTGCTGCTTTTAGCTCCAATGGATCAAGAACTGCTTTGTGTTCATCAAAGCATTTCTTATTTATACACTTTGCACACAAAAAAATAGATTTTACGAAAAGGAGATTTAAGATAATAAAGTAAATTGGAATATGCTCCAAGTGATTGGTGTGGTCCAAATCTGGTACAGCTGGTGTCACAGTCTATATTTTTATGCAAGATTCCTTGAATTTGTGTAATAATTTTATTAAGCTCATTGAAGTAGAGCATTATGCTGCTATTTCAAAGTGCAGTTATTAATTATTGCCTTTTTTTTTCATTTAGTTAGAGGTAAATATTGACATTGGCTGCTCCTTGTGTATTGAACATGTGGTATGCGAAGACAACACCTGTTACATATGGGAACGACACTAAAGGATTTTTACATAGTTGTTTTTTGGATGTGCGCATCAGTAGTTCACTAGTAGCTTTTCTTGCTTCCTCATCACCACAAAAGTTTATTAAACAAAACCCAATTTCAGAATGACAACGTACTTGAAAGTCGAAACAGCAAGGGAATCCGAGTCAAACCTGACGGTAAAGGTTAAAGAGCGCAGGGAAAGTCTTTTTCTTGGCAAGATCACCTGAAGCACCAAGAACGATAATAGAAAGACACCCAGTTTCCTGAACATTCTCACTGTCTTTTACTGTATAATCAGTTGCAAGAGGAGCTCTTTTCTCTATGCACCATTTGTCTGATGTCATCTTCTGAACTAATCCACATATTGCAGACTTCATAACCAACTCTTCTCAAGGGCAAAGCTTATAGAAACGAAAGTTTTCAAGCTGAGTAATTAAAATAATCAAATTCAATGAGTAAAGGAAAATTAACTTCACTCATTAGCTCAGACAGTACTCAATTTCAGCTAAATTGAGAATGATTTGAAAATCTTATTAACAAAGTCTGATCCGAGGTCCAATTAAATAATCAGGACTACTAAATAAGCACAACATGTAATTTCAATTGTCAACAAATTGAAATTTAAACTGTCAGATCCAAGCAAGGCTTTTTATCAATGAAATTTATCATAAGCAGATCTTGGTGAAGATAATTAAAATAAAATTACGATCACTACATATGAATTTAAATACAATAAGAATGAGACCAAACCTTAAAGTTGGGACCAGTGACAGCAATGAACAGGGATAGTTCGGAACCTAAAGTGTATGAACAAGTGTTGAGAGAAGAAAGACAGTGAGGGGTACCTTTTATTGATCCAGATCTTAGGGAGATAGATATATGTATGTATGTACACGTATAGAGAGAAACGTATGTAAAACGACTGTCGTCGGGGTGTGTGTTGATTCCATTTTTTGACACTTGTACCTCAACTTCTACGAACTCTAATCCTCTTTCTGCAAATTTTCATATTCGTTTTTTCCCCCGCCGCCGCAGGCTGTTTGCAAAATTGCCTTGTATTTTGGTATATTTAGATGGTGTTCCAAAAAATTGAATAATTAAAATTTAAATCTTTAATATATTTTAATGACACTATTTTATCATTTTAAAAAATAAAATTTTATTTTATAATTTTAAATATTCAATTTAATATAAATAAGTGAATAATATTATTTAATGTATTTATATAAAAAAAATATTAAAAGACAACTCGTAATGATTTAGACTTAATTTTATCTCTTACCAATTAAGAAGTAACAAGAGATCAGAAAAATTTTAACAAATAATTTTATTCTTTTATCAATTTATATGTAATGTTGGTAAAAGATATTAATAGATAAACAAACACCACCTTACACTTTTTTCCAACATTAACACTAATTCAAAGGAAGAAAAGAATAAAAAAGGTGTGCAAGGCTCAAAATATCACATAGCTCAAAAAATTTGACCAACACAATGCTTAGGGGGGTGGCCGGCTATGCTAGGATTATCTTCTTTATATATATATATATACACTCCCAAAATGCTCCCACTTATACTGGGCCATTCATTAGAAGTCCTTGGGCCTCTCCCACCAACATTTGGGTTTATCTTGAAATTCCTCTTTGGGGCTTAGACTTTACTAATAATACAATCAAGCATTGGGCCAACTTATACTGGGCCATTCATTAGAAGTCCTTGGGCCTCTCCCACCAACATTTGGGTTTATCTTGAAATTCCTCTTTGGGGCTTAGACTTTACTAATAATACAATCAAGCATTGGGCCAATTAATCACACCTTACATGCATACTCCTTGAGCTAGCTACAAAATCTTTCTACAAGACTTTTATATTTACTTGGGCTTGATCATAGGACTCATCTCATACATATCCAATCATTATTTTGGACATCTTTTAATTCCTTTCCGCGGACTAATTAAGGTGATAGATCCCTTAATTATTTAATTAACACAATTATATCTTTCATGAGATTTACCTCATTCCTTGTCTTGAGCTTCCATTATTGTCATACAAGGCTCATCATTCAAACTTAGTTAATTTATAACATAAGCTTCAATGCATAAACCTCCTAATTTAGTAATTTATATTAACTATCTTCTTTGTTCCATAATTAATTCAATTTATTTGAACTAGGTAGTCTCGTTAACTACCAATACACTTTACAACATACACACATATATACATAATTACTCCATCATGACACTTGACACTAGACCTGGCAAAAGTGGCCCGGGCCCGCGGGCCGGGCCGGCCCGCCCGTTTTTGGGCGGGCTTTGGGCTTTAGAAACGCAGCCCGCAGAAAGTTGGGCCGTTTTTGGCCCGGCCCGGCCCGCGGGCTTAATTTAATTTTTTTTTTTTTTTTTTTTTTTTACTTTTTTTTATTGTTTATTGTTGACAAAAAAAAATATTAACTTAAAAATAAATCAAATAAAAAAATATAAGAGTAAATTTTAACATGTAATCTTGAATAATAATGTAAAAAAATATTATGAATATAATATATTAAATATATAATCGGTAGTGTATATATAATTAATATACATATATATATATATAATAGACTAATAGTAAGTAGTAGTATATATATATATATAATAATGGGTAGTACCGTAGTAGCCTATTGGCTATTAGGCTATATATATACAGTAGCACTGTATATATATAGCCACTGTGTGATATATATATATATATATATATAAATATAACACATTAGTTATATATAAATATAACACAATATATATAAATAGTCACTGTGTTATATATAGCCACTGTGTGATATATATATATATATATATATATATATATATATATATATATATATAATTAAGTTATTATTATTAAAACATTTAATTATGATTCTTTCAAATTTGATAGCAATAATTCAATAAAGCATTTTCGGTTTTGGTATATATAAAAATTATGTGTCATAATTATAAATAATTAGTGTTAGTATTTATTTTAAATTCTAAGTTATAATAAAAAAATTTAAAAATTAAATCAATAATTTAAAAAAAAAAAAAAAAAATTACGGAAATGGCCCGCGGGCCGGCCCGGCCCGGCCCGCGCGGGCCACGGGCCTAACACTTCCCAGCCCGTGAAAACCCGGGCCAAAAACGGCCCGGCCCGTTTTGGCCCGGCCCGCTGTCGGCCCGGCCCGCCCGTTTGCCAGGTCTAATTGACACATAATCATTTTTAAATGATTTCATTTTCATTAATATTAATATTACAAAATTTTCTTAGTCAGTACAATATATCTTTTAATCCACAATCTTAGCTACTAAGATTATAATAACTTTGTAACATGGCCCAAAAACTTGATAATGTTAATGATCACGCACTCTACTAAGGTCTCTAAAAAGTGCACACTCTCCAAATGACATTTAAAGGTGTGCGTCTTAATAAGTCCTATATAGCTCCAGAAATAACGTGAACACTAACAGGTTCTATACGCCGGACTGATGATTTCAAAAATATTTCACAATCTCATCGATATTCAAAACTATACTTATTTCACAGTTCAAATTCATATAATTCTATTTCACGGTTCAAAAATAAATACTTGATCTGAAGTTTTAAAATAAAAGAATATAACATTTTAATTTAAATTGAAGCCTTAAATAAAACATAATAAATTTTGAAACGTACACTTAGACATCCGAGTTTACTAAGGCGTACATAAAAGTAAATGATAATTTGAAAATACTAAATAATTCAGAGATCGACTTACCTCGATATTGTAAAACATAAAAATCAATAACCGAACAAATCCTAAATGTTAACGATATCAAATACGAAATATTATTCACCATAAAAATATTTTCACCTCAAATTAAATATAATCCAAACTAATAATTCCATAATAATTTGAAATACATTCAATGTGCCTTTAATTATCACCTTAGATCACTATTACTACTACAATACTTGAAAGTCAATAACAAAACTTAAGAAATTCTTAAAACCCTAATATGACAAATTATTCTTAAGACAACAGTCCACTATTATGATCTTATCACCGTTAATTAAAATTTATTTGTCAAATTAATTAATTTTAACAGAAACTAGACTTTGAATAGTTCAATTTAGTCTAAAGAATCACCCAAATATGATTTAGAATCTTTAAGTTATATACATTTTTAAATATTAGGATTCACTATTGAAAATCTACTTGAAAAATACCAGATCATCCACTTGTTAAAATTCATAACAAATCATTCACTAATCTTTAAAGGTTCAAAATTGGTGATCATATTCTTAGCTTATATATGTATAACATATCTAAAAATTATACCGATCCAACGGTTGGATTAAGAGATATAACCCATGAAATAGATCTTAAAATATAAAAACTGATTTTCAGATTTTAATGTTTACAAGAAATAAAATTATATTTATTTATATAAATTTATCTCCTCTTTTTTATTATCATGACTTCTAATTTCATGTCTCTATTTTGATCAAATATAATCTATAGTTTAAAAACCCTCATAACTAAACCTAAAATCAAAATATAAAATAATGTTTACCTTCCTTGTTTGTCATTCTTCAATACGAAGTAGTAAATAATATGACTTTTGAGTCTTTTAAAATCTTCAAAAAAAATTAATGTCTTCGCGAAAATTTTATATCCCAAAAAGATACACGAAATAGGCTCAAGAATCATTCGATTCGGCGTTACTATAATTGAGTTACAAAATTTTAAAATTAGGGCTAAAAATAGTGACAAGAATCATGACAGATTAAGTTTTTCATAAATTTTAGGGATGAATATGATGTCAAATAACTTTTCTCCCTCTTCATAATTGTAGAGGAGGAAAATTTGAAGAAATAGGCTTAGGATTCACTCAATTTTGACATCGAAAGAATTAATTATGATTTTTCTAAGGAGTTACAGAATATATAAATATTCTACTCAGGAATTCAACTAACTAAATTAGAATAAGATTAAGACTACATCTTCACTCTTTAAATATAAATATGAAACAATATAGAAGTTATCAAAACCTTAATGTACTCCTCAGTTTTAATTAGTTCAATTATTTAATTAGCTATTAAAAGAGTTTAACTTTCCAAACGAAATAAAAAAAAATTAATAACTTACTCTTTTTTTTCCAATTCAATTATGCTTTTAGACAAATTCAAATTAGTATTTAATTATTAACAAAAATTCGAGTTATTACATTCTTCCCCACCTAAAAAGAATTTCGTCCTCGAAATTCAAATAAGCTACATAAAGTTTTATTTTAATTTATTTATTTTTGCAAAACTCTAATACATTAGATAAACAAAAATACTCTACGAATTATATTACTAACTCTCTTTAGCACCTTAAGAGCTTCAAAATATCCCAACCTCAATTCAAATTAATTCTCAAATATTATTATACCAAAGAATATACCACTAAGATATCTTAATCACCATATTAAACTCTAAGTCACATTCTATTATTTGCATAAGCAAACTGCATACTTTCAAATGTTCAAGATCTCTTAAAATCTATTGAATTTTATCACTTACTATTCCATAATTTAATAAACCATTCATCTCTAAGTGCAAATCTTAATCCAACAGATTCCAAAATCTCCTTATACTATCACAAAAACTTCATACAACATAACTCCAATATCCTACTAAAAAATAGCCACAAAATTGATCAATAACCTTAAATAATTAATCTAATTACCTCGACTATTTATAACTCAAGTTTACAAGAGATCATCTATACTTAATAGTTTTCATTTTATCATATTATCTCATCAATACACATACCTCACATCATCTACAAGCTTAACAAAAATCAAAGCATAACCCAAATCAAATCCTCAATTCTAAAATCATAATAGATTGTTACCAAAAAGCACTTTAACAATTAATTCTCCAAAATTAAATACTTGCTGATACAAATACTCGTATCATAATCATATTACACATATAATCATTTCTTAACTGTACAAAATATAGCTTTATTCTCCTTAATGATCCAATCACAATTCTTAACTAATATCATTACTCCATCGCATAACAATAATAACCTTAGCAAATTATCTCATTTGTAAGACCCCGAATTTTATGAAATATAAAATTTAATTTCTCTTCATATATATTTTTTTCTGAAACAGTAAGTGGTTAAATCGATAAAGTTAAAAGTTAAGGATGTTATGTGAAAATTTTATTTTGTCGGACAATATTCGCTTTGTCGGGGAATATTTAGGCCGTACGACGGCGCCGAAATAACTAATTATTGGTGGACCCCACAACGGAATATTTGTCAGATATAGAAAACGACAAAAGTAACCTTTTTAAATAAAAATAGTCAACGGTGTTAACTGTTAAAATACCGGTGATAAAAGAATAGTAGCATACTGTAGTTTATGGTATTTTCTGTAGCACACGGTACTCTACAGTAGCACACGGTATTGCATAGTGTCTCATATTATTGGTCTGATAATTGACACCGTAACTGTTACGCATCATTTCATCGATAATTGTCACTGCATAATATTTTATATTATCAATTCAATAATTGTTGTTACACAGTATTTTGCATTATTAATTTAATAATTGTCATTACACTGTATTTTATATCATTGAGTCAATAATTGTTGCTGCACTGTTTTTAAAATGATTGAACATAATAATTGTCACAGTTGCAAATATACTATAATTTATATTATTAAATTAATAATAATCTGTAACGTGTTTATTTATTGTTGAATTATTGTTGTAGCATTATTTTATTTTATATGTTGGACCCACAGGAAGAATAAATAAATAAATAAATTTTTTTTTAAAAAAAAAATAAAAAAAAAATTAATTTTTACTATTTAAAATAGTAACATGTGGACCCTATGTGGGGGGCCACATGAAAATTTAAAACGTGAATTGTGAAGGAAAAGCAGCCAACGGCTGCTGATACATATTTCAGCACTGGCATGCGCACTGCTGCCACCTACCACACGCATAGTACCCTTATTTCTCCTATAAATAGCTTGCTCAGCTGAATAGAAAAATCACACCTAAAACATAAAAATTTTCTATAAGAATTTTATGAGTTTTCTCTGAGAATAGTAAGGTTATTTTGAGAGTTTGAAAGCCAAAAGGAGTGCAGGAATTTTTCAAGTAAGTCTTTTATTAAAGAGTAGTAATTTTATAAATTCCTATTTTTCACGGTATTCACAAATCTTCCCTTAGAAGACTCTTCTTTGAGAAGATTCATTTTTAAAAACTTTCTTTGAAAGATTTATTTTGGAATATTATTTTAAAAACTATTTTAAAGTTGTTATATTATACTACATAAATTATGTTAAATATATATAATTTTGATAGTTCATAATATATGAATTATCATACGCCTTGAAATTTATATGTGGTAATTACTAATTATAATAAAAATATATAGGTTGATCAACCTCATTTAAATCAATATCCACTCACGTGTTAAGGTAAAGGGTATCATTCTTTTCATCATCATACATGGATATTATTTCTTTCTTACTAGAAGGGATTATCATTCTTTGATTCTCGAAAATAATATTGTTTCTTTCTTGTGCCATTTATTTTCATGTATTAAATTGTGGGAATAACCTTACGGCGCGGATTACCGCCTGTTGGTGAATAACCTTTTATATTCATTCCTTATTAATCTCTGAGAATAACCTTACGGCGCGGATTACCGCCTGTTTGGTGAATAACTCTTCGTATTCAAATTGATGGGAATAACCTTACGGCGCGGATTACCGCATGTTTGGTGAATAACTCTTCGTATTCAAATTGATGGGAATAACCTTACGGAGCGGATTACCGCCTGTTGGTGAATAACCCTTTTTATTTGTCTCGTGTGGAAATAATTTGTCTACACGAATTATCACAAGACACTTTTATTCCATATTTGTAAGTGATATCATTTTCCTTTATACTCATAAGGGATACCATCTTTTTCATCTTCCATTATTCAAACTTACTATGGTAAGGGATATTAATTTCCTTCACCTTTTGTTAATCAAATCTGCTACGGTAAGGGATATTATTTTCTTTCATACACCTAAATTGAAACTTATTATGGAACTATTGCTTCTATAATTCCTGAAAATATTATATGTTCCATAATAGTTGAACTTCATTATTTCAACTGAACCTTCCTATTTTCTGAACATTTCTATTGAACTGTAACCGTTATTCTGAACTGTGGATCTTGAATATCATTTTTAAATTTCACTCCACATCATGTTGGCAATTTGGACATTGTTTGAATCTGCACAAAGTAAACTTCTGATACTTATTGTTTATCCTGTTCTTCTGTTCATCATTTGTATCACTGTTATTTGTATTAATCATCAAGAATCAAGCTGTTGTGAATATCTGTGGCCGGGGGCACAGATGTGATATAATTGTTGAACAGATGATAGGTTAAAGGCGATATACTAGGTTAAAGGCGATACATCTGTTCGGTGTCTTTTATGGCACGTGGTGAAAGTTCTCTTTGGCCCGTAGTGCATAGATGAACTGTTGTTTGGTATGATTATGACCAAAGGCTGAATTTGGTATAATCATAACCGTTGGTGTTATATTGAATATCTTTGGCCCGTAGTGCAAAGATGAACTGTTGAATTGCATGATTATGACCAGGAACTGTGAATCTTTATTATCATGACTAATGGTATTTCAGATGATAAAAGTTAATGATGTTTTTACTAAAAAGAGAAGCGAGTGGACATTATAGTCTGCATTATTCTTCTAATAGATTGTTCATTCCGCTGCTATTATTAATCTGAACATTGTTTAAGAATTTAACTGCAGTTTTTGATATAAACCTTGTAGTCTATTGTATTCTATCAAGAACTTAACTGTTGAAGGCTAATGATAATTTATTTGTCATTATCTTAGTCATGATATTTCTTACTGGGCTATTTGAGCTCACCCTTTCTTTTGTTCTATTGTTTTTCAACAGGAGATGAAAACGTAACGGGGTCTAGCCGGGGGATGGAGTGAGTGTCCGAGGAATAGCTATCATAGTCTTCACGTGTTGTAAAATAGTGTGGCAATAATAGTGAAGACTTAGTCGTGTATTATTATACACTGTATTGTTGTACGTTGTGCTTTGTTGTAATAATTTTGTTGTAGTCTTTTGACGACTCAAGTTTGGGCTGTGAAGGCCTAGATTTGGGGGCGTCACAGTTGGCATCAGAGCTTAGGGATATGGTCTTTAATGGAGATCTGGGGTTAGAACTAGGAGGGGAGAGACGAATAGAATCAGTCACTAGTGTGTCCTACCTAAATTAGATTTTATTATCTAATGAGTTGATTTGAATATAGGGACATGAAGTGATGAGTCAGTTTATTTGAACTAACAATTATTTTGTGACAACAGTTTAGTATGACATCTGGAAATCAAGAGGTTAACTATGGAATGCCTGAAGCGAATGTAGCCGAGAATCAAGAGGCCCCAAACAATCCTCCTGCCAACTCAGGAAATAATGTTCCTGATAACATGATGAACGATAGATTCTTTAGGAATTTCATGCAGTTCATACAGAATCAAGCAAGTGGAAATTCAGTCAATAATAACGGTAGAAACGCTGGTAATTTGAGGATGGTCACTGTCAAGCAATTTAAAGAATTGGGACCACCTGAATTCCACGGGAAGCCTGACCCACTCAAAGCGGAGGCATGGCTGAAGCAGACGACAAAAATACTTGATGTCTTACAATGCGCTGATGATCAAAAGGTGTCATTTGCCACTTTTATGTTACGAGGTGAGGCGGACCATTGGTGGGAAGCGGTAAAACGTATCCAACCTTCAGCACTCGAAATGTCTTGGACAGAATTCGAAGAATTGTTTAACGAGAAGTATTTCCCAGAAAGCATCCGCCATATGAGAGAGGTGGAATTTATTAAGCTAGAGCAGAAAAACATGACAGTCTCCCAATATGAAGCTAAGTTCGCCGAGTTATCTCGTTTTGCCACCCATCTAGTGGATGACGAAGCACGAATGAGTCGGATGTTCCTAAGAGGTTTGAGATTCAAAATTCGTCAACAACTTAGCTCTCATAAATTCAGTTTGTATTCAAATGTTGTGGATAGGGCTCAAAGGGTGGAGCAAACAGATGAAACATTGCATCTAAGAGTTAATGATCAGCATAGAGAAAGGAATGACAACAACCACAGAAACGAGAACCATCGAGGAGGTAACCAACACTTCGGTGGTAATTCCACATCAAATAACAGAGGAGGAGAATCCAGTGGGAACAATTTCAAAAGAAAGAGATTCCATAATAATTATGGAAGGGCACCAGCACCAGCACCGACCCCAGTTTCAAGGGGAGAAGATCGACCATCAGTGAGATGTTATAGGTGTGGTCAGGAAGGTCACATCAGCCCAAACTGTACACAGCAGTCCAAAAAGTGCTACAATTGTGGGAAAGAGGGTCATCTTGCGCGATTTTGTCCTGCCACAAAATCAAGTCCAGCTGCAATGATGATACCAAAAGCTAGCGCGAATAAGGGAAAATCTGTAGTTCAAGGGAGAGCTTTTGTTGTGACATCCCAAATGGCACGAAACTCGAACGAGGTGATAACCGGTAAGCTATTCATAAATTCTCGTGAAGTCTACGCTTTGTTAGATACTGGCTCTACCCATTCTTTTATCTCACCTGCATGTGCTCAGCGTTTAAACTTAACTCCTGAAAATTTGGACTTTGACTTATCAGTTGAAACCCCATTAGGAGAAATGACCATTACATCTACTGTCTATAAATCTTGCCTAGTTCCAATCAACAACCTCACATTACCTGTTGACTTTATTTCTTTGGAGATGCATGAATTTGATGTGATTTTAGGAATTGATTGGTTGACTACCCATCATGCTAAAATTGATTGTTTTCATAAGATTATTAATTTTCATATTCCTAATCAACCTGTCATGCAAATTCAAGCAACTAAACCATTGAAATCTATAACTGTTATTTCTAGCCATAAAGCCATTCGTTTATTGAAAAACGGATGTCAAGCCTTTTTAGCTCATGTCACTGATTTGAACAAAAATACGTCAAACTTGAATGATATTCCCATTGTTAATGAGTTTCCTGACGTTTTTCCTGAAGAACTTCCTAGCTTACCCCCAAACCGTGAAATTGAATTTTGTATTGATCTTGAACCAGGTACCAAGCCCATTTCCAAAACTCCATACCGAATGGCTCCCATTGAACTTCAAGAGTTAAAAGTCCAACTACAGGAATTGTTGGATACCGGTTTCATTCGTCCGAGTGCATCACCTTGGGGTGCTCCTGTTCTATTTGTGAAGAAGAAAGACGGGAGTATGAGATTGTGCATTGACTATCGAGAATTGAACCATGTCACCATCAAAAACAGGTACCCGTTGCCTCGGATCGATGACATGTTTGATCAATTACAAGGTGCTCAACATTTCTCAAAGATTGATCTCCGTTCTGGATATCATCAGTTAAAGGTTAAAGCTGATGACATTCCAAAAACTGCTTTCAGAACTCGTTATGGGCATTATGAGTTTTTAGTCATGCCTTTTGTACTAACCAATGCTCCTGCAGCTTTCATGGACATGATGAACCGAATATTCAAGGAATATTTGGATCATTTTGTGGTTGTCTTTATTGATGACATCCTCATATACTCCAAAAGTCGCGAGAATCATGAACAACACCTGAGATTGATACTCCAAAAGCTCCGTGAGAACAAATTATATGCCAAGTTGAAGAAATGTGAGTTCTGGCTTGAGGAGGTCATGTTTCTTGGGCATGTAATTTCTAATCAAGGAATATCAGTCGATCCTGCGAAGATTGAAACGGTACTAAATTGGGAACAACCCAAGACAGTAACCGAAGTCCGAAGTTTTCTGGGCCTAGCTGGTTATTATCGGAGATTCGTAGAAGGATTTTCTCGAATCGCCACTCCATTAACTCAGCTTACTCGAAAAAGCACAAAATTCATATGGAGCGAGGAATGCGAGAAAAGTTTCCAAGAACTCAAGAAGAGACTGGTTTCAGCTCCTGTTTTGACCATTCCATCAGGATCAGGAGAATTCGTCATATATAGCGATGCTTCAGGCAAAGGTCTAGGCTGTGTCCTTATGCAACATGGAAAGGTTATAGCTTATGCCTCTCAACAACTCAAAGATTATGAGAAAAATTATCCTACTCATGATCTAGAGTTGGCAGCAGTCGTTTTCGCGTTGAAGATCTGGAGACACTACTTGTACGGAGAAAAAGTGGATATCTATACGGATCATAAAAGTCTTAAGTATTTCTTCACCCAGAAGGAACTCAACATGCGACAACGACGTTGGCTTGAGCTGTTGAAGGATTACGACCACACAATCCAGTATCACCCGGGAAAGGCGAACGTTGTAGCTGACACTTTGAGCAGAAGATCTTATGCGAGTACAAGTGCACTGCTGACAACACAAAAGTGTATTTTGTACGACTTGCAAAAGATGGAGATACAGCTAAAGACACCAGGGACCCACTCGAAGATTGCTCACGTGCGAGTAGAACCAGCTTTAATCGATAAAATTAAAGTTGCTCAAGCTACTGATCCGGAACTGATGAATATGATGAAGAAAGTACAAGAAGGTGCTATTCCTGAGGCAAAAATCAACGAGAAATGAATACTTCGAGTTAACTCTCGACTCTGTGTTCCTAACGATCCTGAATTAAAGCATAAAATCATGATGGAGGCAAATAGCACGTCGTTTGCAATCCATCCAGGGGGTACCAAGATGTATCGAGATCTTCGACATACATTTTGGTGGAACAATATGAAAAGGGAGATTGCAGAGTTTATCTCAAGGTGCCTAACTTGTCAACGTGTCAAGGCAGAGCATCAAGTACCTAAGGGTCCATTACAACCACTTGAGGTTCCCGAATGGAAGTGGGAACACATCAATATGGATTTCGTGACGGGTCTTCCCAAAGTTTCTCAAGGCTTAGATGCAATTTGGGTCATCGTAGATAGATTGACCAAATCCGCTCATTTCTTGCCTATACGAGAAAACTTTTCACTTGAACGTCTTGCCAGTATGTACATAAATGAGATCGTGAGATTGTATGGCATGCCAGTTTCCATAGTTTCTGATCGAGATCCTAGATTCACTTCACGCTTTTGGATCGGTTTACAAAAAGCTATGGGCACCGAGCTACGATTCAGTTCTGCATACCATCCTCAAACGGACGGACAATCGGAAAGGACGATCCAGACCCTTGAAGATCTTTTGAGACTTTGCATACTAGATTTCAAAGGAAGTTGGGATAAGTACTTGCCATTGGTTGAATTTTCCTACAACAACAGTTACCAAGCAAGTATAGGTATGACTCCATTCGAGGCTTTGTATGGAAGGAAGTGTCGCTCTCCAATATGTTGGAATGAGATAGGAGAAGCAAAATTGTTTGGACCCGAGTTGGTACGCTTGACGACCGAAAAGATCCAAATGATCCGACAACGAATACAGACAGCGCAAGAACGACAAAAGAGTTATGCTGATCTTCATCGGAGAGACGAAAGTTTCAACGTCGGAGATCATGTATTCTTACGTGTTTCTCCATGGAAAGGGGTTACGGGATTCGGAAAGAGAGGAAAGCTCAACCCTCGATTTATTGGCCCATTTGAAATCCTCGATCGAGTAGGAACCGTAGCCTACAGACTAGCCCTACCACCAAGTATGTCTCGCATCCATAACGTTTTTCACATATCTATGTTACGTAAATATGTGAAGGACCCAAACCACGTCATTGAGTTAGAACCAGACGTTATAGCAGAGGATTTAACATACGAGGAGGTACCTGTTAAGATCCTAGATAAGAAGGAGCAGATCCTACGCTCAAAGGTTATACCTCAAGTTAAGGTTTTATGGAGGAACCAAGATACTGAGGAAATGACCTGGGAGCTAGAATCTGAGATGAAATCTAAGTATCCTTACCTCTTCGAAATGCCAGGTACGTCAATTTCGGGGACGAAATTTCATAAGGAGGGGAGGTTGTAAGACCCCGAATTTTATGAAATATAAAATTTAATTTCTCTTCATATATATTTTTTTTCTGAAACAGTAAGTGGTTAAATCGATAAAGTTAAAAATTAAGGATGTTATGTGAAAATTTTATTTTGTCGGACAATATTCGCTTTGTCGGAGAATATTCGATTTGTCGGGGAATATTTGGGCCGTACGACGGCGCCGAAATAACTAATTATTGGTGGACCCCACAACGGAATATTTGTCGGATATAGAAAACGACAAAAGTAACCTTTTTAAATAAAAATAGTCAACGGTTTTAACTGTTAAAATACCGGTGATAAAAGAATAGTAGCATACGGTAGTTTATGGTATTTTCTGTAGCACACGGTACTCTACAGTAGCACACGGTATTGCATAGTGTCTCATATTATTGGTCTGATAATTGACACCGTAACTGTTACGCATCATTTCATCGATAATTGTCACTGCATAATATTTTATATTATCAATTCAATAATTGTTGTTACACAGTATTTTGCATTATTAATTTAATAATTGTCATTACACTGTATTTTATATCATTGAGTCAATAATTGTTGCTGCACTGTTTTTAAAATGATTGAACATAATAATTGTCACAGTTGCAAATATACTATAATTTATATTATTAAATTAATAATAATCTGTAACGTGTTTATTTATTGTTGAATTATTGTTGTAGCATTATTTTATTTTATATGTTGGACCCACAGGAAGAATAAATAAATAAATAATTTTTTTTTTAAAAAAAAAATAAAAAAAATTAATTTTTACTATTTAAAATAGTAACATGTGGACCCTATGTGGGGGGCCACATGAAAATTTAAAACGTGAATTGTGAAGGAAAAGCAGCCAACGGCTGCTGATACATATTTCAACACTGGCATGCGCACTGCTGCCACCTACCACACGCATAGTACCCTTATTTCTCCTATAAATTGTAATATCCCAGATAATTTCAAGATTTTAAATAATATCTTAATTGATTTTATTAAAGGTTAAGGTTTAAACCTAGAAGGTGAGAAGGAAGATGTGTAGAAAATGGGTAAACATTTTTTTTTTAACATAAATTATTTGTTAGAAATTAAATGTGAGAATATTTTAATGATGCAGGTAGATAATTTATTTAAGAAAGAAATTCAATTGAGAAGTGAAGGTGAATATATTAATATTTATATATATACACCTATAGTTGAGTTTGTTAGTCAAACAAGATGATGTGTGAAGTAAATTAAATACTTAATAAAACTAATAAATTAATTAGTTTTAGTAGGGATTAAAAAGAAAAGTCATGTAATATAATTAATTGAATTAATTATATAAGTTATGAATTAAGGTTGAGTAACAAGTAGGGAAGTGGAATATTGCCTAGAAGGACAATATTAAGAAATTAATTAATTAAGTAATTTACTTAATTAATAAGTTGTTATAGATGTAAGCCCAATATGGAGATATTTGCATGAAATGGGTAATTAAATAAGAGAGCCAATAAAAAGTAAGTTATGTAGCCCAAACCATTAAAAGTCAAATGATGGTCAATGGTTGGGAGAAGCATTTCAAGTATTGATTGAGTGTAGAGAATTAAGTAGTGTCTAGTTAATTGAATAACCCTAGTTGGTTGACAAGAGAGATAGCATTAACCAATCATTGGTTAATTGTTAGATAAATAAATACGGGGTTAAGAATTAACCGTGGATGGGTTAATTAAGTAACCCAATGTGGTAGAATTAATTATAGCAAATCTAATTGGATTATATTATAAGTCCAATTGAGGTATTAAACTAGGTCAAATTAATTTAACCTAGTAGTCCATATAATTTAATTTGAACATGAATTTATGTAATAATTAACCAAGCCCAATGTTTGTTTAATTAAATGTAACATAGAGTATTTAATATTAGCCCAATGTAGTAAATAAATTGAGCCCAAATCAATTAGTTGAATGAGCCAAATATATTAAATTCTAGGGTCCAATGTGGAGCCCAAATGGTAGTCAAAGTGGTGGTCAATATATATACATTGGTGTATATATATATGGATACATATATATTGATATAGGATATAAAAATAAAGCTAAAATGGTGTAGTAAATTGATAAATCCCGAATTTTGGGGGGGCCCCACATGTGGATGTTGTGTGTGGCTTTATTTTTGCTTATTTTACACTCCAAAAGTTGCTTACAAGCAACCTTGATGGATGTCAATCAAGTTGTCAATCAATCCATGCTATAGTAATCTCAATTAAGCTCTAAATTGACTATGTTGGTGAATTAGGAGAGTTAATAAAGTATTAGCATTTGGCTATATATAGAGTGCTTCCCACACTTGTGATATGGTTGTTAGTCTTTTTACTAGAAAAGCTAGAGAGAAAGAAAATAGAGAAAAGCTCTAGAGAAAAAGAAAAATAAAGTTAGATCTTGTGAGCATTGATGGTTGGATGATCTTGGAGCAAGGTTTAAAGATGGAGGTCTCCTCAAGAGGAAGTTATCTATGTAAGAAAATTGATCATCCAAGTCTTTTCAAAGTTCTAACAAAGAGGATAATCAACAAAAGGTATAAAACCTTCTAGCTTGATATTATTCTTTGGGTATTATGTAATTTCTATGGTAGAAATATAATTTTCAAAGTCTAAATGGATAGATCCATGCTATATTGGTATATCTAGGGTTACATGGGTTTAACATGGGTTTTTATATGTGTTTATGATGAAAAATTTCATCAAACTCATTGAATAAATTTTTACCGACGAAAACAAATTAATCTAATACGTAGCAGCCCATTCACGAAATTACTGTTCATGATCCGTAAGTCGGATTTATGATCCGTCAATTTTGGGTGATAGATACATGAAATATGAAGATTCTCCAAGTTGAATGACTAAAATCCGATTTAAAATGAGCAAGATATGAATTTTCTACCAAAACACCCCACTAATTTTAGGGCTGTGCATAACAGTCGGATTTATAGCTATTTTCAGTGACCAAAACAAATCCAAACTTGATGTTTGATAACAGAATCATGTAGTTCGGGAAGCTACGAATCCATCGATACCTAATAGATCTCAATCGGACTTGTGGATTTCATTTTATTCAAGTTCCCGTCGGAGACCCCAAGTCTGGAAAACTAAGAAAGTAATCTGCCTATTTTATTAAAAAAACCGGCCGGTTCGGTTTTTTTCGGTTTTTCATGATTTCTAGGTAGGGCCGGTTCGGGCATTTTTAGGCCGGTTCTTGGGTTGGTTCCAAAAGAGAAAATGCTTATAATTTTATAAAGAAAATTATCAAAATTTAAAATCCGATTTTTTTTGTAATTTGGTATTTATTAGAATTAATAGTGGATTAAAGCTTACTAAATGGCTAATAATTATGGAAAAATTATTTTTAATTTCAGAAAAATAATATTTGACCTATTGGCATGCTAGTTAAGTGTTATAAAATAAAATTTGAAATTATTGGAGTGATTCACTATATATTAGCTATTTATTAGTGTATAAATAGGCTAATGATCTAATTAAATATTATTTAATAAATATTAAATAATATATGAAGTTATGTAATTAATTAATTATGATTTAATGAATATTAAATAATAATTAAAGGATGTTAAGATGAATAAGTTAGTTATTTATTATTTAATTGCACTTAAATAATAAGTAAAGTTAAATAAATAATTAATTATTATTTAAATTAATATTAAATAATAATTAAAGAATATTAAAGTTAGAAAGCTAATTATTTATTATTTAATTAATATTAAATAATAAGTAAGGTTAATTAAGTAATTAATTATTATTTAATTAATATTAAATAATAATTAAAGGATAATTAAGGTTAATAAACTAATTATTTATTATTTAATTAATATTAAATAATAAGTAAGGTTAATTAATTAATTAATTATTATTTAATTAATATTAAATAATGAGTTCGGATAATTAGTTAATTAATTATTATTTAATTCATATTAAATAATAATTAAATGGTAATTAAGTGGAATAAATTATTACTTAATCGAAAGAAGATTATTAAGTAATTAAAATATATTGATAATATTATTGACTAACTATTAAATGATAATAGTTAAGAATTAAATCATTATTCAATAATTAATAATGATATGTAATTAATTTAAAATATTATTAAAGGATTAATAATATTATTTAGCATTTAATTAACTATTAAATAATAATAGTTAAGAGTTAAATCATTATTAAATAAATAATAATGATAAATAAAGATTTAGAATATTATTAAAGAATTAATAATATTGTTTAACAAGTAATTAACTATTGGGTAATAATAGTTAAGGGTTGAATCGTTATTAAATAATTACTAATGATACGTGAGGATTTCAAATATTATTAAATGATTGATAATATTGATGAACAATTAAATTGTTATTAAAATGATTGATAATAATGAGAAGTCAATTAAAATATTATTAAAGGGTAATAATATTAGCAAACAATTAAATTATTATTAAAAGATTAATAATAATGATTAAGGTAAACTATTATTAAAAATAAATTAATAATAGTAATGATTATTTAAAGTGTTATTTAACAATTAAATAACATTATAAGTTATTACTAATTGATAGTAAAATTTAAAATATTATCCAAGGTGGGTAATATTATGATAAGTATCAAGATAAATGATGTGATTAAGTTAAACCAAGGGTATGGTCCATTAGTGATTAATTGGTGGATCGACCTAAATAAATATAGGGTCCAAGTTTTAATGCAGTGACATTAATAAATGTCAGAATTGCATAGTCTCGAACAAAAGATTTATGGTGTTGAATATGAAACACTGAGTCAAGTCAAAGAGAGACGAAAATATGAAATTAACCTTATTAAATAAAGGGGATGATAAGAAGAAATAAATATCTTTAAAATAAGATTTAGTATTGAGTCAAACTTTGACTGATATTGTGCACCGTTGATCTCACATACCGTGTAGGTGGTGCAAGGAACGTCAAAGATTAACGTAAGCTGGTTATACAAGTTCAGGCAAGTTTTTCAGAACGTGTTGTATTATGTGCATGAATTATAAGTTTGTTATTAAACTGAGATGTGCTCATACGTGGTTATGTGCAAAGATGTTTTAATGTGTCTTTGTGCAATAAGTTGATTTGAATTGTTGATATGCGGTAGTTGATTTAAGACAATTGTTCTGCATTGAACTATATGTCATGATAGAGGTTAGACATGAAGCATAGATTAAATGCGAGGCATGATATGCATGAGCAGTATGTCATAAACTGAAATGCATGAAAAACATGATGTTAGTATAAATTGTAAATTTTATGTAAAGCATGTAATGTGTTATGTGTAGCTGTTGAACTTGTTGAGCCGTCGTGCTCACTCTTGCCTAAACCAACATTTTCAGATAAGGCTAGTTACCTGAAGTTCTCGATAAAGAACAAGGAACAGGAAAATATATTACTTCCATTGAAGATCTAAATATCTATTGTAGATATCAGTCCGAATTGGACAGGTAAATGATTCTGTAGCATAAGACTTAGTTGGTATGTTATATGAGTATTAAATACTCAAATTGATTGTAATAGAATGTCGTATCATGTATGATATGAAGACATACTAGGAATGTATAAAGATTGCGATTCTGGAATAGAAAGAGATGTTATATAATTGTAAATAAATGATTATTTATCAATTATAATATTGTTGAAATTCATGAACAATAAGGAAAAGTAGTACTAGTGTTGAACCGGATCCGAGGTTAAAGGAACCCGGATTTAGGGTCATCACATAAATAGCTTGCTCAGCTGAATAGAAAATCACACCTAAAACATAAAAATTTTCTATAAGAATTTTATGAGTTTTCTCTGAGAATAGTAAGGTTATTTTGAGAGTTTGAAAGCCAAAAGGAGTGCAGGAATTTTTCAAGTAAGTCTTTTATTAAAGAGTAGTAATTTTATAAATTCCTATTTTTCACGGTATTCACAAATCTTCCCTTAGAAGACTCTTCTTTGAGAAGATTCATTTTTAAAAACTTTCTTTGAAAGATTTATTTTGGAATATTATTTTAAAAACTATTTTAAAGTTGTTATATTATACTACAAAAATTATGTTAAATATATATAATTTTGATAGTTCATAATATATGAATTATCATACGCCTTGAAATTTATATGTGGTAATTACTAATTATAATAAAAATATATAGGTTGATCAACCTCATTTAAATCAATATCCAGTCACGTGTTAAGGTAAGGGGTATCATTCTTTTCATCATCATACATGGATATTATTTCTTTCTTACTAGAAGGGATTATCATTCTTTGATTCTCGAAAATAATATTGTTTCTTTCTTGTGCCATTTATTTTCATGTATTAAATTGTGGGAATAACCTTACGGCGCGGATTACCGCCTGTTGGTGAATAACCTTTTATATTAATTCCTTATTAATCTCTGAGAATAACCTTACGGCGCGGATTACCGCCTGTTTGGTGAATAACTCTTCGTATTCAAATTGATGGGAATAACCTTACGGCGCGGATTACCGCCTGTTGGTGAATAACCCTTTTTATTTGTCTCGTGTGGAAATAATTTGTCTACACGAATTATCACAAGACACTTTTATTCCATATTCGTAAGTGATATCATTTTCCTTTATACTCATAAGGGATACCATCTTTTTCATCTTCCATTATTCAAACTTACTATGGTAAGGGATATTAATTTCCTTCACCTTTTGTTAATCAAATCTGCTACGGTAAGGGATATTATTTTCTTTCATACACCTAAATTGAAACTTATTATGGAACTATTGCTTCTATAATTCCTGAAAATATTATATGTTCCATAATAGTTGAACTTCATTATTTCAACTGAACCTTCCTATTTTCTGAACATTTCTATTGAACTGTAACCGTTATTCTGAACTGTGGATCTTGAATATCATTTTTAAATTTCACTCCACATCATGTTGGCAATTTGGACATTGTTTGAATCTGCACAAAGTAAACTTCTGATACTTATTGTTTATCCTGTTCTTCTGTTCATCATTTGTATCACTGTTATTTGTATTAATCATCAAGAATCAAGCTGTTGTGAATATCTGTGGCCGGGGGCACAGATGTGATATAATTGTTGAACAGATGATAGGTTAAAGGCGATATACTAGGTTAAAGGCGATACATCTGTTCGGTGTCTTTTATGGCACGTGGTGAAAGTTCTCTTTGGCCCGTAGTGCATAGATGAACTGTTGTTTGGTATGATTATGACCAAAGGCTGAATTTGGTATAATCATAACCGTTGGTGTTATATTGAATATCTTTGGCCCGTAGTGCAAAGATGAACTGTTGAATTGCATGATTATGACCAGGAACTGTGAATCTTTATTATCATGACTAATGGTATTTCAGATGATAAAAGTTAATGATGTTTTTACTAAAAAGAGAAGCGAGTGGACATTATAGTCTGCATTATTCTTCTAATAGATTGTTCATTCCGCTGCTATTATTAATCTGAACATTGTTTAAGAATTTAACTGCAGTTTTTGATATAAACCTTGTAGTCTATTGTATTCTATCAAGAACTTAACTGTTGAAGGCTAATGATAATTTATTTGTCATTATCTTAGTCATGATATTTCTTACTGGGCTATTTGAGCTCACCCTTTCTTTTGTTCTATTGTTTTTCAACAGGAGATGAAAACGTAACGAGGTCTAGCCGGGGGATGGAGTGAGTGTCCGAGGAATAGCTATCATAGTCTTCACGTGTTGTAAAATAGTGTGGCAATAATAGTGAAGACTTAGTCGTGTATTATTATACACTGTATTGTTGTACGTTGTGCTTTGTTGTAATAATTTTGTTGTAGTCTTTTGACGACTCAAGTTTGGGCTGTGAAGGCCTAGATTTGGGGGCGTCACAGTTGGCATCAGAGCTTAGGGATATGGTCTTTAATGGAGATCTGGGGTTAGAACTAGGAGGGGAGAGACGAATAGAATCAGTCACTAGTGTGTCCTACCTAAATTAGATTTTATTATCTAATGAGTTGATTTGAATATAGGGACATGAAGTGATGAGTCAGTTTATTTCAAGTGTCAAGCTCGACCTGGCCTGTAGGCTGAAAGTCAAAGGCCCGGTCCGGCCTGATCAACGGTCAAAGCCTGACAGGACCAGGCCAGCCTGTTGTGCATAACTACGTGTAACGCATGGGATTTACTTATAGTTATAAACTAATTATAAAGTATTTTTGATTATAATATCTATTATTATGAAAAACTAAATAAAACTATATTAAATTTAAATTTTAAGATTTTGATTTCAAAATTATTGAAATTAATTATATATTTTAAAACAAAAAGAATAATCGACATTAATTTAATAACTATAAAAAATCCCGTATAGGATCAACAACTAACTAGAAAGTATTTTTGATTTTAATATTTATTATTATAAAAAATTAAATAAAATTAAATCATAAAATACGAGTTTTGTTATTGCATTGTTTATAATTTTGGTATTATACTATACTAATATATTAACTATAATAATAACTGATTACGATAATTATTGTATAAAAAAATTATTTTTTTCTAAAATATGTTATTTAACTGCTAAAAGTTTAATAATAATAATAATAATAATAAATTAATAATAATTTATCTATTTATATAATATAAATAATAATATTTAATTATTCATTTGTTTATATATTAATATATTTTTCTACTTATCTAATGAAAAACTTTACTCTCCAAACTACTTGATCACTACTAAATTAATTAAGAAACGGAACCGAAAAGGAATGCTATTTAAGTTTTGATCCGAACCAGATTATAAATAGAAAAAAAGAGAGAAGACTATAAAAAAAGAATTGGGCTTTGTTTTAAGAAGGGTTCGGTTAGGTTATTATTAGAGCTTGAAGACTGGGAGCCGCTGTTGCGCTTCTTCCTCCTCACCATACGTGACTTTTCGATGGCAGAGATCGACGATCATCCCAGGTAAGTTTATCCCCCCTTCTTCTCCGATCGTCTACTCCTTTCTTCTTTCCTTCATTCCTTCTTTTTTCTTCTGCGAACTGCGATGCCGAGTCGAGCCTTTTTTATTTCCGCCTAGCCCTAATTTCCAATCCGATTTTTAGAACACTGGGCTGGTCTGTCTTTGGATGGATCTTCTTCTCACTCTCACGCATAAAAATGAATTAGTTATTTATTATTTTATTTTTGTTTTTGTTATTTGAATTGCCAGGCCAGATATATCAAATCTGGCGATGGATATCGACTTTCAGACGAAAAAGTGGGATTTATCCGTCGGGAAGCGCTTTCGTATCTCCGAGGACGAGGCCTCCGAGGAGGAGGAGGAGACCATAGAGACCAGCAGAAAGTATTATTTGCACAGTAATGGAGATTGTATGATGGAGGTGTTTCGGGTGATAGTCAACAGGGAAGGCCACATATCTGGTAAAATCTTCATCGATATTGGACCTGAAAAGATAGATATCTACAATGCTGAAGAAGAATATGTTACAAAGGGGGGCGATCTGCTGCTGCCTGGCGCCGTTCTGCCGACCTTTGATTGTGTCCTCATCTTTGCGGATCTGAATCACAAGACGAAAAGCTGCCGCAGCCGCATCACCAGGTTCAACAAGGGCCGCTACTCCGAAGAATCCATATGCCTCAACAACTATGACGTCTGCTTCGACGAGGAGGGCATATTCGATGATTACAGGTACAAGGGGTTCTATTGGCACTATATTTCACCAGCAGGAGAACGTTTATTTAACACACCCTTATCTCATAAGATTACTAGCGGAAAATTGACTGCAACCCTATTTTTCGCCATCTTCCGTTACGCCCTTCAAGCCACTGTAGAGGTTAGGCTGATAAATGAAAGGTCAGAAAAAATTGGTGTTTATGGACGTATTGAGGCTAAAAATAGCATGTTTGAAGATCCCCGTTATAAGTGTATTCTCTTCAGGAAGAACTTCACTGAAAGGCTACCATTAGTACCTGAGCACCCAATTCAATTGTCCAGATCCGCACTAGCGGTGCCAGTCAAGTTCAACCTCATAGTTAGTGTAGATCTGAGAAGTAAGGACACTAACATTCCTCGTGGAGAGCTAATCTTTCCTGTACCTGTAGAACTCAGTGGTATGACGGAGAAATTACTGAAAGACAAAGTACAAGTGAAGGTCACTTGGAAACACCATTGGTATGAATATATGTTTTAATGATGTGATGGAATTATATTTACATATATATTGACTTTTTTTTATTGTAAATTTGTAACTCTTAATTAAATGTTTGAAGTTTTAGATTCATTTCTGCTAAAAAAATAAATCTCTTTCTGTTTTAATTCAAACCAGGAAGTGAAATAGCACTCATATGGAGTGATCCAGCAGCTGTACCAGCGTGGAAGATCTCAGATTGGGGGCACCTTGGAATTAGATTACCTGTTTTATGTATTTTCTTTATTTTAAATTTGGATTGCGGAAGTTGTTTGAAACTTTGTGGATTGCATTTGTAGACTGGAAGTTGTTTGAATTGCATTTTGGTTGGATGTTTGAATTCTGCTGTTTGAAACTGCTGCCTGCGTGCTTGAGGATTGATGTGGCTTAAGCAGTTGAGCGGGACAAGCTCTTAAATTTCTTCTTAATCCTATTATCTATATTCTTCTAATCTTTAGGGAAACTGCAGGATGTTCTTGGAGGTGGCATAGGTAACGGAGGACTGGAGGCTCAGCCAGTTCATTTGTATTAGGACTATGATGTTTCGGCTTTGTTTCACATTTATTATTATTATTAACTTCACATTTTAAAATTTTGAATAGTCCTATATAGCAACTTAGCAAAAATATTATAAAAGTTACTATCCAACTAAAGCAGAATACATATATACTCGGTACATAACCCCATCCGAATTTTTAAGAGAATTATGAAGTGATAATTTAGTGACTTTCATGCATCAAGTATAATAATTTAATTTTAATACAAAATGATTGCAAAATAGACCCAAAATAATTATAATAAATTTTGCTCTAAACAATTGTATGTCCACTCTGCAAAGAACACACACAATTTGAATATATAATTGCTATCATTTTGAGAAGAAATAAAATGCAGGACAACTTTTGTGAAATGGAAGAAGTTTATATTTTTCGTTTGTTACAAACTCTAGTAACAGAACTGCGTTGTTTTAATTTTATGATCTGATCTAATGGGAAGCGCATACAACTGCTTTTCCTTTAACTGCATTTTTATTCATTTGGCTTTTCTTGCAGGGCCCTTGTTCAAGGATATTTTTCAGTGATACGGGCGGGCTTCACTTGTTTGCAGGTGTTTGATGGTATCTGTGCCTTTTATCAGGTACATGATTCTATTGCCATGCCTCATTGATGGGATCAACCAATCTTGAAGTGCGATGCCCTCTATTTCTAGTTTTAAGACGGAAGGATGTTATTTTCGTTATGAGAGTAGATGTATTTTCTTTTATCATGGTATTAATAACAAAGTGAACTAAATATTATTGTTTTGTGCGAGGAAGAATGAATTATTATTGCTATATGTTATAAGCAAGGACTTGTCAATATTTTCCCAAGAGCTTTTGATCCTTTTGAATACCATTATTTGCGAGTGCCTCGAAACTGGTGACTAAAAAATCATTAAAAAATAGTCATTACTAGAAGTATGTCTCTACTATAGAATAAAAGTATGGTTCTTTTCTGTTGCGATGATTGTTTAATTGATATGAGCTGGTGAGGTAGATAGATAATGACTTTAAAGCAGTGTAATTCAGTACCAACTTTTGATGTCAATGATCTTACTCTAGAGTTTTTCCATTTATGCTTGGTTGTAGGAGAACACATCTAATTGAGGAAGTAGAGGTAGCAGTTGATACTGATTCAAGGCAACTTTGATCAAGCAATATCTTCTTTTTTTTCTTTTTCTTTTTTATTTTATTTTTGAACATGGGGACAAATGAGAAGAATGCATAATATTATTGACAAAATTGTAGATTTGAAGTCTTTCAATAACTTAGTAACACTCAAAATGTTGTACAGTAATTTGATTGCATTTAAAAATATGTGAAACTCATTGTTGTCAAATTAAGTTTGGAAGCGAACTCAAAATTTTTTTGGAGGGACCTGATTCAATGGACTAATTGACAGAAAAAAGAAAAAGAGGATTGAAATGATTTAATGTAGTTCAAAATGCCGAACATGTATCTCCAATTATGGACGAGTGCAGAAATGTGTACAATATAGGTATCGAAATTGATTCAAAATCGACCCAATCATGCTGAATCGGTCGGTTTTTATTTAAACTGTTATTCTTATCGGTACGATTTTAGTACAAAAATTATGAATTGAGATTAGTGCAATACAATTTTGATATTTGCCTCTAAATCGTTAGTGCACAACACTACTTCTTGAACCGGTGGTGCACCGATTTTTGAACTGCTCTCTATATATACTTGTTTATTTTAATTATATCTTTATATTTCATAATATTATTACTTTTATATATTATTATATATAATCATAGAATTACTCGCATATATTTTAATTATTTTTTACTTTTACATGTCAAAAGTTAATTTATAATTTTTTTTATATATAGTTAATATGGTTAAAATTATTAATTGAACATACATTCTTATAATTCAAGGCATGCTGATCGGCTCTGATCAATGTACGAAGCAATGTGGATTCTAACATGTATGGTAGAATGAAAGGCTAAACTCAATGGTTTTGAGTGTATAGACGTAAAATAGAGAATGTGAATGAGTTTTAATTCAAATTTATTGAACATATTTTTAAAATATTTCGACTCCTTTATTTCTTTTTTCTTTTTTGGGACATTGGTCTATTTCCTACAAAATTGTTGCATATATAGTTTTTGCAGTTTTGATTATCCTTGTGTTGACGTCTGATTTTCGCTCTTGCAGTGATCACCCGTCAGCAAGATACCTGTACAAACAGCAAACCGTTATCACCTCACAGAACAGTCGTGGTTGGGACCGTCCGGAGATGCTCCGGTGTAAGAGTAAGTTCAGGGGAATAACGTCACAATGGAGGAGCTTTATCGTTAGCTGGAATCTCTCAGACGTTTGATAAATTAATGTTAGTGATGTAAAAGATCCAATACCTCCGAAATTGAGAGGTGGCCAGTATATATTAATCCATGCATCCTCTGCTGTCCAGTCATACTCTCATGAGTACAAGCAAGTAGTTCTCTTCCACCTGCTCCACTTGGTTCGTTGGGAGGAGATACCAGCCTGGGTTCCTTCCAGTGTCAGTCCGTCAAAGTGGACAAAATAGGCCCGGACGTCCTATCAACCGCCTGAGTAAATAAAGATCTGTGAACCCGGGCCCAACAGGAAGGGAAAAAACCCGACCCGGCCCAAGCCACATGAAGAGAAGGGATTCATGGCCCAGAATGCTAGGCCCAAAGAATCCACACCCCAACATTGCCCCCCACCCTTCCATTTTATTTTTTGAAAATAAAAAGAGAAATAGAAGGGTAACCCCTCCGAATACACAGGAGTTTAGCATAAAAATAGGGATATTAAACCTGGTCCAACGTAAGAGGGATAAACTGATATGACGTTAAACCCTCGCGCCTTCGAAATAAATATTCAGTTTTCAAAATAAACTCTACCGCAACAGTTACCTTCTTCACAACAATACACCGTCTTCTCTCTCTCTATCCTCTGCAACTGCCCACTGCTTCCCGTAACCGCCTAATCGATCGACGAGTACCCTTCATTCTTCTCTCTTTCAAGGATCTCCATACTGACTTTCGATTATTCAAAGCCCCATAACCCGAATCTTTCTCTCTCTCCTGCGTAAATCTAGAATGACATCATCAACTAGCGCTGCCGCCACGACCTCCTCATCCTCTGAGGCGAATCCGTTCCGGCCTGCCCCTTTAAACACCCCGATTCCCAGCCCGTCCGGATCGACGACTAGGGCGAGGGAAATGGAAATCAGAAAACTATTCGAGAACACTGCCATCTACTCGCATGCTAACACCCAATCATCAGTCAGCAGTGAAGCCGTTGAAGGCTTCAAATCCAAATTCCAGTTTCCAGGGGAGTATTGTCTGAGAGCCCCCAACCCCGATGAAAGAATGTATTGGAGGCCTTCCAGCCCTCAACTTGCAGTTCCGACCCAGGTGCTCCGGAATGGGGTCAGATTCCCTCTCCATCCTTTTATCTCTGATTTTCACGATTTCGTCGGGATCGGGCTCGCTCAGTTGGTCCCAAACTCATACATTCACCTGGTATGTTTCATCGCTGCCTGCAAGCAGTTCGGCATTACTCCCAGCCTCGACTACTTCTTCCACATCTTTTCTCTAACCAAAACCAAGGAACAAGGATTCCGATCCCTGAACCGCCTCCCTAACCAAAGGGCCTGGATGCTCCCCCCTTCTAGTAACAAGGGCTGACACAGTAACTGGTTCTTCGTGTCTAGCCTAGACACCCACCTTCTTCAACCCTGGGGTAACCCAGAAAGGCCGGTGATCGACGACATCGCTGAAGACAGGGAGGAAGAATTCGAACGGTTCTGCCAAAACATTCCCTCAGAGCCTTGGGACATCAACCTTCTTTCCAACCTCCAATGGCTGCACGACCATGATCGTAAGTTCTTTCCTTTCTTTAAGAAGTCCATTTCGTTTCGCTATTTATATTAATCTCCCTCTACTCCTCGGGTTTCAGTAGTGATCTACAAGACTCAGCCAAATGTTCTGAGGACACAGCTACGCATCCGGCCAGCCCCCCAGGTCCCATCTCAACGCGCCGAAGCCCCTCAGCCTTCCAAAAAACAAACCGAAGCCCCCCGACCTCCCAGGAAACAATCCGAAGCCCCCCAGCTATCTACGAAGCAATCCGAAGCCCCCCAGCCATCCAGGAAACAATCCGAAGCCCCCCAGCCTCTTCGAAAGAACGCCCTGGATTTAACTGACATCGAGAAACAGCAGCTTCGAAGGAAGCGCCGAAGACTGACCAGAGTCTCTGAAGGTAATCAATCTATCGCCGAACCCATCTATGTTCAACCCTTGAACTTTGTCCGACCCCCCACTCCATCCCCACCTCGCTCTCCCTCCCCCAATATAGGGGACAGAGATGCACCGCCCCTTATTCCATCACCCCTTAAACCTCCATCTACATCACACACAGAAGTCAGACCTTCCCCTACTAAACACACCCCACCCGAACCGAGGTCGCACGGCAAGTCCTCCGATTCCGAACCCCCGCCAAGCGAGCCCCAACCTCCTCCCGACAGAACTAATCCACCCCCAACAGCATCCCCTTTCTCCCAACTATCCCTTTTCCCATCGGACCCTACCTCCCCTTTTCCGAAGGAATTGTATAATTATTTTAACCTCCCGACTGACGATCGGCACTTCGATTCATCCAACCTTAACAGCTTGGTGAGGGCCACCAGTCTCCACCTGGGTCAGGTATGTCTATTGCGTGACTTATGACTTCCTTTTACGTCCTTTTGAAATCCACTCATATCTTGTTGTGTTATTCAGGCATTGGGAGGCTTTAGCCGCATACTGGAATTTCAAGAGAAGAACCCCCATCAAGCCGAAGTCATCCGCCAGCTCCAGGCTAAAATGCAGGAGCTGAACTCCCAACACTCCCAGCTTCATCAAGAGCACAGCCAGCTGCAAAACGACCATTCTTCCCTCCATGAGCAGAATGATCAGAAAGAAACCCTCATCCAGTCCTTGCAGGTTCAGCTGACCGAACTGAAAGCATCCAACAAATCTTGGGAGGACAAGCTGAACGATGTGATGAACGAAAGGTCAACACTTCTGCAGGAACGAGCTGATCGCAACAAGTTGATAGAAGGGCTTAAAAAGGAGGGATCAGATCTGGCTGGGCGATTGGGAGCCTTGACGAAAGACAATGCTCTTAAAGATGAAGCCGTTCAGGCGTCGATGGCGGCCAACAAGCTCCTGGAGGAAGAGAACCTCCGACTGAAGGCCCAAATTGAATCAACAGGGGAGAGCAGTCGTCAGAGGATTATTGAGGAGTACAAGAGGTCTAACGAGCTGACCGAGGCCGTGGTGGACCAGTACAACAAGGGATACCTCTTCGCCAAAAACATGGTGGCCAACGCTGGGGTGAACCCAATCACGCTGGGCTTTTCTTCAGATGAAGATGCCGATGAGGAGGAGGAGGATGACCCCCCTGTAAACCCAACCCCACCAGACCCCACAATTTAATATGTAATATTTTCATTTTTCAATTGTACAAAAACAAGTTCGAGTAAATTAAAGTCAGTTTTCTTTAATCTGTCAAGTTAATTTTTCTTTTAGGCCGTAACAACCAAACTAAAGAAACATAAGCAGGAACAGAAAATATTTTCATTAAGGAACCATAATGTGTTATAACTGTGCTACATCAAGATAACAAAATGAGGCTTACAACAATGAGGTCCGATGCTTCCAAACGAGAGCGACAGGCGTTATCACTACTGATAGTACCTTTTCAACCTACCAGCATGCCAAGTGTTATTTACATCCCTTCCCATCATGTCCCGAAGTCGATAAGTCCCCTCCTTGACGACTTCGGTGACCTCGTAAGGCCCTTCCCAGTTGGGCATCAGTTTCCCGGTACTACCAGGTGCCGAGGCCTCCACCTCCCTGAGTACCAAATCTCCGGCCTCAAACCTTCGAACTCGAACCCTTCGATTATAGTATTTGGCTGTTCTTTGTTGGTAGGCGGCCAACCTCAGCAATGCAGCATCCCGAACCTCACCCAACAGGTCGAGGTTCAGTCTGAGCCCTTCCTCATTGTATAACTCTTTGAAGCATGATACCCTGAACGAGGACGATCCGATCTCGACAGGGATCAAGGCATCAGTCCCATATGCGAGTTTGAAAGGTGAGTCTCCCGTAGTCGAACGCGGAGTGGTTCGGTAAGACCACAGAACACTAGGCAACTCCTCGGGCCAACGCCCTTTTGCCTCATCCAGTCGCCTTTTGACCCCTCTGAGGAGGGCTCGATTCGTCACTTCTACTTGCCCGTTGGATTGGGGATGGGCCACCGAAGTCTTTCGATGCTGGATACCCAGATCGGAGAGAAGTTCTTCAAACTTTTTTCCAACAAACTGCGTACCATTATCAGACACGAGTACCATCGGGATACCGAACCGGTAAATAACCGATTCCTTCATGAACTTCACGCAATTGTCTTCGGTGATGTGACGGAGTGGCTTAGCTTCGACCCATTTGGTCATGTAGTCGATGGCCACAATCACGTATTGGAGCTGACCTTTGGCCTTGGGAAGGGGTCCCAATAAGTCAATTCCCCAAATCGCGAAAGGAATAGGAGAAAGCACCGATGACAACTCCTCGGGAGGTTGGTGGGGAACCGAGCTATTCATCTGACATTTGGGACATTTCTGCACATACCCCTTTGATTCCTGGAACATAGTAGGCCAATAATACCCCTGCCGAACCAGTTTGTAGGCTAATGACTTAGCTCCCATATGGTCCCCGCAAATCCCTTCATGGACCTCCCTAAGCACGTAAGATGCTTCGGATGGGACTAGGCATTTCAACAACGGAGACGAGTACGATTTCTTGTACAATTCCCCATCAATTAGGCAGAAGTAAGAGCTTCGGTACTTAATTTTCTTGGCCAAGATCTTATCTGTTGGAAGCTTCTCGTCAGCTAGGTAATCAAGATAGGGTGTCACCCAGCAATTAGACCTTTCTATGCACAGAATTTCCTTTCTATTGACACTTGGTTCAGTCAGGACCTCCAGATACACCGATCCCGCAAAATCCTCCACTTGCGTTGTAGCTAATTTTGACAAAGCGTCGGCAGTTGAGTTGCCTTCTCTTTCGATTCCCTTGACATCATAAGATTCAAATTTGAGGAGCATCATCCTTACTTCGGCAACGTAACCGGCCATCCTCGCGCCTCGAGCTTCAAACTCACCCTGGATCTGCTTCACAACCAATTGAGAATCACTGAAAATGATCAAATGACGAACTTCTAAGCTTCTTGCTAAACGTAGGCCAGCCAAAACTGCCTCATACTCTGCCTCATTGTTGGTGGCTCGAAACTTAAATCGTATAGCCTGCTGAACCTTGAAACCTTCGGGGCTTAGTAATATAACTCCTGCCCCGCTAGCTTCAGCGTTAGTCGATCCGTCGACGTACATGGTCCAACAAAAAGCAGGGCTCAGCTGCTCCCCTGCTATATGGGCGACGTCGAGGGTTGGGTCGCCCCCATCTTCAGAGAAAGTACACTCGACTATGAAATCCGACAGAGCTTGTCCCTTGATGGCAGTCCGAGGATGATATTCCAGATTGTACTGAGTTAATTCAACAGCCCATGCCATCATCCTGCCAGAGGCGTCAGGCCTTCCCAAAACTTTCTTCAGGGGCTGGGTTGTGTAGACAACAATAAGTCGACCTTGAAAATAATGCCGGAGCTTCTGACTGGCTACCACTAAAGCGTACACACACTTCTCCAAATTCGGGTACCTGACCTCTGCATCACGTAAAACATGACTGACATAGTACACGGGTCTCTGAACACCTCCTTCCTCCCTAACCAAGGCCGCACCAACAGCCGAAGAGCCTACCGAAAGGTAAAGGAACAATAGCTCTCTCGGGATCGGTTTCTGCAATAGAGGGGCTGCCATCAAATACTTTTTGATGCCTTGGAACGCGTCCTCACACTCTGAGTTCCACTGGAAGGTTTTCTCGTTCTTAGGCCCTTTCAATGTGTCGAAGAAGGGAAGGCACCTTTCTGCCGATCTGGACATAAACCTTCTCAGAGCTGCAATACAACCAGAGAGTCTTTGAACGTCCTTGAAGCTTTGAGGAGATCGCATATTTAGAATTGCCCTGATCTTTTCAGGGTTAGCTTCGATCCCCCTCTTACTCACCAAATACCCCAAAAATTTGCCTGAACTAAGACCAAAGGTGCACTTGGCAGGGTTCAGACGCAGGTTGTGACGTCGGACCGTTTCAAAACACTCTTCCAAGTCTCGAAGATGATCCTGCATTCGAAGGCTCTTAACAATCATATCATCCACATACACTTCCATGTTCTTCTCTATCTGTTTCCGAAAGACGGTGTTCATCATCCTCTGATAAGTGGCTCCGGCGTTTATCAAGCCGAAGGCCATTCTCCGGTAGGCATAAACGGACCGATGGGTAATGAATGCCGTCTTAGGGATGTCCTCTTTAGCCATATTAATCTGATGATAGCCTGAGAAAGCATCTAAGAAACTCAACACCGAATTGCCAGAGGTGGCATCAATCAGCTGATCGATATGTGGAAGCGGATAGAAGTCCTTGGGACAAGCCTTGTTTAAATCCGTGTAATCTATGCAGACTCTCCACTTTCCATCCTGCTTCTTGACCAGAACTACATTGGCCAACCACTCCGGGTATTCAATTTCTTCAATAACCCCCGCATCCAAAAGTTTCCCTAGTTCGAAGTCTATAATCTTTTGGCGCTCGGGCGCAAATATCCTCCTTTTCTGCCGCACTGGTTTCCTGTCGGGGTCAACGGCCAACCGATGTACCGCTATGGCCTCTGGGATCCCGGGCATGTCTCGGGGGGTCCAAGCAAAAATGTCAGAATAGTCTCGTAGTAGCTGAACCAATTGCGTCTTTATGCCCTTCGGTAGCTCGACACCTATTTTCATTGTTTTGAATTTGTTGCCGGGTATCAACTCAACTTCTTCAACGCTCTCGGCGGGAGTTGCTAGGGGTTCCGTATCCCCCTCTGCATAAGGCTCTACATCGAAAACCATGGCACACTTCTGCCGGCTGACCCCAACGGCCGATGCCGTCACGGCGTGACGATAACACTTTCGAGCGATATCGATGTCTCCTTTCACCTCTCCCACCCCCTCCGGAGTCGGGAATTTGATCTTGAAATGGGGTATGGACGTAACGGCATTCAGAGTGGTTCGCCCTAAGATTGCATTGTAGGCAGAATCCACTTGAACAACGAAAAACCTCACCTGCAAGGTGACCTGCCGTGGGGCTGCGCCAAAAACCATGGGTAATTCCAAAGTACCGATCACAGGTACTGCTTCATTTGCGAACCCATACAACGGTGACTCTGTCCCAACCTGCAACTTCACACCCTGGAGATCCATTCTCTGATAAGCATGGCTGTACAACACGTCCACTGATGAACCATTGTCGATCATTATCCTCTTCATATCCACCGGTCCAACTTGGGCAGTGATTACCAGAGCTCCCTCATGAGGCTCAATGGCCTCGGTTGGGAAGTCATCATCAGAAAAGGAGATGACCGTCCTGGGATAAGGTCGAGGGGTCGATGGGCACGGGCCTGCCAGCGTTGATATGGAGCCGGAAGAACGGCGCCTCTTGCCCGACCCTGTTGGAGAAGATCCCCCTATTATAACGTCAACTACTCTTCGAGGAGGGTTACTTGGTTCGACCCCCTTATCGGTTCCCGACTTATAATTATCTGTTCCCCCTCCTCGGCCAATCACAAACTGTTTTAACTCCCCCTTCTGAACCCTAGATTCGATCATGTCCATTAGTCCGGTGCAAGCCTCCGTGGTATGCCCGACCCGACGATGATATACACAATAAGGCCCCGATCCATCCGGTCTATGGATCGGCAGCGTCTGCCCCGACCCCTCTTCCTGTCTGATTGCTTCCAAAATTTTGACTCGCTTGGCACTCAAAGGAGTATATGCACGGTTCTCCGCCTTTGGTTGGAAGGGTGGTCTTCCCTGATTTGGCAGCCCACCTCTTTGCTTTACCCGATCAAAAGAGGGGGGTCGGATGTCCCCACCTCGATTTCCACCATAAGCTTTACTCTCTAAACCTCTGTTCTTGGGTATCAAACTATTCATAGCCTCCTCAACCGCTATAAACTTCTCAGCTCTGTCGTATGCATCCAAGAGGTCTTTTGGAGGGTTGAACATTATGTCCTTCATCATCTTCCGGTTTTGGGTGACATCCATCCCGGTTGTAAAGAATCCCAACGCTTGTATCATATTGAGGTCACTGATAGTTCCCACCGCATCCCGAAACCTTTGAACATATTGGCTCAGTGACTCATCCGATTTCTGCTTTATCTGCATCAAAGAAGCCGTCACCTTGCCTCTCCTCTTATTACTACCAAACCGCTCATGGAACCGCACGCTCAACTCCGCCCATGAGTGAACACAATTGGGGGGCAATGACATCATCCACTGCTTGGCTCCCTTCTTAAGCGTTGTCACGAAGATCTGACACATGCCGGCCTCTGAATGGTCATAATACCTCATCACCCTTTCGTATGAACTGGTGTGGTCATAAGGGTCACCAGAGCCATCGTACATCTCAAGAGGTGGCAATTTCTTCTTGGGATCGGCCTTCTCTTGATCAATAGCTGTCGAAAAGGGGGATTTCGGATCTAAAGGCATAGTTCTGGACGCTTCGGCTCCAGATCCAGCCATCGGCCTTGCCTCCGCCGCTACCAACCTCTTCTCCAGTTCAGCTATTCTTTCCATAACTGGATCAACCGCAGGGACATACGGGACCATGCGTTGATCTTGCCGACCCGAAACTGTCACTGGGGCGCCCTGTCCCACTTCATAGTCTGGGGTCTTCAACCTTTCTCGAGAGAAATGACCGAGGGAGGCGGGACATGCTCCTTCTGACCCGTCCCTACTCGTGCGGCCGATGTGCCCCAAGGAAACTTGGGAGGGGGGCGCACCCCTTATATCTTTCCGACTGACCCGGTCGTGTCTCATATAACCCTGAGACTGGTGTTTGTCCCTTATATCTTCTCGACCATCCCGGTCGTGTCTCATATAACCCTGAGACTGGTGTTTGCCCCTTATATCCTCTCGACCATCCCGGTCGTGTCTCATATAACCCTGAGACTGGTGTTTGCCCCTTATATCCTCCCGACCCTCCCGGTCGTGTCTCATATAACCCTGAGACTGGTGCTTGCCCCTTATATCCTCCCGACCATCCCGGTCGTGTCTCTTCCTTCCTTGCTCTGACCTGGGTCTACTTTGCGGGGTATCGGCCCGCTCCCTACTGCCAATGGTTGCCGACGGATCCTCTTGTAAATTCATTAGGTGGTTCTGCCAGTCTACCTGTCTGCAACGCAAGGCTTCCAATTCTATCTCAGCCTCTCTAATCTGGGACCATTTATCTCTTTCAGCTCGTTTCCCCTGGGGACTCCTCTCCAAAGGAGATATTCCAAGCTCCGAATTCTCCCGATATGATTCGGCCCTCTCCGAAGCGGGTGGTGTAAACAGACGCCTCCTAATGGGTTCAGAATGGGCGTGGGCCCGAGTTCGCCCCGACCGATGAACTCCCGACCAGTGTTTCTTTGAGGGTCCAGTACTCACCTCATGGGGGTCAAAGGAAGACCCCTGCCGACCTTCATTAGAACTACCTCTTCCTTCCATAAAAACGATCTTTATTCGAAAACAACAGGGTGACTTAAGTATCAAACAGGGCCCTCCTTCTAGCGCCAATGTTGACGTCTGATTTTCGCTCTTGCAGTGATCACCCGTCAGCAAGATACCTGTACAAACAGCAAACCGTTATCACCTCACAGAACAGTCGTGGTTGGGACCGTCCGGAGATGCTCCGGTGTAAGAGTAAGTTCAGGGGAATAACGTCACAATGGGGGAGCTTTATCGTTAGCTGGAATCTCTCAGACGTTTGATAAATTAATGTTAGTGATGTAAAAGATCCAATACCTCCGAAATTGAGAGGTGGCCAGTATATATTAATCCATGCATCCTCTGCTGTCCAGTCATACTCTCATGAGTACAAGCAAGTAGTTCTCTTCCACCTGCTCCACTTGGTTCGTTGGGAGGAGATACCAGCCTGGGTTCCTTCCAGTGTCAGTCCGTCAAAGTGGACAAAATAGGCCCGGACGTCCTATCAACCGCCTGAGTAAATAAAGATCTGTGAACCCGGGCCCAACAGGAAGGGAAAAAACCCGACCCGGCCCAAGCCACATGAAGAGAAGGGATTCATGGCCCAGAATGCTAGGCCCAAAGAATCCACACCCCAACACCTTGTTTAAGTGGGAAATATTGCTGTATATTTTTGACACCCAATAAACCAAAATCTCTAGAATTTAAAAAGAAACAATGTAGAACCAAGCATTAATTTATGTTATGGGCTTCAGTAAAAATATTTGAACCACTCAAAATACATTGATTTCAAAACACCTAGTCGGCTAGTCGTACATCAATCCCAACTAAAAGTTCTGGTGGAATGCGAACTAGAATGTATGGCTTTTTGACTTACTTCCGGATTTTTTTTTCCTTTCACACGGTGCAGCTGATTATATGCATTACAAAATAAAGGGTATTAAAAATAATATGACACAATATATGGTCAGTTAAACTAAAAATTGTACTACAATAGTTTGGAAAAAATTCCAAATCATAAAATATGCCGTCCAGCAACTCTCGTAGATCTAATTGAGTTCTTACAAATTTAATGGAGACTACCATAATTTTGTCCAAAAAAGGACATGGGAAGGGAGTGTCTAATGACCGAGAAGATCATGTAATATTGTAATTAGAATTATGAATTTTTTGTTGAAATGAAGTTATTTGAAAATTTCATGTGTAAGTGACGTTAAATGAATACATAAATATATATATATATATAGGTGAATCAGTGAATGATCCATAACAAGTATTTGTTATGAATCAAAAATGGTTAAACACTATCTATACTATTAAAAACAAGAAGTAACGGCTAGGATTAAATTGAGTCCGTTACTATTAGTAGCAGACGTTTAAATTTTTTTTAAAGTATATGTTATTAACAATAGCGAACGTCGATAAAAAAGAACCTAAATATTAAATCACAAAACTTAACACATAACTACATCTAATTCCAGTACTGATTAGGAGACCTACTAACTATAAGATATGATTTATTTTTTATGGTTTAGTTTCTAGCATTTAGGGTTTAGTTTTTAAGGTTAACTAGGATTTAGGGTCATCTGTTGAGTTTTCTGATATAATATTTAGGATTTGACTTTTTGATCGACGTCCGCTGTTATTAGTATCGGACGTTTTAAAAAAAATTAAACGTTAACCACTAATAGTTGTAATAACCACGAGTTCTAAACACATTATAATGATGATTATTAAATAATTATCAATGAATTAAAATTTTTGTATAAATTGATTGGACATTTACATGATTGAATGAATATATATATATATATATATATATATATATATATATATATATATATATATATATGTGTGTGTGTGTGTGTGTGTGTGTGTGTGTGTGTTTAATTAATCTAATAATGTAGCAAGGTAGAATAATTAATTAAAGCAAATCTAATTGGATTATATTTTAAGTCAAAATAAATTATAAAACTAGGTTCAATAAATAAACCTAGTAGTTCATGAACATAGTTAATTTATTGGTTCATGTTATAATTAAACTAGTCAAATACTTATTTTAATTAAATGTAACATGTGTTAGTAATTAATAGCCCAATGGAATGTATTAATTAAGCCCAAACAAATTAAATTGATGAGCCCAATAGATTAAATTCTAGAATGTGGAGCCCAAATCAAAGTCAAAATTGGTCAATATATATATATATGAATGATAAAAATAAATCAAAATTGGGGCAAGAAATGGCCATTTGGCCAGCAGCTAAGGCCCCCCACATGGGGTGGCTTGTTGCTCCAATGTTGCTTCAAAGTTACTCAACCAATAGCTTGGAAGTTAGCTTGATGGAGGTTAATCACCTTGTCAATCCAAATGTCATTTAATCCAATAGTAAACCTAGATTAGCTTAATTTGACTAATGTTAATTGTTTAGTGAATATTGATGATGATTAAGGAGGTTCTATAAATAAAATACTCCACTCATTTGTTGTGTTGGTTGGTCATTTGCTAGAATCACCAAGAGAGAAAATGCAGAGTTTCCTAGAAAGAAAAGTAAGAGAACTCTCGTGAGCTTAAGAATCTACTAAGGAAATTGCTAGAGATTAGTCAAGGTGGAGTCTTTAGCCAAGTTCATCTCAAGAAGAAGAAGAACATCCAAATCTAGAAGGTTGAAAAGTGTTTTATACCTTCCTTAGTTCATTTCTATGGTCTATATATATATTAAATAGTCAAAATATATTTTTAACGGTTCAAAACCTATTTTGATGTTTATAATGCTAGATCTTAGATATATATGAAAATTCATGCTTTAGTGTGTTTAATGTAGGTATTTATATGCTTGGTATGAAAATAAGTAGTAGAAATGTGCATATAAAGCTTTATTGGTAAAATCCTAACTAGTTATGTTATATATATGGTGGTAGTTTGAAATCAAAAAGTTGGTTATTTAATTTTGAGAACTAGAAAGTTATATTTACGAGTTATAATGATAGCCCAGTTTGAATATCTCAAAAATATGGAAAAATGAGAAGGTTATGACTTTTATCGCAAACTATGTCGTTTTAAAACCCTAGAGTGATCGATCTCAAATATTATGTCAAAAACGTTTTTGAAAACGAGATCGAACAATGAAATGTTGAAAAATAAGAAGTTAGAAAGATAACAAAATTGATTTGGTGTATTTTGGACATGTATATCTCATTTTATAAAAGATTGAACCAAAAAAATTAAAGTTGAAAAATTAGGGTTTTGAAAATCAGAGCTACTGCCGTAGCAGTAGATCTCACTATCACAGTGGTGAAACATTCTGCAAGTCACCGCCGCAGCGGTGACCCAGCCTGTTTGAAAAATTATATTTTATTAACCGGGTCGGGTCGGATCTTTTAGAAATGAAATGAGTCAAAAAATGTAATTTTATAATTATCAAGTTTTAAATGAATAAAATATTATTAAATGATTAATAATATTATAAAATAAATAAAATATTATTAAATGATTAATAATATTATAAATTGAATAAAATATTATTAAATGACTAATAATATTATTAAGTGAATAAAATATTATTAAATTGCTACTAATATTAGTAAGTGATTAAAATATTATTAAATGAATAATAATATTATTAAGTGAATAAAATATTATTAAATAATTAATAATATTATAAGATTAATAAAATATTATTTAATGATTAATAATATTATGAGATTAATAAAATATTATTAAATGATTAATAATATTATATAGAAGTTTAATGTGACGACCCCGAATCCGGGTTCCTTGAACCTCGGATCCGGTTCAACACGAGTACTACATTTTTCTTATTGTTCATGAATTACAACAATATAATAATTGATAAATAACCATTTATTTACTATTTTACAACATCTCTTTCTATTCCTGAATCGCAATCTTTATACATTCCTAGTATGTCTCAATATCATACATGATACGATATTCTATTACAATCAAATTGAGTATTTAACACTCATATAATATACCAACTAAAGTCTTATACTACACAATCATTTACATGTCCAATTCGGACTAATATCTACAACAAATACTTAGATCTTCGGTGAAAGTAATATGTTTTCCTGTTCCTTGATCTTTATCGAGAACTTCAAATAATTTGCACTATCTGAAAATGTTGGTTTAGGCAAGAGTGAGCACAACGGCTCAGCAAGTCTAACAGATAGCACATAACACATAGTTCATGTTTATACATGCTTCTCATGCTTCATGCATTACATTATACGAATGCATCATGCTTCTCATGCTTTGCATTTATTCGTGTAACATACTGATCATGCATTGAAATGAATACATGACATACAATTCAACTTATTCAATTAATTCAGGCTTTCTATCATATAGAATCAACACACCTCATATGTTTTCACAAAAACATATTTAATTCAAATTCTCACATGCTTCAAGTGCACACACAACAGTTAACACATAGCAACAATATCTGAAAAACTTGCCTAGTTCGCTTCTACCAGTTATGCTTATTTGTGTCTTTCGTTCAACCTACAATTTATATAGGAAATTGACATAATCATTAGATGCAATGACTATTACTTAGCCTTTATATAAGACTCTAACTTTAAATTATTAACTCTTAAGATGTCCGACAAACGAACCCTTAAGTTCCGGACAAAACCCTAGCCCAACCCCAGCTGGACATATTGGGTATGCTCATCTAACTTATACATTCACTACACGTTCTTCGTACGACTTATTTTTAATAAGTTGTCTAAAATTTAGTCACAAATTGACTATTTACATCGGTTTAATTTAATTAAACATTCTTCTTTTACATAACTTAATGATTTGGATATTTAATAATGTACCAAATACCCCAAGATATTATCTACCTTTGATAATATACAACTACACTCAAATATTATTAATCATTTAATAATATTTTACTCACTTATTAATATTATTAACCTTTTAATCACTTATTAATATTATTAACCATTTAATAATATTTTAATCTCTCATTAATATTATTAACCATTTAATAATATTTTAATCACATATTAATATTATTAACCATTTAATAATATTTTAATCCCTTATTAATATTATTATCAAGTGATTGAAGAACCTGAATTCATGCTAATACTATCAAGTGAAAGGCAAAAGGCATGTTGGCACTCATAATAAATACTTTAAATATTTGTGAAAAACTGAAAATTATGTTAGAGAAATGTAAAACACAATTTAGATATTCATTGGTACAGAATATCTGTAAATCTTAATATTCTTCGCAATGACTTTTACAGTGTTAGTCCTTTTTTTATTTTCACCTAGCCTCTAGTTGGTAGTTAAAAGAAGAGAAGGGAAAAGGGGAAAAAAACAATTTCTTTGTTCTTCACTCATTTATTTCCATGATTAAGGAACCACATATTTAAATACCTTGATTAAGGTGTCAGATCATAGAAACTACTTAAAGTTTTTAATGACATAAAAAGTAGCAACCTTGAATTTTCTCACAAAAAAAGAAAGTCTTAAAAAAGCACCTTGACTTTCTCATCTCGAACGTTCTCAGGCTTAAGAGAAATACGCTTCTCCATAGCAACGAGGCAAAGAACCTACAGTTTTACCGATATTTATTATATATACTAATCAAAATGGAGAAGATACAGGCTTCAGACTTCCAAATGGAATCCAAAATTAACAACAAAGTATACGTAAAATGTTTGAGATTGAAGTTTGTAGATGGAATTATTATAAACATGGTTTAATTTTAGTATTTTGGTCTCACCTGCAAGAGATGATTTTGGATAATATCACGGATGATTCTGCAAAAAAGAAATAAAATAAATGACATAAATTACGTGCTGAAAGCTTACTAAACAGTTCGTAAAACACTAAATCAGAGAAGTAAAACACCACAAAATCTGACGCCGATTCATTCACTTTGAAATACCTTTATCATCCATAACAATGGAGTACAATGTCAGTATAATACATCTTCTAAATGTATGGATACAAAATCCTTATGAAACATTCACCCTTAGTGTTTAACTTCCAAACTGTAATAATGCAAGATATTTAGAAACACGCAAGAAGATTGTGAGTGTCCTCATAGCATACCCATATTAATCAAAATATCCACAAATATAAGAAGATACATAATAAGATGAGAGAGAGAGAGAGATTTGAAGTAGAGCAGATTGATACTCATCATATACCATTCGTGTTGGGCCTAAACTCAATAAGATATGTCATATCAAGACAAAGAATCACAAATATGTATACAAGTAGGGGCGATAAACTCGAGCATGGCCACTGCCTGAATTAATAGTTGGCTAGCTGCTAGTGGAAGGAAGCACGGTTTATAATAAAGTTCATTAAAAGTTAACCAAAATATATGATCCATGTATCTAATTACGGTTGAGACATGAAACAACAGATGTATTCAATCAAGCCTCGCAATGAACTTTAACACCATCACGAGAACGTAGAAATCACGAAAAAACTGAAATCAATGAGGTAATTTCTGATATACAAATCAACAAAAGAATCACAAGGTTTCAAATGATATAGCAGGTTAAATAATTAGCCACCGTACAAATAAACGCTTACTGTAAACCAGTGTAGTTTCTTTACTAACTCGCCACTTTCAAAAATGAAGAAAAAGGGAAGAAGAAATTAACCTGTACATTATCACTGTTGTCACGATTCCATAGAGGCAAGAAGAAACCATTTGCAAAACGAAGTACCAACTGCAAAAAAAATATTCAAGCCCCATAAGATATAGATAAGCAGCACCAAAGAAATCAAATGTTAGACAATTTCAACATGTATTACCAAGTTTTGCACCAATTCTTTTCCCAAATAATGATTGATACGGTAAATATGTGACTCGTCAAACAATTCTCCTATCCGAGTACTGAGATGCTCAGCTGAATCCAAATCCCTGCCAAAGGGCTTCTCAACAACAATACGAGTCCATCCACCAAGATCAGCTGAAAACAGATAACATAAACCTCACAAAAATTATATTTTACATCACGAAACACGGTACGGACAATTCTTTGGTTGTCCCATTCCACAAGTACATAATAGTGCCATACTTCATATTGTCATTTAACATCATAGTCGTTTTTTTGAGAAAAAGAGCTCATGTTATCCCACAGCTAGAAGAGAATTATAAAGTATTTTTGATTATAATATCTATTATTATCAAAAACTAAATAAAAATATATTAAATTTAAATTTTAAGATTTTTATTTCAAAAAAATTCAAAATTATTGAAATTAATTATATATTTTAAAACGAAAAGAATAACCGACATTAATTTAATAACTATAAAAATCCCGTATATGATCAACAATTAACTAGAAAGTAGTTTAAAATTAAATCATAATCCCATGAAAAGTACAAGTTTTGTTATAAAATTATTGCTTTGTTTATAATTTTGGTATTATACTATACTAATATATTAACTATAGTAATAACTGATTACTGATAATTATTGTACAAAAAAAATTATTTTTTCTAAAAGATGTTATTTAACTGCTAAAAGTTTAATAATAATAATAAAAATAATAATAATTTATCTATTCATATAATATAAATAATAATATTTAATTATTCATTTGTTTATATATTAATATATTTTTCTACTTATCTAACGAAAAACTTTACTCAAATTAGTCATTCAAACTACTTGATCACCACTAAATTAATTAACAAACGGAACCGAAAAGGAATGTTATTTAAGTTTTGGTCCGAACCAGATTATAAATAGAAAAAAAGAGAGAAGACTATATAAAGGATTGGGCTTTGTTTTAAGGGTTTGGTTAGGTTATTATTAGAGCTTGAAGACTGGGAGCCGCTGTTGCGCTTCTTCCTCCTCACCATACGTGACTTTTCGATGGCAGAGATCGACGATCAGCCCAGGTAAGTTTATCGCCCCTTCTTCTCCGATCGTCTCCTCCTTTCTTTTTTTCTTCTTTTTTCTTTTGTGAACTGCGATGTGGTGTCGAGCCCTTTTAATTTCCGCCTAGCCCTAATTTCCAATCCTTTAGAACACTGGGCTGGACTGTCTTTCTGTGTATCTGTATCTCAAGGAGGAGGTATGGATGGATCTTCTTCTCACTAGCGTATAAAAACGAATCAGTTATTTATTATTTTATTTTTGTTTTTGTTATTTGAATTGTCAGGTTGAATATATCAAATCTGGCGATGGACATCGATTTTCAGACGAAAAAGTGGGATTTATCTGTCGGGAAGCGCTTTCGTATCTCCGAGGACGAGGCCTCCGAGGAGGAGGAGGAGGAGGAGGAGACCATAGAGACCAGCAGAAAGTATTATTTGCACAGTAATGGAGATTGTATGATGGAGGTGTTTCGGGTGATAGTCAACAGGGAAGGCCACATATCTGGTAAAATCTTCATCGATATTGGACCTGAAATGATTGATATCTACAATGCTGGAGAAGAAGAATATGTTACAAAGGGGGGCGATCTGCTGCTGCCTGGCGCCGTTCTGTGGACCCTTGATTGTGTCTTCATCTTTGCGGATCTGAATCACAAGACGAAAAGCTGCCGCAGCCGCATCACCAGGTTCAACAAGGGCCGCTACTCCGAAGAATCCAGACGCCTCAACAACTATGACGTCTGCTTCGACGAGGAGGGCATATTCGATGAGTCCAAGTACAGGGGGTTCTATTGGCACTATATTTCACCATCAGGAGAACGTTTATTTAACACACCCTTATCTCATAAGATTACTAGCGGAAAATTGTCTGCAACCCTATTTTTCGCCATCTTCCGTTACGCCATTCAAGCCACTGTAGAGGTTAGGCTGATAAATGAAAGTTCAGAAAAAATTGGTGTTTATGGACGTATTGCGGCTAGAAATAGCATGTTTGAAGATCCCCATTATAAGTGTATTCTCTTCAGGAAGAACTTCACTGAAAGGCTACCATTAGTACCTGAGGACCCAATTCAATTGTCCAGATCCGCACTAGCGGTGCCAGTCAAGTTCAACCTCATAGTTAGTGTAGATCTGAGAAGTAAGGACACTAACATTCCTCGTGGAGAGCTAATCTTTCCTGTACCTGCAGAACTCAGTGGTATGACGGAGAAATTACTGAAAGACAAAGTACAAGTGAAGGTCACTTGGAAACAACATTGGTATGAATATATGTTTTAATGATGTGATGGAACTATATTTACATATATATCGACTTTTTCATTGTAAATTTGCAACTCTTAATTAAATGTTTGAAGTTTTAGATTCATTTCTGCTAAAAAAATAAATCTCATTCTGTTTTAATTCAAACCAGGAAGTGAAATAGCACTCATATGGAGTGATCCAGCAGCTGTACCAGTGTAGAAGATCTCAGATTGGGGGCACCTTGGAATTAGATTACCTGTTTTATGTATTTTCTTTATTTTAAATTTGGATTGTATTTGTGGATTGCGGAAGTTGTTTGAAACTTTGTGGATTGTATTTGTAGACTCTGGAAGTTGTTTGAATTGCATTTTGGTTGGATGTTTGAATTCTGCTGTTTGAAACTGCTGCCTATGTGCTTGAGGATTGATGTCGCTCAAGTGTTCTCATGGCGGTTCATGCTCATCCCACTGGTCTGCATGAAGTGCTAGAGAAGCAGCAGTTGAGCGTGAAAAGCTCTTACATTTCTTCTTAATCCTATTATCTATATTCTTCTAGTGTTTAGGGTAACTGCAGGATGTTCTTGGAGAATGCTTCAGTTGAATATCGCCAAATCATTCAAGGTGTCATTCTGGTTTATCAAAAAATATTCATACTTTGCGTGTTGTAACCATTTGCATTTTGCGAGTACTTGTTAAATATTTGGGATATTATGTATCTGTTTTTTAGTTTCAGTTTGCTATCCACATTTTTCAGGTAACTTGTAATGTCCTGCTGGTCATTTCATGCGAAACCGGTCTTCGTGTTTGCATATGGGCCTAGAAGCGCATTTAATAACTGATCCTCTCTATTTGCAAAAATTGCTGAAAGATTAATAGGTTCTACTCTTCATGTCAAGGTATGTTCTTTTAGCAACAATTTCTTTGTACTGAAGCAAAACTCAACTCAACATCGTCTTTTATCCCAAACTAGTCGGAGTACAAATTATTGTTAGAAACTGATATTTCCTCGTGAAAAAGTATGAATCCAAATTTTTATCCCTTAAAAACTGACAACATGAGACTTTGTCAAGAATGTTTATTAAAGTTATAATAAGACCGAGAAAAGAAAGAGGGGAGTAAAGAAAGAGAAATACAAACTTTCTTTACTTTGTTTCGAAAAGAATACAATTATAAAATCATCTTTTACCTTTTTTAAAATTCCCAACACAGTTTTACTCTTTTGTCTGTCCTTTCGCTTAAACCCTTTTAACTTAAAACCCTACCCATCACTGCTACTCCCTCATCTGATAAAACTTTTCCGATCGTGGCCATGCACTGAAATTGAAATCATGTTCTTGCAAGCACATTATTTTCCCAAGAGTTTCGGTTTTCAATCACTCAACCATAACTGCAAATGTGGACAGAGGATTCTTTTTTTTCCCGTCCATTTTAAAGCTGTTACTCCCTCGTCTGATGAAACTTTTACGATCGTGGCCATGCACTGAAATTGAAATCGTGTTCTTGCAAGCACATTATTTTCCCAAGAGTTTCGGTTTTCAATCACTCAACCATAACTGCAAATGTGGACAGAGAGGATTCTTTTTTTTCCCGTCCATTTTAAAGCTGAATAATAAAGTGTGAAGATAAGGAAGTGATATTAACGCGTTAAAAAGTATTAATACGCAGCAGTTGAGCGGGACAAGCTCTTAAATTTCTTCTTAATCCTATTATCTATATTCTTCTATTCTTTAGGGAAACTGCAAGATGTTCTTGGAGGTGGCATTGGTAACGGAGGACTGGAGGCTCAGCCAGTTCATTTGTATTAGGACTATGATGTTTAGGCTTTGTCTCACATTTATTATTATTATTAACTTCACATTTTAAAATTTTGAATAGTCCTATATAGCAACTTAGCAAAATTATTATAAAAGTTACTATCCAACTAAAGCAGAATACATATATAATAGTTATATATACTCGTACATAACCCCATCCGAATTTTTAAGAGAATTATAAAGTGATAATTTAGTGACTTTCGTGCATTGAGTATAATAATTTAATTTTAAAACAAAATGATTGCAAAATAGACCCCCAAAATAATTATAATAAATTTTGCTCTAAACAATTGTATGTCCACTCTGCAAAGAAGAACACATACAATTTGAATATATATTTGCTATCATTTTGAGACGAAATAAAATGCAGGACAACTTTTGTGAAATGGAAGAAGTTTATATTTTTCGTTTGTTACAAACTCTAGTAGCAGAACTGAGTTGTTTTAATTTTATTATCTGATCTAATGGGAAACGCATGCAACTGCTTTTCCTTTAACTGCATTTTTATTCATTTGGCTTTTTCTTGCAGGGCCCTTGTTCAAGGATATTTTTCAGTGATACGGGCTTCACTTGTTTGCAGGTGTTAGATGGTATCTATGCCTTTTATCAGGTACATGATTCTATTGCCATGCCTCATTGATGGGATAGACCAATCTTGATGTGCGATGCCCTCTATTTCTAGTTTTAAGGCGGAAGGATGTTATTTTCGTTATGAGAGTAGATGTATTTTCTTTTATCATGGTATTAATAACAAAGTGAACTAAATATTTTTGTTTTGTGCGAGGAAGAATGCATTATTATTGCTATATGTTGTAAGCAAGTACTTGTCAATATTTTCCCAAGAGCTTTTGATCCTTTTGAATACCATTATTTGCGAGTGCCTCGAAACTGGTGACTGAAAAATCATTAAAAAAAATAGTCATTACTAGAAGTATGTCTCTGCTATAGAATAAAAGTATGGTTCTTTTCTGTTGCGATGATTGTTTAATTGATATGAGCTAGTGAGGTAGATAGATAAGACTTTAAAGCAGTGTAATTCAGTACCAACTTTTGATGTCAATGATCGTACTCTATAGTTTTTCCATTTATGCTTGCTTGTAGGAGAACATGTCTAATGAGGAAGTAGGGGCTCAAATCTGCTGTTACTATTATCTATCTACCTCACTAGATACAAACTTGTATATATCTGTTACATGTCTCTTGCAACAGAGACACGTAACAGATAATAGTAACAGCAGATTTCATCCCAAGAAGTAGAGGTAGCAATTCATACAGATTCAAGGCATGCAGATCGGCTCTGATCAATGTACGAAGCAATGTGGATTCTAACATGTATGGTAGAATGAAAGGCTAAACTTAATGGTTTTGAGTGTATAGACGTATAATAGAGAATGTGAATGAGTTTTAATTCAAATTTATTGAACATATTTTTAAAATATTTTGACTCCTTTATTTATTTTTTATTTTTTGGGGACATTGGTCTATTTCCTACAAAATTGGTGCATATATAGTTTTTTCAGTTTTGATTATCCTTGTTTAAGTGGGAAATATTGCTCTATATTTTTGACACCCAATAAACCAAAATCTCTAGAATCTAAAAAAGAAACAAATGTAGAACCAAGCATGCGAATACATTGATTTCAAAATACCTAGTCGTACATCAAATACGTTATGGGCTTCAGTAAAAATATTCGAACCACTCAAAAACATTGATTTCAAAACACCTAGTCGTACATCAACACCAACTAAAAGTTCTGGTGGCATGCGAACTAGATTGTATGGCTTTTTGACAACCACTTTACTTCCGGATTTTTTTCTCCTTTCACACGATGCACCTGATTATATGCATTACAAAATAAAGGGTATTGAAAATAATAGGAAACAATATATGGTCAGTTAAACTAAAAATTGTACTACAATAGTTTGGAAAAAATTCCAAATCATAAAATATGCCATCCAGCAACTCTCGTAGATCAGGTCAACCATTCTTACAAATTTAAGAGACTACCATAATTTTGTCCAAAAAAGGACATGGGAAGGGAGTGTCTAATGATCGAGAAGATCATGTAATATTCTAATTAGAATTATGAATTTTTGTTGAAATGAAGTTAGTTGAAAATTTCATGTGTAAGTGATGTTAAATGAATATATAAATATATATATAGGTGAATGATCCATAACAAGTATTTGTTATGGATCAAAAATGGTTAAACATCATTTATACTATTGAAAACAAGAAATAACGACTAGGATTAAATCGAGTCCGCTACTATTAGTAGCGGACGTTTAATTTTTTCTTAAAACATCCGTTACTAATAATAGCGAACGTCGATCAAAAAGTCAAACCTAAATATTAAATCACAAAACTCAACACATAACTACATCCAATTCTAGTACTGATTAAGAGACCTACTAACTATAAGATATGATTTATTTTTTAGGATTTAGTTTCTAGCGTTTAGGGTTTAGTTTTTAGGGTTAGTTTTTAAGGTTAATTAGGATTTAGGGTCATATGTTGAGTTTTCAGATATAATATTTAGGATTTGACTTTTTGATCGACGTCCGCTGCTATTAGTATCGGACGTTTTAAAAAAAATTAAACGTCAACCACTAAGAGTAGCGGACATCGATTTTCAAATTTTAATCATGATCGTTACTTCTTGTTTTCAATGGTATAAATGGTGTATGACTTATAAAGATCCTTAGACTTCTTTTTTAATTTAATTTTGCAAATCGTTGAACATAGTTTGACATTTTGTAGTTTAAAATTTATTCGAAATTAGTTTATAAATGTTATAGTTAAGAGCGATATATGTTGTTGGTATAGATCGTAGTTATATAGATACACGTTAAAACGTGTATATATGTTGTAATTAAAGTAGTTATGTTGTATGTGTTGTAATATATAGATTATTGTATGTGTTGTTGGGATAAAGCAGGTTACAGGAAAATGTGGTTTAAAAACCTGAAAATTAAAAAAAATAGCAAATAATATTATAAAACAAATAAAATATTTTCGACAGAATATTCTAATCCTGAGGGAATTTCAGTCGAAGTTGGATTTTTTGTTATTTTTTTTTTAAATTTTGACGGAATGCATATAATGCCGACGGAACTTTCTGTCGAAAATAGTAAATATTATTTTATTAAAAATAGGTATTCTCGACGGACGTATTTTCATTGCCGATAGAAATTTCGTCGACATTACAAAAAACATGAACGAATCAACGAGGGACACGTGTCCATTTATATTTGATGGAAGCTATTTCGATGGAATTATAATCCATCGAAATTAAAACTTTCTCGGCGAAATTTATGACAATTTTAATTCAGTCAAAGTTAATTAATTTCGACGAAATTCTCGACAGAATTATTTTCGACTGAATGTCCGACGGAAAATTCCGTAGGAATTAACTTATTCCCGACGGAATAAGCTTAATTCTGACAAAAAAATTCCATTGAATTTAGGCATTTTTCTTGTAGCGTGTACACACACACGTGATAAGAAAAGTAAGTTGGTAATCCAATAAGGCTAAGGAATTAAGGTACGAAGTTGAATGAATATAGTCCAATAAGGCTAAGCAATTAAGGTATAAAGTTGAATGAATATATATATATATATATATATATATATATATATATATATATATATATATATATATATAATAACAAATTTATGTATATGTCCATTTGAATTTAATGATGACAAAATAACGAAGTACTATTTATTTTAAATATGTGATATGTGAATAATATGTGTTAGATATTTTTCGTAAAGTTATATTTGAAATTAACACTGTTTGTGCTTAATAATATAAACAAAGGAAGAAAGAAAAAAGAATTCAGACAAATGTGAAGTTATAAACATTAGTTACAACTATGTACAGTCCTTAAACTAATAATCATTGTAAAAGAACTTAGGGATCAAAATTATTAGGTTGATTCAAACTAAAAAGATAGATTAGGGTAAGGATCAAACTTGTTAAGGTTGATCCAAAAGATAACTTCTGTATTAGTCCAAAAAAGGATAATTATGTAAAATGACTTTAAAGATCAAATTTGTTAGATTGATCTGAATACAGAAAGTTATTATCCAACATGTAGTAGACTAGGATGAAGAACAAATCAAACTCAGAGATTGCTGAAGAAACATCAGGAGCAAGGCCTACAGTACATTAGAAATCGTAAGGCAAAATGCAGCTATTGAAGAAATCATATGGTGATATCAAATGCAAAGTCCTCTCTAAATCGTATAGTGAAAGATTAGATCACAAAGCAAAATTAGATCATACTGCAAGTTCAAGATCGTATAGAATAAGTAAAATCGTATTGGAAGACTAAATCGTATTACAAGTACTAAAATCATATTACTAAATCAAGATCGTATAGTAAGATCAAAATTGTATTGCAAGTCTGATCGTATTGCAAGCCTTAGATCGTACTACAACAACAAAATCGTATTACAAGTTCAAGATCGTATTGCAAACTCAATTGTATTGTGAAGACTTGATCGTATGGAAGAAGAAAGATCGTATAAGGATGCTAATCGTATTGAAGCATTGATCGTATTACAGAATCTACATGATACAATCAGTTCATTTTGAAGATTAAAAGCAGTCAAACTACTGAAATTGGACACGTCATAGATTGAAGAGCCCAATGTAAATTTCTCCAAGTAAAAGTTTAAATCTGGAAATCAGAGTATGTTCGTGTCTACTAGCTAGTTCGATTTTGGAGATATTAACCGACCGTTGGATGCATATGAAGAAGATTTGGAAAAGATGTAGAATATGATGTCATCCATGTGGTTACCATTTTAGCATACTAAAAATATAGACAGAACATAAAACAAGCTGACATTCATTTATAGTTGGAGTAATGACTACTTTCCAGCGGATAATTCAAAATGAGATAGAAGAGGAAGAAACAGCAAACCAATAACTCTAAAGATAACGATGATTAATTAAGGGGCAGCTCGTACAGCAGAAAAGTGAAGATTGAAATACAACTGCAGACGTTGAAAGAAAGAAGAATACAAGAAGATCGTAGAGCTTAACACTATCATGGATCGAAGAGCAAGACAAGAATCAGAAAGTGACAATATCAAGGACAACTCTAAGTTCGTAAAGTTAAGTTACTTCTACAAGCTAAACGATCATGGTGCATGTCGCAGAACAATGAAATCCTAGAAGTTGTTCACAAGGAAACAGATCATAGAGCTGATCGTAAAGCCTACAAATCTTATAGTAGATCGTAGAACTACAAATCACAGTAATAGCCAAATCAAATATTGTGATCTTCAGAGAACTATATGATTTAGAGATTCAATGTGACATAAAGCTGACAAGAAGAAGAAAAGTGAAACAGTGAGAATCTTGAGATACTAACTGACAACTAGACACTTCAAATTAAAGAAGGAAGAAAAAGGAGTTTAAAAGCTACATTAGAACATTGACAACAACTAGAAAGTTTTCATCTTTGGTAAGCTGAAGTGAAAACAGAGTCGAAAGCATGCTGACACCTATTACAGAACATCAGTTTCTGAATAAAGAAATCAAGGAAAATACTCTATAGAGAGGAGACTAAACTAAACCCGAAGGATAAGTAACGTTGAGTGATGTGACAACTTAGAGTCAAAAAGTGAATTGACATCAAAACGAAATGTCCACATCAATGGTATTTAGTTTTCATGCCAGAGATCTACAAGCATCAAAGTAATTAATGAATCAACGAATATATTTCTCCAACGGACAAGATTATTAACAGATCAATTCTCAAGGAACAAAAAATAAAGGAGATATCTCTGAATATAAAAAGGTTCTGTCATATACAAAGAAGAGAGAGATATGAAAGAAGAAAAAAAGGAGTGAAGATGAAAAGATTCAACCAACAGAGAGAAAAGTAGAGTTTGTGGTCCAAATGAGAAGAAAAAGAATGGATCATACATAAAAGAAGAATAAAGATGAAAAAGTCATTCTACCAAAGGCCATAAAGGGGGTCATTATATTGTCGAGACTTATCATCATCCCAAAATCACTCTACACTTTGGAGGATCGATCAATAATGATTTTAGTGCAGAAGTTGATCAGAATATATGGAAGGCTCGTGCAATCATTCCTTAGCTGCCAGGTTTATTTGATTTGAGCTTGACGTCAACTTGACAGCACCCCCAACAACAATAAAAAATTACAGCAAAGTTGGGACTTAGTGACTCGCCAGATTCAGAAGAATCTACCCTTGTTGAGGGAAAATAACTTAGTGACTTGAGGAAAAAATCAGGTGAGACCCATCTGATTCTTTGTGAATTAGCCCCTGTTGAGGGAGGTTGACTTAGTGTCTTGAGAAAAGAATCGGGTGAGGCCCGTCTGATTCTTAGTTGAGGGAAGAGGACTTAGTGTCCTGGAGATTTGAGAGGACTAAGTGTCCTGGATTTAGTCTCCAAATTGTAGGGACTAAGTGTCCAATTTATCCTTAGTAGAATATCCCTGCTCAGCGGAGCTAAAGAGAGGAAGAGTAATTCAAGCTCCGAACATCTTAAAAATCCCTGTGTACTCAATGTCCCTTTACCTCCTTTCGTATCTTTCATAAATATGTTATGTAAGATATGAATGCTATATTTACTTGTGATATCTTTTAATAGTAACTCAAAACTGTGTACTTTTTCTTAATGATAAAGAGGGGCTTTACCAAATACTCTAATTTCACCGCGCATTACCAAATACTCTAATTTCACGGCACATAAAACTGTCTATCTATTTGGTAAAGATATTTTAAAAATATAGACGTTATATACATATTGTATAATGATCTATTCAACCCCCCTTTTAGATCATCTTAATGTACCTTCGGGAACCAACAATACACACACACACACACACACATGTGTATATATATACATATGTAATGGGAAAAATAAATAGGGTCCTTAACATTAATATGCAACAATTAGAAAGTATTTACAAAAATAAAACACATACAAAATAATTACAAAAAGAGTGCAAGAAGAATAAACTCATTAAATAATTATCCAACCCCCCTGCCTCCTCTTTTTCTCTTCTCCTTCCTCCTTCCCTTCTCTCTCCTCATGGCCATTAATGGCCGATCGGATCTTCCCACTCACCCCCTGCCTTCTCTCTCTCTCTCTCCTCGTTCCTCCTTCTCTTCTCTCTCCTCATCACCATTAATGGCCGACCGAATCTTCACCAGTAACCTCTCGTTGTGACCGTGAACGACAATTGGTGTTCCAGTGGTGGGCATGGACGAGAAGAGGCGTAGATGGGGCGGCGGAAGTCGGACAGTGATTGAGACAGAAAGAAGCGGTGATTATCCTCGATGAAGCCGATGAGAAGCTCACTGGTGGCTTTAGGGAGGGCTGGGAAACGGTGGATGGCGGCAGCTGTGTCATCGTGATGGAAAATGATTTGAGAAGGAGGATAACCAACTCATAATACAAAAGTAACTAAACCTTACTACAAAGGTAACCAACCTTAATACAAAGATAACTAAACCTTAATACAGAGGTAACCAAACCTTAAATACACAGGTAACCAACTCTTAATACACAGGTAACCAAACCCCTAATACAAAGGGTATCCAACCTTAAAACAAAGGAAATCAACCTTTAATACAAAGGTAACCAACCTTAATACAATGGTAACCAATCTTTAATACAAATGTAACCAAACTTTAATATAAAGGTAATCAACCCTTAATACAAAAGGTAACCAAACCTTAATACAGATGTAACCAACCTTTAATGCAATGGTAACCAAAAAGTAGTTACTACACCTTCAGGATTTGGTTATCTCTATACTAGTATTTGGTTACCTTCATACTAGTGTTTGGTTACCTACAAACTAGTGTTTGGTTATCTATAAACTAGTGTTTGGTTACGTACGTACTATTATTGTTTACCTACATTCAGTAATTGGTTACCTCCATATTCTTTGTAAATCTCTCTCAATGGGTTTCATGGCGACGAAGGGAATGGAGGTCGTCGGTGGTAATGGATGGCAACGGCGGTAATGGATTATATGGAAGACAAACGACCACCAGTCCACCACCAGTCCACAACCACTCTCGTTAATGTATGGTCGGAGAGGGGGGAACACCGGAAGGGGCAGGCGGGGGAGGAGGAAGGAGATAGAAAGCTGGAGGTGGAGGCCGGCGGGAGAAGGGGGAGGGGGAAGGTGGGGGAGGAGGGAGGAGAGAGAAAGTTGGATGGAGAGGGAGGCGTCATGTATGTGCGGCGAGAGAGAAAGCTGGATGGGGGTATTCAATGAAAATTTAAAGGATAATATTATGTTCATGATATAATATATTAAATATTGTTTTAAAAGTATGATATCTTTAGTGCAATGTTGGAGGTTCATGATTGTTACGATGGGAGAAGTCAGTGTCATGTGACTCATGTGCAATAAGTTGAATGCTTATATTAGCATAAATATTGCTCCGGGAGGAGGCATGCGGGAGATGAGGGAGGAGAGAGAAAGTTGGATTGTTGGTTGGTTATATAATGATTTTTTAAATTTTGAATTTTAAAATTATTCAACTAAATTAAAGGGATAAGAATGCACTAATTTTATAAATATATTTTAAATAAATATTTTTTTTGTAAATACTTTTAAGATGTATCTTTTCTGTAATTACTTTCTAAAAAGTACTATAATGTGTAATTTATCCAAATAAATAAGACTGTAATACATATGGAACAAAAGTAAAAGAGTCCAAGAATGAATTAAGAAGCCCAAGATTTAATCATGTGAACAATCAAGTAACTTAATTGCTAGCCCAATAGTTACATTCACTTGTAGTTCAATATGAGAATTTAATATAGCCCAATCCATGAAGTGAGGAAATAATTATAAATCTTGTATTTAATTAAGTTTGCCCAAGCTTGTAATACTTACACGTATGGTGTAGGAAAAATAATGTGGCCTACGTTAGTATTTAATCCAACTAAGTACCAAGTCCAATGAAAGTGAATTAAATAAGCCCAAGTTAAATGCTTATAAGTCTTGTAAGAGAATTATTATTTTGCCCAAACTTGTAACTCCAAGAACTCCAAGAATATGACCCAACTCAATATATATATATATATATATATATATATATTATATTATATATGTGTGTGTGTGTGTGTGTGTGTGTGGTAATACTAAGGGCCAACAAATTAGTATTAATACATATAGGAGAGTGATCCATAACAATTGTTTGATATGGACACTATTTAGTAAACTAATCTCTCACCGATTATAATAGGATCTAATGATTAGGAGAGAGGCCTAGCCGCACCTCTTACCTGCCCTGGCCGCAGGTAGGAGTTACGGCCAAGCAGACGACGTAGTTTTGGGGTTTGGCTTGACGACATGTATGAGGTGCGACCAGGGAAAATGAGGTCGTTTGCTTGGTCGTACCCTCCTACATACAGCCAAACCAAACCCAAAATATTTTCATTTTTTTCATGAGATTCAATACATAATTTAAATTATATACATGTACGAAATTGCTTCTAAATTATATACATGTATTAAATTACTTCTAAATTATATAAAAAATAAATTATTTAAAGTAGTTGGGGATTTTAAATTTTAAAATATTTATAGAAATTAAAAATTATATAATATAATTTTTAATCTTTTTTAAATCAATAGATAACAATCAATTCCCATATTTCTTTTCGTAATAGATTTGGATACCCATGATTTATGGGATTAATCACTTCCATATTTATCTGTTGATTTAAAAAAATTTAAAAATTATATTATATAATTTTTAATTTCTATAAATATTTTAAAATTTAAAATCACTAACTTCTATAAATAATTTGTTTTTATATATTCTTTACTAAATTTATAACAAAATAATTGATTCATTTAAAATAGGATCAAATCATTTATTTTTATATATAATTTAAGAGTAATTTAGTACATGTATATAATTTAGAAGTAATTTAGTATATGTATATATTGAATCTCATGTAAAAAAATCGAAAGTATTTTGGGTTTAATCTGGTCGCATGTAGGAGCGGGCAGACAAACGACCTCGTTTTCTCTAGCAGTTCCTCCTACATATAGTCAGAGCAAATCCTACAACGACGTTGTTTGCTTGACTGCAACTCCTACCCGCGGCTAGGCCAAAAAAAATAATATTATGCTTGGAAGCATGTAGGAGGCGCGACCAAACCTCCCTCCTAGCCATTATATCCTATTTTGAATGGTGAGAGATTAGTTTTCTGAAATAGTGTCCATAACAAATGTTTGCTATAGATTAGGTCCCATACATATATGTATATATGTATAGAGAGGTGTGTGACATTGTGTATGCTTTTATGTCCCATCAAATCATGCTCAAGAATTTAGTAAATTGCATGTGATATGCTAGTAGTGTATGTAATAACCACGAATATGATGTAACATAGTAAATAGAATAAAGAACTATTTATTAAAGAAGTAAATTAATATGACAATTAATTTTGTGCATTTATGTGAATGCATGAATGAATGAATATATATGTGTGTATGTGTATGTGTGTGTGTGTGTGTGTGTGTGTGTGTGTGTGTGTGTGTGTGTGTGTGTGTGTGTGTGTGTGTGTGTATTTATTCAAGAGTCCAAGTAATTGAATTAATTGTTAATGGACTAGTTCTAAGATAATTAAATGGGTGGCCCAAGTCTTATTGATATAAGTGTTGTATGTGTGAGCCCAAAGAGCTAACTTAAACAAGCCCAAACTCTTAATTAAATTGCTAAGACTTATAGAATAGCTAGTAGTGCAAATGTTAAATTTAATATATTAGTCCATAAGGATTTAATGAGAAGTCCAATTGAATTGTAATACTGGCCTAATACTTATTTTAATTTCAAGTCTTGTGAGATAGTGTATTGAGCCCAATGAATTAGTTGTTGGGAGCCTAATGTGAATTAGTGGTGAGCCCAATGACTTGATCCAATTTGGAAATACAAGTAATGGTTAATATGTTGGTCAAACTAGACATAGACAACAGGCCGGGCTTGGCAGACTTTAGCCATTGACCAGACCAGGTCAGACTTTGACTTTTGGGCTTGTAGGCCAGGCCAGGCTTGGCTTCTCAACAAAAAGGCTGGCTTGTTGAGGCCTGCGGGTCGGGTCGGGCCAGGCCTAAACAAAGGGAGGGACAAAGAAAAAAGGGAGTACGATAGAGGCGTGAAGTCGCCGATCAAAGACAGGAATTAGATTATCTCTACTAGTGACTATTAATTATTGTAATATAGTCTTTGGTGAAGAAATTTGATTAGGATCTAGGACGTTTTTTGGTATTAATGTGTACAAAACTACAAATCAAGAGGGGCCAAACATTGAAAAACCCATCAAAATTACAATTCTCCATAATTTTCAGTATTGCTTCATAGAAATCAAAAAATGACCCACAATGATAATAACTATATAATTATATTGTTGACTTGGACACACTCCGATCCTTGGTTTTGATAATGATTTTTTTCTTATGCTAAAACCTTGATTTTATTTGTGGAGATATGTGCAGCAATTTTAAAATAATGGTACGTAGCAAGCTAGATTTAACACTGGTTTTTAAAGCTAAATATGGAAAGTTTCATATAAGAGTTTTGAAGGGCTACCTTGAGTCTTTAGGATCTCATGTAAGGTCTTGACATTGACTTATATTTCAATTCAAAACTCATATGATTGAATTGCATATTTAAATAAATTAATAAATTAATAATATGCAAATTCGTGAAAAATAATAATGTATGATTAATATTCTTGTTAAGTTAAATCGGATTTAAAGCCCTCTATAATAATAGATTAATTAATTTGGACTTTTCGTGGTTAGAATAATTAAGGGAATCTTATTTAAAGAATTAATTGATTGAACCTTTCATGTTGAGTGAAATTAGTTAAACAATATTTTAATGCTTGATTGACTGATGAGTTGTTAACAAAAAACTTAAATAAATCTATAGTAATTTTTGTTTGCATGATTTTTGTTCCCATCAATAAGAATATCTCTGGTAATTGAAATTGCTTTTCATAAATAATTGATTGACTGATGGGTTGTTAACAAACAAATTAAATAAATCTCGGGTAATTGTTGTTTGCATGATTTTTGTTCTCATCAATAAGAATATCTCTGGTGATCGAAATTGCTTTTCATAAATAATTGATTGCTAAAATCTTGCATGTAAATACCTGTTAACCGATTATGGAATGTTTTTAAAAAGGTAATAGAATCCCTGTGCTTATTTTATGCTGAGGTGTCAAAGAGACTTATCCCACGATTTATGCTTTAAAGTATTTATTATGGGCATATTCATTGTATGGGATAAAGTCAAATTCTCTTAAATATAAGTCTTAATCCTCGTTATCAATTATATGAAGTGTAATCGCTGGAATTATCTTGTAAATAATTACCAAGTCCAAAATGTGGGTTAACAGTAACATTCCTTTGGACATTTCCTAACGGCTAAATACTCCTTAACATGTATACCTGTCCAGCCAAACCAAGATACATACGAATTTTATATAATACGCTGAGAATACAAATTGAAGATACATTACACTGAAAGTTTTATTCTCTCTCTCTTGAAGTACTGCTATATTGCTGAAGAATATTCAACAATCTGATTTTGCTTTCAGCCGTGAATCGTTTGAGCTTAACTTGGTGATATCTTATTTTTTGATTATTGCATTTAGATTTGAGCTTTGTGTTGTTATATAACTCGTGCCTTGATCAGAGTATTCTTTGTAATCATTATTGAATCTGTACTAATCAAATTTCTATTGAAGAATTTTGCAATTAAGTTTCGGGTTAACTTAATAGCTTAGTGAGTAAAAGTACTCAAGTGGTGCATAGGTGTGCACAAAGGAGAATAGGTGCTCGGGAGGAATTGTCCTCAAGGGTGTGAACTTTAATTGTAAAAATGTGTCTTGTAAGGCAAAGTTATTTAATAAAAAAGGGTCTCCAATACCATTTGGTATTGGACGTGGAGTAGGCCACTAGAGTAGAAGATATGGGCCGAACCACGTTAAAATTCTTGTGTTCATGTGATTGGTCATTTAAATTATCTTTATAAACTGCTAGCTCAACTCATAACATTTATTTCTGAGCGAAAATAATTATTTCATCTAATTTACATTAACAGTGTAAATCAGTTTCTAAACCAGTAAACTGAAATCAGTGATTTATCAGACTGAATTGCTTACTGTTTTAATAAATTACAAAATTTGGACATAGTTTTACTCCACACTTAATCAACCCCACCTTCTAAGTGTGCCTATTTAAATTTCATTTGGTATCAAAACTTGACTCTACTTATCTTTGTGACGCCCCCAAATCGGGTCCACACTACCCAATTTGAGTCGTCAAAAAACTACAACAAAATTATTACAATACACTGAACAGTACCCAATAATACACAACTAAGTTTTCACAATTATTACTATTCTATAATACTGTGAAGACTACTATAACAACTATCTCGGACAGCTACTCCATTCCCCTTTTCTCCCCGCTAGTCCCAGCTACGCTCTCATTTCCTGAACAATTGAACAAAAATGAAAGGGTGAGCTCAAATAGCCCAGTAAGGAATATCATGATTAAGATAATGAAAAATAAATTAATCTTAGTCTTCAACAGTTAAGTATAATAGACAACAAGTTTAAAATCAACAACAACAGTTAAATTCTTGAACAAAATTTCACTGTAGTGAAATAACCACCCCCAAGAGAATCAAGTAGATCATGATGTCTACTAGCTTCTCTTTTTAGGAAAAATATCATCAACTTCCCTCATCTAAAACACCACTGGTCATGATCATGTCAAACAACAGTTTTTCTTTGCCCCCGGCCAAAGAGAACATTCACCACGTGTCCTTGTCATCCGACCAAAGACACCAAACAATTATATCATCTTTATCCTATAACGCCTTTAACCCATAATGCCTTTAATTTATCATCTGAGCCCCAGCCCTCAGATATTCAAAATAACCTGATTCTTAATGATTGAAATAACAACAGAAATATAAATAATGAATAGAAGAAACATGATAAACAATAGCATGAGGAGTTAGTAAATTTTGACTTTGTCCAGATTCAAATAATGTTCAAATTGTCAACATGACGTAGAGAAAAAGTTGTTCAAGTCCAAGAGTAATGTCCAAGATCCATAAGAATGAAGTTCAAACGGTAAGGTTTACGGTACAAGGAATTAGTCTAAAATGTTCACAGTTCAAATAAATATCCATAGTTCAAAAGTTCAAGGTCCATAAGTTCATAGTTTAAATATGACGATGAAAATGTAATAGGAATATTCTTGTCAAATGGTATTAGATGAAGTGCAAACTATTAAGGGAATATTAATGAATTATTAATTTAAGAATTTTTACCTTTTAATAATATTAGAGGTACAAATGAGATACTTTCTTACCGTAGTAAGTTTAAGTGATAGAAGATGAAAAAGATGGTATCCCTTTACCATAGTAGGTTTGAATAATAAAAGATGAAAGAATATGATATCTCTTACCTTATCTCGTGACTAAATACAGCTTTTATGAGATTAATTAACCTATATGTATATTCATAATTTAATTAGTAAGTAACACATACCAATTTTATGTATATAAAATCATCAAAGTGACTATATAGTATAAATATACTTCAAAATAGTTTTCTAAAAAAATAAATTTTCAAAGTAAAATCTTCCAAAGGAAGTTTTTCAAAATAAATCTTCTAATATAAGAGTCTTCTAAAGGAAGAGTTATAAACTAATGTGTATGCGAGTGTTTATATAACTTTTAAAAAAAATTTACTTGAACAATACTCGTACCCTTTCAGATCTTCAACGCTTAAGATAATTTTAATACACTCAGAGAGACACTTATACAAAGAAATATTTAGAGAGTGGAAAGAAGATTGAGTGAGAAATGTATGAAACTCCTTATGCTAAGTCCCCTATTTATAGCCAGAGCCTAACCAACCTTTTCACTCACACGTTACACATTTTAATCTCATCTTTTAATCTAAACCATTCATTAACCAACACACGTTTCACAGTTTAATCTACACCGTTCGTTGTCTAACACGCGTTTCACACCTACACGCGTTACACACTTACGCGCGTTACACACTTACACGCGTTACACACTAAAGCGTGTTACATATTTTTATATTATTTTATTGATTTAATATCTAATTATTAAACATACAATGCTTTTCAAATAATAAAACTGTCAAACTGTTTAATACCCGTGACTACTACTGTAACAATTATTGGTTCAATAATGCAAGATGTTGTGCATTATGACAATTATTGATTCAATAATATGGAACACTGTGCAATTAAAATATTGTATAATGACAATTATTGATTCAATAATAAAAATGTAGTGTAATGACAATTATTGATGAAATACTGTTCAATAGACACTTTATCAGTTCAATAATTTAAACATTGTGTAATACCGTGTGCTACTGTGTGCTGCAATAAAATACCATATGCTATTATACCTTTATCTCTGGGTATTTTAACAATTAAAAGTAATAATACCGTTGACAATTTTTATTTAGAAAAGACTATTGCTGTCATTTTCTATATCCGATAATATTTCGTTGTGGGGTCTACCCATAACTTAATATTTTAACGTTGTCGTATGAATATTCCCCGACAGAATGAATATTTTCCGACAGAACAAATATTCCCCAACAGAACGAATTTTCCCCGACATAAAAATTTTGCACAAAACATTCTTAACTTTAATTTTTATTAATTTAATACCTTACTATTAGGCATAAAATTATGAGAAAAATTTAAAATTTAGTTATTAAAATTCGGGGTCATACAATCTTGGTATTAAAAGTGACTTGTAGGGTAATCAACCAATCGACCTACATTACTATCAACCAATTGACCTACATTGCTATATGGAACTGAAAACTACAACTTTTGAAAGTTCATGATGAGGATCTATCTCAAAAGAGATCCTTGGGAATGGTGGGTCGTAGAGAATGGTACGGTTATTCCAAGGAAGGATGATGGAACACCAAAAGTTCTAACCGAAATGGACTCAACTGAAGTGTACATGACATCCTACGACTCAAAGGCAATGAATACACTACTCAGCGGCATGGTACAATCTGAAATAGATAAAATTTCTTCATGTAACACGTCTAAAGAGATTTGGGATACTCTTAAGGTAAGTCATGAAGGAACATCAAATGTAAAGGAATTAAAGTTAAGTATGCTCATGTACGACTACGAGATGTTTAAGCTAGAAAAGGAAGAAACTATCAAGGAAGCTTAAACTAGATTTCTAGTGCTCATGAATTCATTAAAGCTACTTGACAAGACCATTTCTCAAAGTGAAATAAATCGAAAGCTACTACGGGCTATGCCCAAGAGATTTGCATCCAAAGTCACTACTCTTCAAGATTCTTTAAATATCTCTATTATGGATACTTTAACTTTAGTTGGTGAACTAGAGGAATATGAACATCAATTAAAAAGATATGATGATGAGGAAGAAACTCTTAGAAGAAAAGTTCTAGCTCTTACTACAAAAAAAGAGGGAGAATCAAGTGGTGACTCAGATGAAGAAATTGTTATGTTATCCAGAAAATTGAAAGGGATATTGCAAAAGAAAAATAAAAGAAAGAATGTTATGGGAACCAACAAGTTTAAGGTAAAACATAATGAAAACACATGTTTTGAATGTGGACGTCCAGGTCACTTCAAGAAAGATTGCTTTCAATAGAAAAATAAAGGGAAATCAAATTACAAGGATAACAAGAAGAAAGCTCTTATTACATGGAGTGATGATGATTTAGAAGTAAAAGTCAATGCAAACGATGAAATTGCTCAAATTTATTTCATGGGACTTGAAGGAGAATTAAGTGAGGTAACTTTAAATAATACTTTGCTGAAACAAAAAAAATGAGAAACTAAGAGAAAATAATATGTATTTAAAAGATTTAATAAATGCTTTAATGAGTGAAGTAGATACCTTAATTGAAAAAAAGGAAGAAAAAGAAATACATCTAAAAATGAAAAAGTTTTAAATGCTAAAATTGATTATTTAGATAATTACAATAAAATATTTTACAATAAGGTAAACTTCTTGAATAGCAAAAATGAAAAATTAAAAAATTAAATAAAGATGAGAGATGTTTGTATTAATACTTTTAATGATAGTCCATACAATAATAATAATAATTAAAAAAAATTAATTAAAAAGAAATAGAGTCATTAAAAATATCTTTGGCAAAATTTGTTCAAGGGGAAGAGAATTTAAATGTAATGTTAGGAAAACAAAGACCTAGTTTAGAAAAATAAGGAATTAGATATCAAGTAACAAATAAAAAGAATAATAGAAAAATGTTAAAATTCAAATCACATTTAAAATTGAATCACCGTTCTCCTTTTACTACTTACACAAAATGTGGAATTAAATGACACCTAAACATTAATTGTAATAAAAAAGTTAAAATGATATGGGTAAGAAAAAATGATTTACATGTTACCAACACTAGTGGACCCAAAAAGATATGGGTACCAAAACAATAAACTATTTTCTTATTGCAGGTATGCCTAAAAGAAAAAGTCCCATCACAAAAATGGATTCTAGATAGTAGATGTTCTTGCCACATGACGGGTGATAAATCAAAGTTTTTGGAGCTATATCTTTAGAAGAAAAGTGGAACAGTGACATTTGGTGACAACAAAACTTGTGAAATAATCAATAAAGGTAAAATAGGTAATGGTAAGATAAACAATGAAAATGTTCATTTGGTTAAAAGTCTTGAATTTAATCTCATAAGCATAAGTCAATTAATGGATAATGGACATCAAGTTAAATTTAAAAAAGATAAGTGTTCAACTTTTCATGGTACTAATAATTATACTCTAGTTACACAACGAGAAGGAAACATCTATACAATTGATTTTGAGCAACAGAATAAAGAATTGTGCTTATCGACCATAAAAGATGAAGCCAATTGGATGGCACAAAATATTGGGACATGTACACATGGACTTAATAAAGAAGTTATCAACAAAGAATCTTATAAAAGGGCTACCCAAAATCAACTACGAAAAGAAAGGTATATGTGGATCTTGTCAACTCGGTAAGTAAGTAAAAACATCATTCATTGCAAAAAATCAGGTATCAACTTCATCACCTTTACAATTATTACATATTGATTTATTTGGTCCAAAAATGCATGCTAGTCTAAATGATAAATTCTATGCATTTGTAATAGTTGATGATTATTCTAGATATACTTGGGTAACATTTCTTAAAACTAAAGATGAAACTTTTAGGGATTTTGAAAGACTTACAAAGAACTTAGAGATAAAGTACAGTCTCAAGCTTATAAGGATAAGAAGCGATTATGGTGGTGAATTTCAAAAAGAATTCGTATCATTCTGTGAGCAAAAAGGGATTAGTCATAAGTTTTCCGCACCAAGGACACCTCAACAAAATGGGGTAGTGGAAAGGAAGAATAAAACCTTACAAGAAACCGCACGAACATTATTACAAGAAAGTAATCTCCCACAAAAATTTTGGGCCGAAGCGGTAAATACATCTTGCTACATTTTAAATAGAGTGCGTATTCGTCCTATTCTTTTGAAAACACCCTATGAATTATTAAATGGAAAAATACTTAATATAAGTTACTTCAAAGTTTTTGGATCAAAATGTTTTATACTAAATACTAGTGGTAACTTAGGAAAGTTTGATGCTAAATCATATGGAGGAATTCTTATTGGTTATTCTCAACAAAGCATAGCTTATCGTGTGTTTAATATTAACAAATTTTGTGTTAAAGAATCTGTCCATGTTAGTTTTAGTGAGTCAACAATGATCTGCGAAAAGAAAGAGAAGATGATGCAAGAAATATAGAGGCTGCAGTTATTTCAGCAAGATAGAATACTGAGAGCAGCCTGCTGGATTCACAATCAGCAAAACAAATAGACCAACACAGTTCACCATATGCAACGAGACAGTAAAACCAATAAACCAGATCAGTAAATTAGCAAACTGAATTGGTGATTCAGGAAGCTGAATTAGAAGAACAAAATAAGGAATCTTTAATTTCAAATCCCATTCAAGATAAAGAACAGCCACACAATATCTTTATGCATAAAATAGCAAGACACATCAAAAACCATCCTCCAAAAAATATAATTAGTGACATTAATCGAGGAATTACTACAAGAAGAGGTGTACACAATTTGTGTGCTTTCACTGCATATATATCATAAATAGAACCAAAGAATGCAAAGGAAGCACTACTTGATGAAAATTGGCTTTTGGCGATGCAAGAGGAACTTCAGCAATTTCAAAGATGTCAAGTATGGGAGTTAGTTCTTCCTCCACAAGAAGTTTCAATCATTGGAACCAAGTGGGTATTCAAGAACAAGCATGATGAACATGGAAATATCACTCGCAACAAAGCAAGACTTGTGGCTCAAGAATACAATCAACAAGAAGGGATACGTTTGCCCCTGTGGCAAGATTGAAGTCTATTCGAATCCTACTTGCTTTCGCTTGTTAAAAATAATTCAAGTTACACCATATGGACGTAAAGAGCGCATTTTTAAACGAGTACATAAATGAGAAAGTCTATGTGAAACAACCTCATGAATTTGAACACAAAAATTATCCTCATCATGTATACAAACTCAAAAAGGCACACTACGGAGTCAAGCAAGCACCAAGGGCGTGGCACAAAAAATTGAGCAAGTATTTATTATCCAAAGGGTTTACAAGAAGTAAGATTGATTCTACATTATTTATTAAGCTTGAAAATAAAGATATTATCATTGTTCAAATATATGTAAACGATATTATTTTTGGTGCCACTAATGCATCACTTTGTGAGTAGTTTTCTAAGTGTATGCATAAAGAATTTAACATGAGTTTAATGGAAGAGCTTAATTACTTTTTGAGACTCCAAATCAAGCAAACTAAAGATGGCATCTATATTCATCGAACTAAATACATAAAGGAGCTACTAAAAAGGTTCGGACTTGACGAGTCAAATTCAAAGGCAACACCAATGAGTACTACAATCAAGCTTACTACAGATGAAAAAAAGTATTGATGTAGAAGTTATAAAATATCGATGTATGATTGAAAGTTTACTATACCTAACTGCCACATGACCTAATATTATGTATAGTGTTTGTCTTTATGCACGATTTCAAGCAAAACCAAAAGAACCACACCTAAATGCTGTTAAGAGAATATTTAAATATTTGTGTGGTACTATCAATGTTAGTTTATATTATCCAATTTGTGAGGATTTTTATCTAATAGGTTACTCAGATGCAGACTATGCAGGTTGCCAAACCGATAGGAAAAGTACGAGTTGTGCTTGTACGTTTTTAGGACAAAGCCTAGTATCTTTTCATAGCAAAAAGCAAACCTCTGTTGCACTATCAACAACAAATGGTGAATATCTAGCGATAGGGTGTTACTGCTCTCAAATTCTTTGGATGCGTCAAACTCTAATTGATTTTGATGTGATTTGAAATACTATCCCTATTTTATGTGATAACACGAGCACCATTGACATATCTAAAAATCTTGTCTTGCACTCATATACAAAACACATTGAAGTTAGGCATCATTTTTTGAGAGATAATGTGACTGAGGGTTTGATTAAATTAGTCTTCGTCCCCACAGAGCACCAACTAGCTGATATATTTACCAAACCATCATGTGAAGAAATATTTTGCACTTTAAGATGTGAACTTGGTATGTGCATGATTTCATAATTCTCTATATCAAACTGAATGTTACATGTCTGTATTGAAAACTTGATCTACATGTCTACATAAGTTTTGTAAGCTAATATAATACATGCCGCTGCGTTAATATGGAAACATAATCATTCAGAAATCAGGGAATGATTTGCTTTCACTGAAAAATTGGGAATCAATTTTAAACGTAATTTCAGTTTTCCCTGGAAATCGTGTTATCTCTCTCTTTCATCTCTGTTAAAAATCGTACACGGTTTCTCTCTCTTACTTTACTCTTATTTCTTTTCTCCAAACCGATCAAAACCTCTTCCTATACCAAACCCTCATTCTCCATAGCCAAAGTTTTCAGTTGAGGAAGGATGAAGACACGAACATCCAAAAGGGTCAGGGAAGAAGAATCGAACACCGGTGACGACACCTCTGTTACGACCAAACCAAAATACAAAAAGAAACAAAGCATGGGTACATCACCGGGTCAATCTGGGTTCAAGCAGACTAAGGGAAAAGCGAAAATAGTTGTACAATCTCTAGAAATAGGCTCAGAATCGGTAATACCCACCAATTTCTCTTTGATTAGGAACTATTTTAGATGAAATAATTTTGAGGCTTGGTTCAAAACTAACATTATGTCAAAACCTTTGCTTTATGAGAAATCAAATGACTTATTTATATACAAGCAATCCACTCTAGAAACACTTTTTGACTCCTATGGTATTACCTCAATGATCTCTCCACCCACCACTGCTTACCCACAACTTATTAAATAATTCTATGTGAATTTTGAACTAAAATAGGGAACGTGTGCACTTCACTTGTTAAGGGAAAATTGTTTGAATTTTTTTATGAAGGTTTAGGGAAAATTCTGTCCATTCCTTTCACCGGTTTGTGTCCTTACACACTGAAAGGTGCAACACAAGAACCCTTCTCTCCTTTAATTCAACTTCAAACTGTCATGAATGATCATTCTCTCACTAAAGTGGTCCTTCCCACTACTGTTGAGGTATCACCCATAGTTGTTGCCATTCATAAAATCTTACGATCAAACTTGTTGCCTCATACTGGTGGTGGTGCTAACTTTACTTTTCAGGATCCAATTCTCGTTTCTACTATTATGAAAGGACTGGCATTTAATTTGGCTTATTTGATATTGTTGTATATGGATAGTTGTGTCAAACAGAACAAGAAATGTCTTATATACGGCGGATTTCCTACTAATTTTTTTTAGCATTTTGGAATCTCCTTTGACACTGAGGCTTTCCTTCTACTTACTGAATCCATTGAATCAGAGAATCTAAAGCTGTCTCATTTGACTCTCACGGATGGTAATTTGTTCGCCTTCATAGAGTTCCACTTGACAATTCATCTCAGTTTCCACATGATAATTCCTCTATTACTCTTCCATCTCCTGATATCACCTCTCTTCTTCCTCAAATTCTTACAAATCAAACCGAAATGAAGATTGACATGACAGAGATGAAGATTGAAATGAAGAATGAAATGACAGAACTTAAGCAAAGGCTCACTGCACTAGAGACAAAGAACAATCATGTAACCGATCAGGAGGCCACTAATCTGTTTAAACGAGTTGATGATGAGTTTATCGATTTGTAGACTGGTTTTGAAATTCAGACAACTACGATGGTGGCTGCAATGCAAAGAAAAATTAATCGGAATGCATGTCAACTAAGTCATGAACTCAAGTTTGTTAGCAGTCAACTCGGGATAATGGGATCTTTTGTCGCTCGATGCTTTAATGACATTGGTCATCACCAATCTCACTCTCCTGTCCCGGATTGGCCTCAAATCATTTGGATGGCTAAATTTGCTGGTGACTTTCTGGATTTACGCACTAATCCTGATATTCATATTCTTCGTCCACCTTATTTTGCCCATGAACTATCCTTGCAGGAACGCATAGCCTGTGTCGTGCATCGCCAATACTTCACCAGACGGGCTAATAACAACGTTGTGATAGTGGACCTCGATGATTGATTCTCTAGTTCTATTTTTATTCTATTGGGTCTGTAATAACTCTGCATCCTAGTTTTTTCTTGGATTTTCTTTTACTATCATCCTTGGTTTAACATTCTCATTGTTTGGCTTAGATTCGTTGTTGATTTTCTAGTTTTTGTTTGGCTTTATTTTTACTGATGACAAAGGGAGAGTATTATGATTTTAAAAATTACAAATTACTTGATGAATGGTTTTAAGGGGAGCCTTATTTATTGTGTTGTCATCATAAAAAAGGAAGAGATTGTTGACTTGGTCACACATCGATCTTTGGTTTTGATAATGATTTTTTCCTTACGTTAAAACTTTGATTTTATTTGTTAAGATATGTACAACAATTTTAAAATAATGGTACACAACAAGCTGGATTCAACAATGGTTTTAAAGTTAAATATGGAATGTTTCATATCAGAGTTTTGAAGGGCTAACTCGAGTCTTTAGGATCTCATGTAAGGTCTTGGCATTGACTTATATTTCAATTTAAAGCTCATAGGATTGCATTGCATATTTAAATAAATGAATAAATTAATAATATGTGAATTCGTGAGAAATAATAATGTATGATTAATATTCTTGTTAAGTTAAATCGAATTTAAAGTCCTCTATAATAATGGATTAATTAATTTAGACTTTCCGTGGCTAGAACAATTAAGAAAATCTTATTTAAAGAATTAATTGACTGAACCTTTCATGTTGGGTGAAATCAGTTAAACAATATTTTAATACTTGATTGACTGATAGGTTGTTAACAAAAAAAATAAATAAATCTATAGTAATTGTTGTTTGCATGAATTTTGCTCCCATCAATAAGAATATCTCTGGTAACCGAAATTGCTTTTCATAAATAATTGATTGACTGATGGGTTGTTAACAAAAAGATTAAATAAATCTCGGGTAATTGTTGTTTGCATGATTTTTGCTCCCATTAATAAGAATATCTCTGGTGACCGAAATTACTTTTCATAAATAATTGATTACTAAAATCTTGCATGTAAATATCTGTTAACTAATTATGGTATGTTTTTAAAAAGGTCATAGAATCCCTGTGCTTATTTTATGCTGAGGTGTCAAAGAGACTTATCCCACGATTTATGCTTTATCGCATTTATTATGGGTATCTTCACTGTATGGGATAAAGTCAAATTCTCTTAAATACTAGTCTTGATCCTTGTTATCAATTATATGCAGTGTAATGGCTGGAATTATCTTGTAAATAATTACCAAGTCCAAAAAGTGGGTTAACGGTAATATTCCTTTGGACCTTTCCTAACGACTAAATACTCCTTAATATATATATATATATATATATATATATATATATATATATATATATATATATATATATATATATGTGTGTGTGTGCGTGTGTGTGTGTGTATGTGTGTCCAACTAAACCAAGATACATACGAATTTTATATAATACACTGAGGATACAAATTGAAGATACACTTGATAAGTAGGTTTTATACCTACTATTTCGATGCCAACTTGTTATAATTATCGCTGGATCTCATTAGTTTTTATTACTGTTCATGATTTTACGTCTATTTTGTAGGTTTCATGCTCCATAGCTCATTTTTGGCCTTTTCCGTATATTTGTGGACAAACTGGCTTGTGTTGGACTAGAACCTATGCCGCGGGGGGGGGGGGGGGGAATACAATATTTCAGGTCAAAATGGTTCGATGTGGGAGCGATATGCGCTAAGATCGGATGCAACAGAAAATTGAGCACAGATTGCATATCTGGTGCACGGCGCAGCTGTGCCCCATTCCTTCACAAAGACTGCGCAGCTACGCCCTTCCCCCTTGTCTGTTCTCTGTCTGCCGTCAGGCGCAGCTACGCCCCAGCTCAGTACAAAAAAATGGCACAGCTGCGCCGGTCGTTCGTGCTAAAATCCTGCAGTTGACTTTTCGAACGGGCCAATTAAAATCTTCCCTAAGGCTGCTACAGTGATCGTAAAAAAATTACCGAGGCTCTATATAATAGTATTCTCAGACGAGAGATGAGAGGAGAAAAAAAAGATTAAGGTTAGATTAGAAGGAGAAAAAAAGAGCTTCTTGTTCATTCTTCCTTGTTTCTTTGTTCTCTCTTTGCTCCTTTTGATCTATCTAGAGTAGTTAAGCCTAGGGCTGGACTGTGGAAGCTTGAAGTATTGTGTCAATCTTGGAACTCCAGATTTGAAGAAGAGAAACCAAGCTTTGCATTTCTTATCCTTTGTTTTCTCTTTCTTTTTATTTGTAGCTTCAATGTATGAATATTCGTGGATGATGGTTGTTATTTCTATTATGAACTAACTTCTTTTATGGGATTATAATGAAACCTATGATTTAGTTCAATTTGTTACGCTTCCGTGTTGTGGCTAAATGATTATGTATAGATTATCTAATGTAGTTTGTTTTAATTGCTTAATTGCTTGATCATCAATTACCATGTTAACTCACACGGAACTGAGATGGGGAGTGTGAGTTTAGATCCGACCATGTTAGCTTATGTTCATGATTTTACATGACGTTGAATTGCATGATTAGTGCTAAGGATAGACATATACCGAAGTACCACACGTAGTTTTTTAAAAACTTGTGCTTAAACCCGTTTTTCTCTAGGTCATATAGAAATGTAGTGATTTAATTAACTAGGGTGTTCTTTCCCGTTCTGTTGCCCTTTGAGTCGGATTTGGGTTGGTTATGGGTATGATGCAATGAGAGTTGGTCATGCTTTGGTTTCGTGTTTTCGACTAACAATCCGAAATAATCAGTTAGGTTTAACAGGAAGTATCGCAGTTGAATGACACCCTAGGTGAAGTTATAATCTCATGCCTCCTTTGTCTACCTAAATCATTTGTTAATTAGTTGTCTTTAATTTTCATAACTTAGATTTAACTCACAATTCATTGATTTGCTTGACCACTGTTTAAAGAAACCGAAATATTTACAAAACTGTTACTTGTTAGTTAAAAAATGATTCATAGTCCTTGTGGAAACGATACTTTACTTATTCTATATTACTTGTTGACCACGTACACTTGCGTGTAAGTGTTGATTTGTCATGCATACGGTTTGGCACCAACAAGTTTTTGGCGCCGTTGCCGGGGACTTTGAGTAGTTTTTATTACTTTCATCGTCGGTTTAAATTAGATTGGTTTAGTTAAACAATCTTTTCTTACCTCAATTCTTTTTGTATATTTCTTTGGTTTCAGGTACTCTTGATTAGTGCATGCTAACTCGATCAAAGAAACGTAATTTGTTGGCTCGCAACGACAACATTAATAGAAGAGTTCAACAAGTGATTGAGGTTAGCTCTGACAGTCAAGAGGGAATTGAACCGCCATAAATCATGGCGGAAGAACAAGAGGCACCAAAGGCATTAAGAGATTATGCAACGCCGCGAATAGATGGATTGCAAGCAAGTATCACAAGGCCGACAATCACGGCTCTTTCCTTTGAAATTAAACCGGGTACCATTCAAATGGTGCAAAATTCAGTACAGTTTAAGGGAATGGCTAACGATGATCCGAATGAGCACTTGCTGAGTTTTTTGGAGATTTGTGATACGTTCAAATTCAATGGAGTAACGGATGATGCAGTGAGACTTAGACTCTTCCCATTTACACTGAGAGATAAAACAAAGAGTTGGCTTCACTCATTACCTCGGGGGTCGATTACTACGTGGCAAGATGTGGCGCAGAAATTTTTGAAGAAATTCTTTCCTCCTGCAAAGACCAATAAAATGAGAAACGACATTTCTATGTTTGAGCAACAACATGGAGATATGAAGCATGAGAGAGATACAAAGAGTTGCTCAGAAGATGCCCGCATCATGCATTACCCCAATGGATGCAGATGAACACCTTTTACAATGGTTTGAGTGGTAGCACTCGGACTAGCATAGACGCAGCGTCTGGAGGGGCATTTATGGCAAAGAATTTTGATGAGGTATACGAGTTGCTTGAAACTATGGCTGCCAACAATTATCAATGGCCTACTTCTAGGCTAAATCAACCAAAAGTGGATGCTATCACAGCCTTAGCAGCTCAATTATCAGTAATGTCCAAGAAGATTGATGCCATTGCGAAAACTAAAGTGCAGCAGGTAGCTTATGTTTGTGAGCTATGTGCAGGGACACATCCTACAGAGCAATGTGCTATCAACTCGGAAGCAGTACAGTTTGTGAGTAATTACCAGAGACAACCGAATCAGTATCAGAATACGTATAACCCTGGAGCTAGGAATCACCCAAACTTGTCGTGGAGCAACAATCAGGACCATCAACAAGCTCCAAGACCACACTATCCTTCGGGATTTCAAAATCACCAACATGTAGCACAACCTTCCCAACCAGAGAGACAGCCAGATTTAGAAGAGTTAATGCTGAAATACATGGCTAGCAATGATGTGTTGATAAAAAGTCAGTCTGCAGTCATAAAAAATTTAGAGAACCAAGTGGGCCAAATGGCCAATTTACTGACAAACAGACCTCAAGGATCTCTTCCAAGCAATACAGAAGAAAACCCATGAAGAGAGGGAAAGGAGCACTGCAAAGTTGTCATAACTAGAAGCGAAAAATAGTTTCTGCCAACTGGCGCGAATGAGCCGGAAGTACAAAGGGAAACGAAGCAGTTGTGCCCTGCCTCAGACTCAGTTGGTGCAGAAAGTTCTAAGGAAAAAGAGGAAGGTGTTGTGGAGACGGAATCAAAAAATAAGGATCAACTAGAAAAGCCTCATGTTACTCACACCCGAGTCTATCCCCCAATACCTTTTCCACAAAGGCTTCAAAAATAGAAAATGGACAAGCAGTTCGCTAAGTTCCTTGAAATTTTCAAAAAGCTGCAAATAAACATACCGTTTGTAGAAGCTTTAGAATAGATGCCGAGCTATGCTAAGTTCATGAAAGGAATTCTGTCCCGAAAGAAAAGATTGGAAGACTTTGAGACTGTGGCTTTAACGGAGGAATGTAGTTCGGTTTTACAAAGAAAATTACCTCCTAAACTGAAAGATCCAGGTAGTTTCACCATTCCATGCTCGATAGGGAGTTTGTCTTTCAACAGATGTTTGTGTGACTTAGGAGCAAGCATTAACCTCATGCCATTGTCGATTTACACACAATTGGGACTTCCTGCACCAAAGCCCACAAACATATCCCTACAACTCGCAGATAGATCTATTACATATCCAAGAGGGATTGTGGAGGACATTCTGGTTAAAATTGATAAGTTCATATTTCCCGCAGACTTCATTATCCTGGACTATGAAGAGGACAAGGATATTCCCATCATTTTGGGGAGACCATTTTTAGCCACGGGGAGAACTCTCATCGATGTACAAAAGGGAGAATTAACAATGAGGGTCCAGGACCAAGAAATAACCTTCAATGTGTTCCGGGCAATGAAGTTCCCTACCGATAAAGAAGAATGCTTCCGAATGGATGTGGTAGAAAGGGTGGTGGAAGATGAGTTTATTAAAATTGCGAGTAAGGATCCGATGGAAACTACCTTGGTGAAGGACAGTGACAGTGACGATGATGAGCCGGGGATGGTTGATTGTCTCAAAGAGCTGGAGGCACTACCACAGGTGAACACATGCAAGATACCTGTTGAGTCGTTAGAAAATACAGATGAACCTCCAGATCGTTTGAAACCATCCTTGGAGGTACCTCATACTCTTGAGCTTAAACTGCTCTCATCACATCTCAGGTATGTTTATTTGGGTGATTCAAATACTTTGCCTGTGATTATTGTATCTGCACTAACTCCTTTACAAGAAAGTAAGCTGATAAGAATCTTGAGAGAATTTAAGGAAGCTATCAGATGGACACTCGCCGATATCAAAGGCATTAGTCCATCCTTCTGTATGCACAAGATTCTGATGGAAGAGGATAGCAAGTCGACTGTGGAGGATCAGAGAAGGCTCAACCCTATTATGAAATAGGTTGTTAAGAAGGAGATTCTGAAATTGCTAGATGCTGGGATCATATATCCTATCTCCTACAGTGCATGGGTGAGCCCTGTCCAATGTGCCCAAGAAATGAGGGATGACAGTCGTGAAGAATGAGCATAATGAGTTGATACCAACAAGGACAGTGACTGGTTGGAGGGTGTGTATGGATTATAGAAAGCTAAACAAAGCAACAAGAAAAGATCACTTTTCATTGCCATTTATTGACCAAATGTTGGATAGACTGGCGGGTCACGAGTACTACTGTCTCCTGGATTGCTACTCGGGGTATAATCAGATAGCTATTGCACTTGAGATCTAGGAAAAGACAACATTCACTTGCCCCTACGGGACGTTTGCATTCAGACGAATGTCCTTTGGGCTTTGCAATGCACCAGCCACATTTCAAAGGTGCATGATGGCCATCTTTTCTGGCATGGTGGAAGTCTTCATGGACGATTTTTCTGTATTCGGGGACTCCTTTGAGTTGTGTCTAGAGAACTTGATTCTTATGTTGAAACGCTGTGTAGAGACGAATCTGATTCTAAACTGGGAAAAATGTCATTTCATGGTACAGGAAGGAATTATCCTTGGGCATAAAGTCTCAGAAAAAGGATTGGAGGTTGACAAGGCAAAGCTGGAGACAATTAAGAAATTGCCACCACCTACAACTGTTAAGGGGGTGTGTAGTTTTTTAGGTCATGCGGGCTTTTACAGACGGTTTATTAAGGACTTCTCCAAAATATCCAAGCCTTTATGTAGCCTATTAGAAAAGGAGGTCCAATTCAAATTTGACGAAGACTGTTTAAAGGCCTTTGAGCTATTGAAAACAAAACTAACATCGGCACCCGTAATTGTAGTACCAGATTGGTCTGCACCATTTGAATTGATATGCGATGCTAGTGATTATGCAGTTGGGGCAGTGTTGGGTCAGCGCAAGGAAAAGATCTTTCATGCTATTTATTATGCCAGCAAGACCTTAACAGATGCTCAGCTAAACTACACCACTACCGAGAAAGAACTATTATCGGTTGTATACGCTTTCGACAAATTTAGATCATATCTCGTTGGAACAAAAGTTGTGGTTTATACTGATCACGCGGCTATTAGATATCTGATTTTCAAGAAAGATGCAAAGCCCAGACTTATTTGATTTCTTATGTGTTTATGAGTTTTGAAAATAACCCAAGAATAACAAAATAAAAATGTGTTCAAATGGATTTTTAAGGGTTTTCTAATTAAAGGATGTTACTTTGTAAAACCCAGTATTTTTGATCATTCACTTGATCTATCAAACGTTTTTGAAAATGTTTAAGGCTTTTAGTTTATGAGTTCAACTAGCTTTGGTCCAAATTTGGTGTTAATTAGATGTATAATGAACAAGATATGAAGGGATTAAAAAACTTTTTCATTAGTGTACTCTATCCTAATTTACAAGTGCGTCACTAAACTAATTTTTTTTACAATCGAGTCACTGAACTGATTTTTTGTTTACAAAATATTACAAAATCTGTTAATTTAAATGATAGAAGAGTCACGTGCGAAGGAGGATCTCTCCACATCAGTGACTTATGCACGTGGCATCCGAAACCATCCCAGTCAACATATTTGAAAAAATTAAAATTAAAATATTAAAAAATTCCACATTTTCTCTCTCCTCTGTAACAAAAAAAATTCATCTAACTTGTTCATGGTGTATCAAAATCTGAATTAATAAAAATCATCATTCCATAACATAGAAACACAGGTCCATAACATTTTTGAAAACTTTCATTAACATAAAATTAAACCATAACCAAAAAGACCCTATTCGTTTTTGAACAAAGTCTTGACCCCCAAATCATAAACCCAATTTTTTTTTGAATCCATGAAGAAAAAATCACAAATACACAAATCCATTAAGCTAATGAAGACATTAATGAAGGAGGCGGATCACAGATTCATGCTTAGCGTTCATCCTTTGTTAATTTATCATTTTATTTGGTCTTGGGGATGAATCTGGGTTTTGGAAAGTATGGATTTTATTTTGATTTTTGCAATTTTAGATATCTTTTCTTTTTCTTCTTCGTGGAAGATAGGTACATATAAATTATTCCTGAACGAGCTGCAGATTAAAACCAGCCCACCACGGGAAGACCAGATCAAATTCTTCATCTCTATTCTTCATAGCGGCAAGAGAGTATTAAGGGTTTGGCTATCACGGAGATAGCGTCGACGATGGCTCGGCTAGACCAAATTTTGCGTCATAGAATTTGTGATTGGGTCCATCGGAAGAAGGGGATGAGAGTATTGGGGCGACAAGAGAGGGATTTGGACGAGAGAATGGTGAGGATAATGGGTGGGGTAAGGTGGGGGATGAATTGGGCGAGTGATTTATGTGGGTTTTGATTGGATGATGAGGAAGAAGAACTGAGGATTTCAGTGTCTATTTAGATGATTTGAGGAGGTTGTAAGGACAAAAATGGTGGTTCCGGCGGCGGTGGCGGGTGGTTCATGGCTGGTACGGTGGTGGTGAACGAAGCGGTGGCGGCAACTGTGGCGGTCATGGTGGTGGCGAACTGGCGATTGGATTGTATAGATCTGGAATTTGTCATTTTACAGAGGAGAAAGAAGAGGTGGAGAGAGAAATTATTAAAAATTAAAAATAATCAAAAAAAAAATTATTTTACACGTTAATTGCCCATATCATATTTAATATATTAAATTATCCGCGTAAATTGTCCATATAAGCAATGCCGTGGCGCCATGTCAACAATCCGTTAAAATTTAACACTCTTAGACGAAAAGTTCAAAAATTATGAAAAAAATCAAGTTCAGTGACTCAATTGCAAAAAAAAATAGTTCTATGATGCACTTGTAAATTAGGGCCGAGTATAGTGATGAAAAAGTTATTTAACCCAGATATGAAGTTACGAATTAAAACGATCAAAGTTAAAAAATCTAAAAATTAGGGTTTTTGAAAAAATGACCTAACGCCTAAACACTACGGGTCAGTGCTTAAGCGCTGGACCAGACTGTTTTCGGGTACTGTCTATTTTGGGTCGGGTTAGGCCGGGTCAGCCAGGTCGGGTAGGGTCAAAATGAGTCGGGTTTTCTATAATTGAAGTATTATATATATGGGACCCAATTGTGATGTTTAATAATTATTAAATGTTAAATAATTAAGTAAAGTATAGGAAGATTATTAAAGTAAAATAACCTTTATATGAAATACTAATTTGAAGACCAAATTATTAATTGTTTAGTTCGTTCAAAAGACGTTAATTAAAAGTTAACTGTAGACAACGGACAAGACAAGTTTTCTAAACCTAAACTTGTTTCATTTATGCGAGTATTCTAGATGGGTTAATTATTGAAAATTATTTTATATTGATATTGATTATTTATAATTGTACTTGTGTGAAGTCAAAAGACTTGTTCTCTATATATGAATTGTGAAGCTTTAAAGTTCTGTTATTTATGAACTATTTAAGACGTAAGACTATGTCATTTGATTCGGCTTGACATTAAATGTTTTGAAGTTATTGAATTAAATATTATTGAAAGCTTATCCTCGAGTACCAAATTTGAATGTTTACATTCTAAAGGTTCTTAGTTGAATTACTGTTATACCTTAGTAAGAGTTCACGGTCCATAGTGACCACTCAGCAGTAAAGATTCTAAATTCCTTTTATTGGATATTGTTTCTCATGATTCATTCCTTCATAATTATTGTATATTGCTGAAGTCCAAGAAAATTAAATCTTTTTCATTAATGATATATATCATCCATTGTATTCATTGCTTTATTTAAACTTGTTGAGCAAAATAGTTGCTCACCCTTACTATATCATGAACCATTTTCAGCTAAGGTCGAGTGCTTTAAGAAGGACAAGGACAAAGAAAATGCCAAGGAGTAGCATGTTTCAATTATTTATTATATTATATTTTCTTATGTAATCTTTTTGGATTAAATAATATGTGTTGTAGTTAAGGTTAGTAAGACCTTAGGATTGTAGTATCTTTTGTAAGAACAATTATGTAAAAAATTTCATTCGTTAATGAAATTTAAGTGTTTGAATGATGTGTAAATGTTGGATCTTGAGCATCGAACTCGAGGTTTAAGGGACTCGAATTTAGGGGCGTCATAAGTTGGTATCAAAGTCATAAAGTAATAGCCCTGAACCTCTCGTTGGTGACTCCTACTGAGACAAGGATGCACCGAAACCAGACTCTCCGTAAGGGATGCCTAAAATACATGTGGCCAATTGATAAATAACATTATAAGGTGCTGTTCATTTACGTATATGAGTTACAGGTTGGTATCAGAGCTGTAGGTTATAAAACGCTAAGTTTGCGAAACCTTAGGATATAACCTTAGAAAAGTTGGCTCATATTGAGATTTAGGAGATAGATTTTGAAAATTCGTCAATTTGAGTTTATAGCATAATATAATATAATTTTATTCCATACAATAAATATATTTTATTGCAATTGACTAATTAAGTTTGTTTGTTTATTTTGGTGGTTGTAGGATGCCTGGAATGGGTGAATCGAGTCACGCTAGAGAAGACGAACCTCGCGATATTCCTGTCGTGTAGTTGAAGTTTATTGGACCTGAGCCAGCCAGTTGCACCGATAGAGTCTGAGTTAGAACCAAAACGAGAGCCTATGGAGGATCCAGATATTGAGGAGGAACAAGTTGAAGAAGAGGAAGTTGAAGGCACCGCTGAGGGTGACGTGATAAAGGAGTTGATGGACAAGAACACCGAACTAGAAGATAAGGTGAGTGAGCTAGAGGCAAAGGTGCAGGAGTACAAGAGCTCTGTCGATTAAATAGGGTCTTTAGTATATTTGTTGGTGAGTTGAAACATTGAGGTGGAGGACTCAGTTGGAAGAGTCTCAGCACAAGTTAAAGTAGCTGCAGACAGAAAAATAGATTGTCAAGGCATCTTGGGAGGAGGAGATTGTGGCAAGAGAGGAGATGAAAGCCTAGAGAGATGAGGCTAAGGAGTAGGTGATAGAGTTAGAGGACGAGGTCCGGGCTAAGAAGGTGAAGATTTGTAATGACCGAGAAAATTACGAACCCAATTTTTTTTTTTATTTAATTATATCCATAAGAAAATATGAGGTATGAAGTATGTGTATATGTGATAAGTGGTATGATGAGATGTATTAAATTAGTTAATTAAATTAATTAACTAAAGAAGGAAAAAGATTGCAAGAGAAGCTTATGTGATAAAATCACAAAGCTTGAATGTTGGTCTTGTATGGCAATTAAGAAGATTTTTATTAAGCAAGTTAATTACTTGTATGAATAATGCGAAAGAAGAAGCAAGTGAATTATTTGAGATAATCCAATGAGGGAATAATTGTTTGTGTACGGTTAACTATTTTATAAACCCAATTTGATGATAGGGGTTAGTGAATGAATTAAATTAATCAAGTCCAATGTAATTGTATTAATATGTATTAGGGTTTTATTAAAACAAACCCAAGAATTGACAATTGATAGTGTTAGGTAAGCTAATTTAATTAAGGAGTCCAATGGACTTATAAATAGCAAATCTAATTGGATTATATTTTAAATCCAAATGAGTTGTTAAACTAGGTCAATTAAGTTTACCTAGTAGCCCATGTAATTAATTTAATTACTAGTCCATGTAATTTATTAAATAAGCCCAATGCTTATTTTAATTAAAGGTAGCATAGTTATGTAAATGCTAGCCCAATGTGTGATGTAAATTGAGCCCAAACAATTTAATTGAATGAGCCCAATAGAATTTAATTCTAAGATCCAAAGTGGAGCCCAATAAGATGGTATAGGTGAATATGTATACATATATTGGTGTATATATATATATGGATACTTATATAATTATATAGGACTTAAAAATAAAGTCAAATTGGAGATTTATATGGTCAATCCCGAATTTTGGGGCCCACATGAATATAAAGCTAGCATGTTGGTTGATTTTGGAGTGCAAATGGGTGCAAGTAACCTCCAACCACCCTAGTCAATCAATGGGTCAATCAAAATGTCCATCAAGTGGTCATTCCATGCATAGTAAGCAAGATTAGAGCCTTAATCAACCAATGTTAGTTGATTAGTAGAACTAATGGTAAAATCCTAGAGTTCTATAAATAGAAATGACCAACACTTGTGCAAATGTTGGTTCATTTGCTCCATTCACCAAAATTTAGAGAGAGAAGGTTGTAGAGAGAAGCTAGAGCAATTGTGAGAGTTCTAGAGAGCAAACACCTTGAGTGTTATCAAGTGTGGGTGATTTTTGGTCCATACAAGAAGATCAAAGAAGAGCTAGAACCATTTTCAAGAAGAAAATCTTCATTAAAGGTTTAAAAGTTTCTTTGAACCTTAACTTGTTAGTTAGTTTGTTATGTAAGAAATAAAAACCCATGTGATGTTAGATCTTGATTATATATTAAGATATATGGTTAAATATGCTAGATGAGTGTTCTAACATGATTGGTATGAAAGATGATGGAAGAAATTGTAGTATGAACATGTTTGGTTTTAAAACCCTAGTTAAATGTCTAGGTTGTTGATTTATGATTTAAGATGTACAAGTTATTTTTGTGATCTAAAAGTCTAGAAAGCTAGATCTATGAGTTTTAAAGACAAACCATTTTGGAAGTTTTCAAAAATATTGAATAACGAAGAAGTTATAGCTATTACCGAAAAGGATGTCGTTTTTAGACCCTAGATGGTTCGATCCGTAATTTTCGTGTAAAACGCTTTCAAAAAGACGATCGAACCATGGAATATTGTAAAACAAGAAGTTAGGAACACATCAACACTGATTTGGTGTCATTTGGATGGGTAGATTTCATTTAATCAAGGTTTGATCAAAGGGTATCAAAACTGTCTCAAAAATCAAAAATGACAAAACATTCTGCCACACTGCGCTGGGGCGCAGTGTACTGTTTCCGGGAAAAATTATTTTTCCGGGCCGGGTCGGGTCGGGCCGGGTTTTCCGGGTCGGGTCGGTTCGGGTCAGAAAAAAATGAAAAATGTTTCAAAAATTATTTTATTATTTTTGGACCTAATAAATGTATTTTGAAAAATTGTGGGATGTTGATTTAATAAGAAAAAGGTAATAAATATTATTAATGGATTAATAATATATGTAACTAAATAAAATATTATTATATAGATAATAATATTAGAAAATTATTAAAATATTATTAAATATATAATAATATTAGAAAGTCAATAAAATATTATTAAATGGTTAATAATATTAGAAAATGAATAAAATATTATTAAACGATTAATAATATTATAAAAGAAGTAAAATATTATTAAATAGTTAATAATATTAGATAATGAATAAAATATTATTAAATGATTAATAATATTAGTAAGTTAATAAAATATTATTAAATAGTTAATAATATTAGTATGTTAATAAAATATTATTAAATAATTAATAATATTAATAAAGGATTAAAATATTGTTAAATGAGTAATAAAATTAGTAAGTTAATAAAATATTATTAAATAGTTAATAATATTAGATAGTGAATAAAATATTATTAAATGGTTAATAATATTAGTAAGTTAATAAAATATTATTAAATGGTTAATAATATTAGATAATGAATAAAATATTATTAAATGGTTAATAATATTAGTAAGTTAATAAAATATTATTAAATGATTAATAATATTAATAAAGGATTAAAATATTATTAAATGAGTAATAATATTAGTAAGTTAATAAAATATTATTAAATGGTTAATAATATTAGATAATGAATAAAATATTATTAAATGGTTAATAATATTAGTAAGTTAATAAAATATTATTAAATGGTTAATAATATTAGATAATGAATAAAATATTATTAAATGGTTAATAATATTAGTAAGTTAATAAAATATTATTAAATGATTAATAATATTAATAAAGGATTAAAATATTATTAAATGGTTAATAATATTACGATATGAATAAAATATTATTAAATAGTTAATAATATTAGATTATGAGAAGAATATTATTAGATGATTAATAATATTATAAAGGGAATAAAATATTATTAATTGATTAATAATATTAGATAATGAGTAGAATATTATTAAATGATTAATAATATTAATGAGTTAATAAAATATTATTAAATGGTTAATAATATTAGTAAGTTGTAGAATATTATTAAATGATTAATAATATTAATAAATGATTAAAATATTATTAAATGGTTAATAATATTAGTACGAGGATAAAATATTATTAAATGGTTAATAATATTAATGAGAGGAGAAGATATTATTAAAGGATTAATAATATTAGTAAGATGATAAAATATTATTAAATGGTTAATAATATTTATAAATGATTAAGATATTATTTGATAAATAATATTCTTGGGAATAGTGTAAAACATTATTTAGTTGTTAATAATGTTAATAAGTGTTGAGATAATGAAGAGATTAAGATGATTAATAATATTGAGGAACTAGATAATTTATTATTGAAATAATAAATGGTTAAAATATTATTATACGATTAATAATATCATTTGTGGTATTTATATATTATCAAAGGTGATAATATTATAAAGCAATGAAGTGATAGTTATGTGATTTAAAATATTATCAAGGGATTGATAATATTATTAAGAGTTTTAAGGTTATGATTAAGTGATAGATGATTTAAGACATATATGTTAAGGTTATTAATGTGAAATAAACCTATATGTGTTATGCTAATTGGAGTATCAATGTTATTGAATATTAGGTCACCCAAAGGAAGTATTTTTAAGTTGAATAGCAGTAGTCAGCGGAACAGGCAAGTTTCTCTGAACCTTAACTTGTATTTATTTGGCAAGTTATTTATGTAGAAATTGGAATTTATTTCTAATGCATGATGAAATAATTATTAAGAATTATTTCATATCTATATTGTTATTGACAATCGCACTTAGGTGCATTTGCATGACTGTTCACGTTATGAACTGTTTAAAGAGAAATATCTATGCTATTTGTTTCAGCTAGATATTGCATGTGATATTATGACTGTTCTTGTTATGAACTGTTCTAAGTGAGGGTTCTATGCCAATTGTTTCGGCTAGACCATGTACGTTTTAAATTCATTAATCTGAATATTATTGAAGTTAGTCAAAACCATATTGTTGTGGTGCGGAATCTGATGGGATAAGCTGAAATGAACAGAGCAAAGTAAGCAGATAAGCTTACGGTCGGATGGAATATTCCCGATCAAAACGAACTAGATGGTTATATTGTGCACTCTATAAATGTACGATAGGCTGATCACCTAAAGTACCCATCACCGGATATGTCAATCGAAATGATTGTTAATATTCAAAACGAACTGACAGACTTCTGTCTACAGGGTATTGTAAATACTCAAAACGTGTGTTCATGGTCTTGTGACCCTTTCAGCATGATGAAGCAGTATGTTATGTCAATTGAATTATATTATTCAAAGTTGCATGTCTTCACAATTATTGTATATTGTCGAAGTTTCCAGAGCTAAATCTTTTTCATTCATGATATATCTTTTATTGTTTAATTAAACTTGCTGAGCAAAGTAGTTGCTCACCCTTGCTATATCATGAACTATTTTCAGTTAAGCCGAGTTATCTAAGGAGTATCACGGCAAAGGACAGATGAACGAATAGACGTAGTTAGTCCGTACTTTTTGTGTAAACATTTTGTATTATAAGGTAATGATGATGTATTAAGGTTAGTGGAACCTGGGATTGAAGGTACGTTTTGTAATGAAATGATGTATGATTTCCGCGAGTTATTGAAGTTATATTTTATGAATGTTTGACAAGTGTTGAATAGTGAGCACCGAACCCGAGGTTCAAGGGACCCGGATTTGGGGGCGTCACAAGATTGATAGGATAACCTATGACTATCGTTCTTCATATAGTAGACTCTAGAGCAGGGTGTTCTACCATCCAATTGACGAGTACGTACCAAACTAGGTACACTATCAGCCTACGTTAGGTGATGGCCATTTAGGATGAGGAGTATGAAGATGCCGTGTATCGTGGGATGCACCATTACTAATTATTAATATTATGTTATGTTATATATATCGATGTATATATATGTAAGTAAATCCCAACTTTTTTTTTTCATTGAGGGATATGTGGTTATGTAAATTTTGACTCTAGTAGTTTATGGGATATGTTTATGAAAGTAGTATGCATACAAGTCAATCACATTTGATGTGATGTAGCATATACTTTATAATTTTATTTATTTATTAATAAAAAAAATGTTTATACAAAGACATTTTCTTTATCCATATTTAATTGTTGAATTAATTATAATCAACCCATAGTTTTTGAGCAATAATTTTAGAATCATGATGATGATCATGCTAATGAGATCTAAATTTAAGATAGCTCAAAACTAAAATTGTTCCTAATAGTGGGATCACTAAAATGTGGATTAGTGAATCTAGATAGATTAGTATATACTATGTTTGTTCTTATGAAGATGATGATTGATCTCATAATTTTTTTTGTGGAGACACTAAAGCATGTATGTAGGTGCTTATTAGAGAATAAATTCACTGAACGTGACTCGCTCAAGGAACACATAATGGAGTTTTACTTGTCTGTCAACAAAAGTTTCTTTTGTGATAGTAGTACAAGTGATCCTTGGACTTAAGATCATCATAGTATTTCGTGTATGATGAGTTATACTTTGACATATCCTTTAAGACCTTTAGGGTATGTCAAATGGTATGTTCGGGTATAATAATTGAATATAGAGATGAGCGAATGATCAACAAAGAATCTACCACTTCTGGTAAAATGAGAGAATATCCTATGCGATTCGATAAATGACAACTCAGTAGTTTTTGGCCAAGGCAGAATGAAATTAGAAATGAGTTTTTAATTTGCATTATTTAGAATTGTGCATTTGAGAATTGAAATGCACATGATCAAATAAAATAAGACTTGGCAGTAATTTGATGTCTTATATTTGATTGGGACATTGTATAGTAGAAGAATTGAATTGTACTGTAACTATTCGCGAAAAGTTTCTTTTATGATCAAATGCTAAAATCTATATTATCTGAAAAGTCGTTAATCGCTAAGGGAGATTACCCTTATTGTGGAATAAATATTATTTATTTAAATAAATTAAATAATTTAATTTATTTATATATAAATAAGATTATAATGGTTCTAATTAATTTATTCTACAACTGGTTTAATATGGAGAACCTAAAGGCTCACACCGCAAAAGAAAAATATTTATTTAAGAAATGAATGGCATAATCGTAATAAAAAAATTAAGTATATTTAATTTATACTATGGTGAAAGAATAAATTAAATAGCTAAATATTTATTATTTAGTATTTTAAAAACACTAATTATAAATTAATAAGAGCAGTCTTATTATTATTATTATTATTATTATTATTATTATTATTATTATTATTATTATTATTATTATTATTTAGTTCCTAAATGGTTTAGGAATTAATTAATAAGAGTACTCTCATAATAGAAAATTAAGTTCCTAAATTTTATTGTGTTTTGTGTTCAAATTTCAAGCATGCTAGGCTAGGTTATTTTTTAGGGTTGAGGATGAGTATATTGGGTTAATTCTATTGCACGTATTCATGCCAATTGACTCTACAGATTTAATGTTTTCGCGTAAAAACTAATTTTTTCTATTGAATGCCTATTTTTATTGATAAAAATAAGGTTGAATTCTCATTATTATTTGTTGGATTCAATTTTTGATTTGTTAAAAGCGGATATAAATTGTGTTTTGATAGGAATAATGAGTGTTTTGATTTTATACATTCGTTTGACTATGGAAGAATTAACAATATGATTTTATAAATTAATTGGACTTAATTGAATTTATTTTCCTCATCTAATGGAGTCGGGGGACCAAATTAGTGTGAGATAAAAAGTAGAGTTTATTGGGTATGAATATTAGGAATATGATATCAAATATATGACTCAATCACGCTAGTATTTTATTATCGATTAATTTATTAACATTTATTTTAGTTGATAAATCTTCATTCTCAATTTTTAAGCTAGATTAGGAATTAATTAGAATTAGTGAGTGAGTAATACGTTCCATCCCTCATGTTCTAAGGGTTCGACCTCGCACTTAACTAAGCTATACTAGGTATTCGATTCGTGCACTTACAAGTATATAAAACATTGACAACAAGTTTTTAGCGCCGTTGCCGGAAACCTGAAATTTTTTTCCACCAACTCATTAATTTAGATTATTTTCTTCTACTAGTTTCTTTAAAAAATAAATAAATAAATTTAGGAGTAGTGTATGAGCACTGTTTGGAAGCATGGTGTTAAGAGATTGATTAGGATAGAGAACTTAGAGTTAAATCCTTTATTTGAGAAAGAAATGATGGCTGAAGAACAAGAAAAAGTGAAAACTTTGAAGGAGCTTTTCTCTTCTATCACTACAAACCCGCTGTCATGCATCGTATTGCTTTCCACAACCGCAGACCATTTCGAGCTTAAACCGTAAGTGATCCAACTTGTTCCCATTTTTCATGAAATCGATCAAGAAAATCCTTACCTCCATATTAAGAATTTTCTAGAAATCTGTGCCACTTTCAAGTTTCAAAATTTTTATGATGAGTCGGTTCGCCTACTTTTATTTTCCTTGAAATGATCAGTGATAGACACATAATTATACATTTTAATATTACTATTTTTTATTATTTAATATATTTATGTTATTTAATTAATACATTTTATTTTGTTTTGTAGGAAATAGATAAATAATTGAAGTTGTGTTAGAAAATGAGTTGTAGAAGCTTTCAAGCATTTGGACTCCAATAAAAAGTTGAAATATTACCATGTAGGAGTTGAAGTCAAAAAAGAAAGAAGAAAACAAGTTATTCCAAATTAGATTAGGATTCAATTTTATTTTTTTTATAAATAGGAGTCTTGTTTTAGAGAAAAATGAGTAGTATTTTTATTTTCTTTTTCTCTTTACTTTCGGTAAAAGGAGCAGAGTAGGGAGTCTTTACTTTTTCTTTTGTTTTTTCCGCAGTAGCTTTTGAATTAGTAGTCAGGGAGTTGTTTCATTCATTATTAACATTCTTTAATAATTTAATAAAGTTCTTTTTGATTATTGTTCCATTAGTTTTAATTTATTTCATGCAATTATTATTAGTAGTTTTAATTTTGTTTTTCTTTATTATTAATTCTATGGCTAGCTAAATTTTTAATATCTAGGATGATGGTGAAGCTACATATTACATATTAATATTTTCTTTCCGTTCCGATATTAATGACTAATTGTTTGTTCTTTCAATTTTACCTTCGCGCTAAATTCGTTTCGGTTCTATATTACTTGCGAGGTGTTGATATATTATTGTTAAGCTATGAGTTTTTCATAATTCATGCTTGTTCAATGAAGTTTTGACGAGTTATAGTTAATCCTTAAATTTTCATAATCTATGCTTACCCATATTAATTATATGAATCACTATTTTTAAAGAGAAGAAAATATAATTAGAAATTAATTAAGAAAATGAAGAATTTAATTATTATGTTATTATTTAGTGGATTCGGATCCCTAGGTAGTTTTTCTCATTATTAGTTTTCGTTATTAATTTTTAATTTACATTATTTAGTTAATTAATCGTCTCCACCAATTTTTTATTTCTAATTTGTTTAGAATATAAATTAAGGGAACATTGAAATTAATTTAGTCTCTGTGGTTCGACCTGTACTTGCCCGTTCTTCAATTTGACGATATGCACTTGCAGTTACTATTTTTTATCACATCAAATTTTTGGCACCGTTGCCGGGGACTAGATTTAATTTCTTTTATTCCTTAATTTGTATTTCTTCGAATTAGTTTTTACCACTATTTTTTTTTCCAGAATTATCGAAGCAAATCAAAGAAGCAAAAACATAGATATTTTATTGCTGCGCTTTTTTGGTACTTCGTATCTCTATATTTTTTTATATAAATAAAATAGAAAAAAATATATAGTAGTTTAGTTTATTATTTTTACATTAAAAACTAATTGACGCATTCATGCATTCACTCACGTAAAGCACATCCTGCTTATTTTATTTTATTTTTTTGTTAAATATAAACTGTGGTGATTGCTGGAGGATTGAGATACGTCAAATTTCTCATTCTTTCGTTATTCACATAGGTTTAGGACATTTTATTTGCTTACCGTTTTTTTTTATTTGTGCATTTTTATTTTTAATTTAGCACTAAGGGCAAAATCCCGTAACAAGAAAAGGTGGGGATTTCATCACCCTTTCTTGGCCCACAAACAACTAAACTTTGCATAACTGACTAAATAAAATCAAGTAGACATTGGCCCCTAGAACTCTTGAGCTCAATTAGGACAATTGACTCTAAGAGGAGTCTAAATTTTAAATTAATCAAACTACTGGTGTCTAGGCAAGTGGTTCAAAAGGTAAACGCCTAAAGAACGCGTGGTTACCTAATTAGTCACCGTACCCAGCTGACTAGTGGTGTAATTAATTTCGAATTTGGTGGACCTTAAAGAGTAACTTGGAACAGTTAGGAGCTGTCTAGATTTTATTTACGTTGACCTTAGAAGTAATTTTTATTTTTATTTTTATTTATTTATTTTTGTTTTCTCTTATTTGTTTTTGTGTGCTTAAATTGCTTATTTGTTAGTAGTGCATGCAAAAAGTGTGGGTTAGGGATAAAACACCCTGATTAGTGTCGGAATTCACTTTAAAAGATCTCACTTTAAAAATAGAGGTAACACAAACCGTTTCTTTAAGGGATTGATGCTACCCTTCCCGCTCGGCCCAACCTTTATGCATCGGTCTACCACTAGTAGCTTGTAATAATTTCGAACTTAAACCGTATTTTATAAAGATGTTACCTAAGTTCACCGAGGTAGAAGATCCATATTTATTTCTTCAAGAATTTGAAGAAGTTTGTGCATTAATGAAAATTCAACAAATGTCTGAAGATTCGATTAGGTTAAGATTAATCATATTCGCTTTAAAAGATAATGCTAAAAAGTAGTTTTATAGCCTAGCGAATAATTTCATAACAACCTAGAAGGGATTTGTTGTTACATTTCTAAAAAATATTTTTCAAATCACAAAAGTTCTAAAATTAGGGCAACAATTCATCAATTTTGCCAACTTGAAAACGAGTCATTTTGAAAATATTTTGATAGATTTAAAAATTTGTTATCCTAGTGCCCACACCATGGATTTGAGAAATGGAGATTGTGTCAAATTGAATACGAAGGTTTAGACTTTTCCACTAAAACGATGTTAGAGTCAATGTGTCAAGGGGATTTTTTAAAAAATGATGAGGAAAGGGCTTGAGAGTTTTTAGAAGATTTAGCAGAAAAAATCATGCAATGAAAAACCACCCGAGAGACCGATAAACCTAGCTCATCTAGGGGTGTTCATATAATTGACTATTCAATTGTCACCGAAGCTAAGTTGGCTGGTGTACTTAAAAGATTTGAGGCTTTAGAAACAAGAGAACCAGCACATGTAAACCAATTTAAAGATTTTGATCAAGTCAATGCAATGTTTCAAAGACCTAGGAATGACCTATTTGCACCCACTTATAAACCAGGTTGGAGAAATCATGCATGGAACCAAGGACCCTACCCGAATAAGTCTTCAAATCAGGTCAGCCAGTCTTTAAATCAATCATTTCAACCTTACCAAAAGTCGAATCCTGGTCCTTACCAAAATTCAAATTCAGCAACTTAAGATCCACCTGGGTTTTTTAATGAAAGTGAGAAGAGACGTAACACGTTAGAGAAAAATATGAAAACTTTAATGAAATCTCAAATCCAAACTAGCCAAGCTATATCTCGTTTCATGGTCTAAATGAGTCAATTGGCCACTATAGTTAGTGAAAGAGAGAAGGGTAAGTATTATAGTCAGCCTGAGACCAATTCAAAATTTCCAGTCCCTAATTAAATATTTGAAAACAACCAAGTTAATCACGTGAATTCTATAATCTCTATAAGGTCTGAAAATCATTTTAACAATCATGCTGGTATTGATAATGAAGAAGAAAAAAAATTAATTGATGAATATAATAATCCATCTTCAAAATTAGCCTAGTCTGAAAAGCCCACAAAGCCTGAGTCAATATGTCTATCTACTAAGCAATTATCAAAGAATGATCAAACCACATCTTCTGAGTCAAATGAAAAAGTCTTTGAACCAAAAGCCCCATTCCCCCGAAGACTACTTTCAAACAAGTAGTCAGCTCAGTTAGACAAAATTCTAAAAGTGTTCAAACAAGTGAAAATTTATTATTCCTCTTCTAGATGTCATTCAACAAGTTCCCTCATATGCTAAATGTCTAAAAGATTTGTGCACACACAAAAAAACCACTCATGTTCCTAAGAAAGCTTTTCTAACAGCCCATGTTAGTTCTATCCTGTCATATCAAGTCCCTGTGAAGTATAAAGACCCCGGTTGTCCTATTATTTCATGCATCATAGGAGATACTTTAATTGAAAAAGTTTTGCTTGATTTAGAAGCGAGTGTTAACCTTTTACCATTTTCTGTATACCAAACCTTGGGCTTAGGGGAGTTGAAAAAGACAAGAGTCACACTCCAACTAGCTGACCGTTCCATCAAAGTGCCAAAGGGAATAGTTAAAGATATACTCATTAAGGTTGGTGATTTTGTATTCCCTGTCGATTTTATTGTTCTTGAAACCTAACCTGTTGCCAACCCCAATGGTCAAATTCCTGTCATTTTAGGTAGACCATTTCTAGCAACCTCTAATGCATTAATCAATTGTAGAAATGAACTAATGAATTTGACATTTAGAAATATGACAATTGACTTAAATGTGTTTAATGTGGGAAAATAACCTAATGATTTTTCTGACCAGCCCGTTGAAGCAAACATGATCCAAGAGTTGTCCATAACCCAAGAAATGAATGAAAATAAACTTATGATTTTGGATGATCCAATAGATTTTTTCTTAAATCACCTTGATCAAAATTGGGATGAGTATGAATATTTGGATAAAATCAATGAGTTGTTGAGATCTACTACACATGAGTCAACAAATTTTGAATGCAAAAATGAAGCACTTGTTTCATGTTTTGAAAATATAAGTGAGAATTTTCTTGAGGACAATTCTAAGCATAACTGTGAAAATTTAAATTCTTTTCAATTTTTTTAACCACCTAAAAATCATGAAAAGTTCACACGCACTTGCCTTTTTGCATCACTCTTTTACTATCACATGCATTTTAGGATTTATAAATTTTGTAGATCTGTGCATTTGTTTTTTTTCTCACCATATTTTCTTGCAGCATTATACCCCACTATACGAAGTACAATTCTTTTATTTCTTTGTTCTCTATTATTCATTTCCATACATTGAGGACAATGCATGATTTAGGTATGGGGGAATTTAACATTTTTACTTATGTATTGCATTTTTTGTGATTAACATTTTTTTTTATTTTTAGGAAACTAATTCTTTTTACATTAAAAAAAATTAAAAAGCTGAAATTTTTAAAGTTTGTTTGACTTTTTATGAACCAGATTAATTCTAATAAGTGTTTGTGGAGTAAAAAACTTTAAGTAGTATTAAAATATTTAGAACTCTTGAACCTTTGATAAAATACAAAGTCTTAGTTTGAAATGTCATTATGTATTTTTGCACTCCACGTTTGCACTAATTCTTAGTTGTGGGGTATAAACTATGAGTTAAGTAATTTCAAGAAAAAATTGGAAGGTAAAAAAAAATAATGCAGCGAGATGGAGCGTAAAACACACTCGTTGTAAAAAAATAGGAAAAATAATCAACGAGATGGAGTGTAAAATGCACTTATTATAAGAAAAGAAAAAAAGAGTTGAAAAATAATAAATACTGCTTCAATGTCCATTGAATAAAAGAAAAATCATGCTGAAAAGTATAATGGTTATAAGCAGTTTGACTAGTCTGATTTTTGTGGCCTTTGTTACTCGAGTTAGTAAGCCCTTATGCCCTAAAGCCAACTGATTTTGGAGTCATTGGTCAAACGCTCGTTACATGGATAACTCTGAAAAGCCTAAAGAAAATAGACATTGCATAAGTCAAGAATAAAAAAATAGAAAAAGAAAAAATTGAGTTTGCTTGATTTTCATAGTAAAAGTCCCTACTAATAGTTACATCACATACACATGCATTTATCACATGAAATTAATTTTATGAATGATGATATTTAGATTAAAGATGAAGTATTTTTGATAGGGTAAAAATGTGATTTTGAATTTGATCTTGGTTATGTGTAATACCCATGGATACTTAGAAAGTTTCTCTTGATTTCATAATTGGTTAAACTCAAAAAGATTGTATTTTTATTTTGAATTTTGTGGATATATTCACTGCAAACCCTCACGAGACACAACTCTTCCACTTGGGTTAACCTTATGATTTAAAGGCTTGTTGCACATGCTAAGTGCAATCGTGTTTCTTATGAAAATGGGGTAGTTTAGATTTTGTTTAGTTTTTATTTTTTGTTTTACTCGAGGACGAATAAAAGCTAGGTACGAGGGTATTTGATAGACACATAATTATACATTTTACTATTTCTATTTTTTATTATTTAATATGTTTATTTTATTTAATTAATACATTTTATTTTATTTTGCAGGAAATAGATAAATAATTAAAATTGTGTTGAAAAATGAGTTATAGAAGCTTTCAAGTTGATTTTTATTTGGACTCCAATAAAAAGTTGAAAGATTACCATGTAGGAGTTGAAGTCAAAAAAGAAAGAAGAAAACAAGTTATTCCAAATTAGATTAGGATTCAATTTATTTTCTCTATAAATACGAGTCTTGTTTTAGAGAAAAATGAGTAGTATTTTTATTTTCTTTTTCTCTTTACTCTCGGTGAAAGGAGCAGAGCAGGGAGTCTTTACTTTTTCTTTTGTTTTTTTCGCAGTAGCTTTTGAATTAGTAGTCAGGGAGTTGTTTCATTCATTATTAACATTCTTTAATAATTTAATAAAGTTCTTTTTGATTATTGTTCCATTAGTTTTAATTTATTTCATGCAATTATTATTAGTAGTTTTAATTTTGTTTTTCTTTATTATTAATTCTATGGCTAGCTAAATTTTTAATATCTAGGATGATGGTGAAGCTATATATTACATATTAATATTTTCTTTCCGTTCCGATATTAATGACTAATTTGTTTGTTCCTTCAATTTTACCTTCGCGCTAAATTCGTTTCGATTTTATATTAATTGCGAGGTGTTGATATATTATTGTTAAGATATGATTTTTTCATAATTCATGCTTACTCAATGAAGTTTTGAGAAGTTATAGTTAATCCTTAAATTTTCATAATATATGCTAACCCATATTAATTATATGAATCATTATTTTTAAAGGGAAGAAAATATAATTAAAAATTAATTAAGGAAATGAAGAATTTAATTATTATGTTATTATTTAGTGAATTCAGATTCCTAGGTAGTTTTTCTCATTATTAGTTTTCGTTATTAAATTTTAATTTGTATTATTTAGTTAATTAATCATCTCCACCAATTTTTTATTTCTAATTTGTTTAGAATATAAATTAAGGGAACATTGAAATTAATTTAGTCTATGTGGTTTGACCTGTACTTGGTCGTTCTTCAATTTGACGCTGTGCACTTGCAGTTACTATTTTTTATCACATCAGTAAGTGAAGGCATGACTTAACTCACTACTTTCTAGGTCCATCACTAGTTGGGAAACTTTGGTTTCCAAATTTCAAATTAAATTTTCCCCGTGTCAAAGAAAAATGAAGTTCAAAGACAAATATTCGATTTTTGTCAAGTGGATTATATTTTTTTTATTAATCTGAGAAAGATTTAAAGACCTACTTTTGAGATGTCCCATTTTGAGATAAGTTAGTTTAATATTTCTATAATGGGTTAACTGAAACCAACCGAAACATGATTGAATCCATGAACAATGACACTTTCCTTGGTCTCACAAAAGAGGAAGCTTACAATTTCCTTAAGAATCTGTTTGAGAGCTCTCAGTAATGGAATTTCTCCTCTAATAGGAAATCATCACCTCAAGTCAAGAAAAAAGGCATATATGAGCTAACTGAAGAAGTAGAGACTGGAAGGCAGTTATATAGTATCTCAAAAAGACTTGAAGCGTTAACTTTGCGGTTGGATAACAATTCGATTAATCAAGTTCAAGTTGAAGGGTGCCCTGTATGTGCTAGCCCTATGCATACATCACAAACTTGCCCCTCTATGGTAAGGTACTCTGAATTTTCATTATAACAAGTAAATGCGATAAATGATTACAAAAAATAATTCAATGACCCATTCACAGAGACTTACAATTCAGGTTGGAAAAATCACCCAAATTTTTCATGGACACAAGCTCAACCCATGTCCAATATGGGTGCCCCATCAGCTAATGTTCCATGACAGCAACCACCTCCTGGTTTTTGTCCGCCATTCAATTTTTATCCATAATTTCAAACTTCTCAATCACCCCATGTCACTCCACAACAATTCTCGTATTTGGAGGACACTCTAAAATAATTCATTCAAGTGACCACCCAGAACAATTAGACTTCAAGTCAAATTTTGCAAGAAGTCACGAACAATGAACTCATGAACACTCAAGCCATCATTAAGATAGAGGGTCAAGTGGGTCAATTGGCTAGTCAATTAGGTGACCGAAAGAAGGGTAAATTTTGAGTCAGCCGATTCTGAATCCTAAAGGTGTTTCCTTAAGTAGGACAACTCCTAACTAGTCATCATGATTATATGAGATCAAACTTTTAACTTTTAATTTTTGGACAGCGATAAATGTTCCTTTAGATATCTTGAAAGTTAATTTGTTCACCAAGATATCATACTGATCATATATTAAAAAAATTCCTTCTCCTTATCCCCCTCCCCCGGTGCACCTTATATAAGGTTGTAATCGAGTCGGATCGATCCATATTTTTACCTGCTCATATTCGAGTTCGTATTCGGTTCGAGTTCGACAATAAAATTACAGGGCATGCTCATATTCGACTCGCCCGGAGAAATTCCTGCTCATATCTGGCTCGAACAAATTTTTGAACTATTTCTTTTGATTTGAACTCGAGAAAATTTGAACTACTAACATATTATTGATTTTGCAAATTTCAGTATACATTATACAAATAACAAATTACAATTTCAATATACACTATTGTACATTGAATTCTAATAATTTTAATTTACATATGAATGATGAATTATACAAATTGTTGTTGTTAATAATAAACAACAACATAGTTGTTGGTTTGCAAAACAATACATACATACATACAATCTTATTGATGTAACGCGACAAAAACATGCAAAATTAGATTTTAAAATTTTCTACAAACCAAAATTCAGGATCTACCTTTATGCACAATTATTAATTAACAAGAAGAAAAATGAATTATACCTCTTGATGATTCAACTCTTGAAATAACTACGAGTTCACCTCCAATTCTTCTTGGTGTTCTTCAAATTTATCGATTAAATTCTACGGATCAACGTTAGCTACCTAAGTGTTTAGCCTCTAAAGGTGATCCACTAAGAGATTAATCAATTGAAAAAGTAATTTTAATTATACTAGATCATAAGTGGTTAACCCTAATTTTCTCTCTTTTCTAGTTGTAGAGAAAATATGAAGTATTCATAATACTTGCAAAAAGAGTATCAACCCAATCTATAACAAGACTTCTCTTATTTATAGATTTGTTCAACCATTTTAAACTCTTTAGGAATAGGATTTTAATTTAATTCTCAATCTAATTAGGAACTAAATTAATTTATTATAATAATACCAATTCCCAAACTCTTTAAGAATCTAATTATAATAATAAGAGTACTACTTTTTAATTAATTTCTGAACTATTTAGGAACTAAATAATAATAATAATAATAATAATAATAATAATAATAATAATAATAATAATAATAATAATAATAATAATAATAATAATAATAATAATAATAATAATAATAATAATAATAATAATAATAATAATAATAATAATAATAATAATAATAATAATAATAATAATAATAATAATAATAATAATAATAATAATAATAATAATAATAATAATAATAAGACTCCTCTTATTAATTTATAATTAGTATTTTTTAAATACCAAATTATAAATATTAAGCCATTTAATTTATTCTATCACTATAGTATAAATTAAATATACTTAATTTATTATTATTATTATTAAGTCAATTACTTCTAAAATAAATCTTTCTCTTTTGCGGTGTGACCCTTTAGGTTCTCCATATTAAACCGGTTGTAGAATAAATTAATTAGAACCATTCTAATCTTATTTATATAAATGAATTAAAATATTTAATTCATTTAAATAAATAATATTTATTTCACAATAAGGGTAAACTTCCTTAACAATCAATGACTTTTTAGATAATATGAATTTTAGCATTTGATCACAAAGAACATATTCCGTGAATAGTTACTGTACAAGTCAATCCTTCTATCATACAATGTCTCAATCAAATATAAGATATGAAATTACTGTCAAGTCTTATTTTATTTCATCATATGCATTTCAATTCTCAAATGCATAACTCTAATGTAAATTAGAAACTCCTTTCTAATTTTCATTCTACATTGGCCAAGAATTTTTTAGCTGTCATTTATCGAATCACACGTGATATTCTCTCCCTTTACTAGAAGTGGTAGATCATTTGTTGATCATTCACCTATTTTCATGTGCACCTTATTATACCCAATCATACCATTTGATATACCAACAAGACTTAAGGAATATATCAAAGTATAACTCAGCATACACAAGATATTATGATGATCTCAAGTTTAAGGATCACTTGTACTACTATCATATAAGAAACTCTTATTGACAGGCAAGTAAAACTCCATTAGATGTTCCTTAAGCGAGTCACGTTCAGTGAACTTATTCTCTAATAAGCACCTACATACTTGATTTAGTGTCTTCACACAAATGATTATGAGATCAATCATCCTCTTCATAAGAGCAATCATAGTATGTACTAATCTATCCGGATTCATTAATCCTTATTTTAGTGATCTCACGATTAGAAACAATTTTAGTTTTAATCTATCTTGAATTTAGATCTCATTGGCATGAACTCTTCATAATTATAAAAGTATTGCTCAAAACTATGAATTTATCCATGTAATTAATTAATTCAATCAATTAATAATGAATAATAAATGCATTTAAATATTTTATTAATAAACAAATAAGATTACAAACTAAATACTACATCACATTAAATATGATTGGCTTGAGGGCATACTGTTTTCTATAGTTTCCCTGGTAATTATGTGTTCCTAAGGTATATGATGCTCACTCTTAATTACCCAAGTATTGATTCCTATTTGGCAGGCTTGACTTTATGTGTGAGGAAGGAATTGGAGTAGGAAGAAGGGGAGACAGAAAGAATGGAGGTGCAAGAACATTCCAATTGAAGGTAAATAAGGATTGAGGCAGGTGCTGTGTCATCTGCAAACTCTTGCTGCATTCTTCTTTAGTTTGAGCAACAACCACATAGAGATACCTTCATTCGACAACAATTCCTAGCAAAACCAGACTCAAATTAGACAATTAAGAAAGCACCACTTGATTACACATGGGTCAAAGGGAATTACAAGATGTTTAGCTTACCATCAAGTGATTTAATAGCCTTCTTTGCTTCTTCTAGATTATAGAATCATACAAAGCCAAATCCTTTACTGAACCCATTATCATGGCACATTACTTTGGTTGAAGTCACCTCTCCAAAAGCACTGAAGATTTCTTCTAATTTTCTGTCATCAATTAATAAGTTGAGATTCTTCACATAAAGGCTTAAAGCCTTTAATTTCTGAGTATGGCATTTGAGCATCTTCTAACATGCATGTTTTAAGTGCTCTGCCCTTTCAGCTTTCTTTTGAGTCAATCCTACATACATCTTCTTCGATCCTGTTCAATAAAGAAAATATCATTTGAATTCAAATATATAATGTTTGTTCATAACCAAAAAAGTAAAAAATAAATAAAGTGGACATACTGCTTACCAATGAGTGCACCATTTAGGGCCTCTATGGCCTTCTTAGTCTATTCATTTAACTCAAACTTGACAAACTCAAATCCATTTGATTTTCCCTCACTGTCCTTCATAATGGCAACACTGCAGATATTTCTGTAATATTAGAACTTAACCCAGAGGAGATCTTCTCTTACATCTTTGCCAAGATTTTCCACATACAGATTTATGGATTTTGGTTCTTCACAGTAATCTTTTCTCTCACTCTAATTGACAAATTTGGACACATATCTAAATGAAGATGAGATAAGTGAATTTGTGAAAAATAATACTTAATCCTAAAAACTATGGTAGGAAGTTCATTTAGAAAAGGTTGCAATCAAATATGACACATCAATATAGTTCAAGAAGTAACAATTATGATAAATTATATGTTGATACAACTCACATTGCTATAGTTGACAGTGTAAGAACTCTTCATCTAATGCAACTAACTAGTAGTTAAAGCATCAATGAAAGTTAAGAATATAATAGACCTTTAATAAATTATAAATCTAGCATCCATAGATGACAAAAGATTTTAATTTGTAAAGGATAAAAGGAAATAGGAGAAAAGGGGAATGCAATCCCTAGGCAGCGCATAGTAGCAAAGTTTGGAACATAGAAACCTCAAACAACTCATAAGAACTACTAATTCATGAAGAAAAAAAATACTTCTACATCTTTCCACTCTAATTATGGCCATTTGTCTTTCATTTAAAGGTTCAATCAAAACTGAAACTACAATAAATCAAAAACTTTGCACTAAGAAATATTTATCAAGTTTCTTTAGTTGTAATAAGTCATGTGATGCCACTTCCCAACAGATGAAAAAACCATGAGTATAAAGGACATAAACAATCCACCAAAAAAAAAGAACGAAATATATGAAATTAAGAGACCTACCAACCCTGAAGGGGGGAAGGAAAGATTAAATTAGTACGGGACAATTAAATAATGCAATTAACCCTAAATGAAATAAAACATCACTAAACAAGATAATAAAACATATACTAAAATAACGTAAGGCAAGAAAAACCAAAGAACAGAAAGAAAAGATGGTAGATGATCTTACAACTTCTTCCCCTCAAGAACAAAATCATGAAGAGCAGCAAGGGCTGACTCTTTCGAACTAAATTGAACAAATCCAAAGCCCTTACTCTTCCCATTTTCCTTAACCACCTTGCAAGAAAGTATTGCACCAAATTTGGTGAAAATGGTCTGCAAGCGAGCACTAGTGACTGAGGAGTCGAGGTTCTTCATAAACTAATTGGCAATACCAGTCTTTCTAGTAAGAGGGTCTCTCTGGCACCACATTATCCTTATGGACTCCTTCAATTCAGTGTGGTTTAGGAGAGCTGGAGCATTATAAGCTAATCAAGATAGAGAAATATCAAATAAATAATTTATCACTTCAAAACATATAAAAATAGATTTTATAAGAAGAATAATGAGTTTACATGTAGAGGAAGTGAAGTAAATTGCAAAGTATCACCTTTATTGTAACACCACCACTTGATGCTCCAGATGCAATATGTCATTCAATGTCAACACAAATAAACTTCATCATCTTCATTCTTCAAGCTCTAAACTTCATCACCTAATTTCTAAAAATACAACAAACAAAATAATAAGTTTTTAATTATGTAATATAATATGACCACAATAAAGTAAACTACTGAAAGTAAAATGAATCATCAGTTAGGATTTAGGAATCTTACCTCAGTGACAATTACATTTAGAGAATTGATGCGACTACACTTTCAAATAAAAAAAGAATTAACAAGTTAAACAGTTTCATACTTCAAACTTCAAAGCAACCAAGCAAAAAAAGGCAATAAAGTTCAATACTTCAATCCAACAAAGATAAAAATCAGGCAGTAGCAAATTAACAATAATAAAGTTTACAATCCTAAATAAAAGTACTTTTAATCCTCACTACCAATCAATTGCAAAAATAAATTAAAAACATAGATAACAGTAGCCTAACAGTAACACAACAGCAACACAGACATAGTAGCAACACAACTTTACTCCAAAATTATGCCATTAACACCATCTTCATCAACCTATTAAGTGTTAAACCAATTTGTTACATATATAAACAACAACAATAAAAATGCAAACTAAAAGTTCATAAGAAAGAAATCATACCATAACAGCACTCATTTTACTTAGCCTATAATCACTCCTTAACCAATTAGAAGTACATATAAGAACTTGAACAATCTCAGGCTTGATAAAGCTCCTGTATTGATCTAGAACCCCTTCCACAGGCACTAAAAGTAGTCTCAGATGCCGCAGTGCTAACAACAATTGATAGTATATCCCTTGCCATTTTTGAAAGAATTCTAAACTTTAAGGTGTTTACTTTTGACCAAAGTAAATCATTAAAGGACTTATCACTATTACATATATATCTACCCTCTTCAAGATATGCATACAGATTAGATTTAATAGGAGTAATAATGTACATACCTTGAGCCCAGAAATTAAACTCAGCTCTGCTATTTGTTTTACTATTAATAGTTGAACTACCACTACTATTGCCAGAACAACAACATAGTACTTATAGAGCTAATAAATTGCTCTTTTCACAAGCTCAATTTTCTGTCAGTTTCAAACCCATTTGATTTTTTATTTTTTTTTGGAAAACAGAAATATGACCAATTGCATCTTATACCTTGGGTCAATGATAAATGCAATTGCCATTAGAATGTTACAATCTCCTTAATACTTATCAAAATTTTCTTTCATCTTGAAAGTCATGGCTCTCAACAAGTGAAAATCATCATTTGAGGTCTTAAGCAACAACTCTTTAATCTTCCATATTTCAGGAAGAAATAGGTTTGCAGTAGGATATTCAAAGCCTGAGAAAATATTTGTGGCTTCATTGAACACCTCTAGCAACTCCATTACCTTAACAATTTTCTTCCAATCCTCAAAATATGGACAAGACTAATAATGTGGATTCCTTTCTTGATAACTAGGGAACACTTCTTTAAACTGTATATTAGACCCAAGCATGACATACGTGAAGTTCCAACGAGTTGGCACATCTAAAACAAGTTTTTTAGTTGTGCACAAATGCAATTGATTTGCAATCTCATAAAATTTATGCAGTCTAGAAGATGATCCTTTAAAGTAATTTACACTATCATGAACCTTCATAATAAAATTTTGAATCACACCCAAACCATCTTGTACAATAATATTGAGAATATGAGCACAACATCACACATGAAATATTTTTCCACCAAAAAATAAATTACCTTTTAATTCAAAACTATCTTTAAGATTCTTAACTGCAGAATCATTAGAAGATGCATTGTATAAAATGATTGTGGTTATCTTATTTTCAATGCCCCATTCACTAAGAGAAGAAAAAATAGCATCCATAATTACGGGACCAGTGTGAGGAGGTGGCAAATGACAGAAATTCAAAATTGTTTTTTGAAGCCTTCAATCAAAATCTAAGAAATGTGCAGTGAGACACATGTACGTAATTGTTTGATTAGATGTCCACAAGTCAGAAGTTAAACTCACTCTATCTGTAATAACCATGAATTCTATTAGACATTGTAATTATAATTATCAAATAATTAGCAATGAATTTAAAAAATTTATACTAATTAATTGTGCATTAGATAATTGAATGAATGTACTTGTGTATGTGTATATTTATTTAAAGTAATGATGCAAGGTGTTATAATTAATTAAAGCAAATCTAATTGGATTATATTTTTAAATCCAAATGAGATATTAAACTAGGTCAACTTAATTAACCTAGTAGTCTATGTAATTAATTAAATCTTAGTCCATGTAATTAATTAAACTAGCCCAATGCTTGATTTAATTAAATGTAACATATGTTATTTAATGTTAGCCCAATGGGATAAATAAATTGAGCCCAAACAAATTAAATGAATGAGCCCAACTTATTTAATGGCTAAGTCCAAAGAGAAGCCCAATAGAAAGTCAAATTGTTGGTCAATATATATGTATGTGTGTGTGTGTGTGTGGGTGTATATATGTATATAAAAGTAGAAAAAATAAAGCAAAAATGGCCTAGAAAAGGCCAAATGGCCGACACATTGAGGGGCCCCACTTGGGGGTGGCTTGTTGCAGTGTTGCTTCTTTTGTGCACTAAATCAAAGTTGCTCAACTACCCTAGTCAATCACCTAGTCATTCGAGTGGGCAAACAATCCAATAGTAATCCTAATTAGCCTTTAATTTGACTATGTTGGTGGATTAGGGAGAGTTGATGGTGATTCTATAAATAGAGTGCTCTACACTTTAGATGAGGTTTCTTGGTCATTTGTAGCATTTTCTAGAGAGAAAATTGAGAGCTTTCAAGATAGAATACACTAGTAAGTGAGAGTTTCTTAAGGAAATCACTAGAGGAGAAGTTTGGTGGATGTCAAATAGCTTCATAGCTTACTTTGGAAGGAGAAGAAGAAGAGCACATAAGTCCATAAGGTTTAAAAGTGTTCTATATTCTCCTTATTTCATTTTTATAGTCTATATGTGTTTTAAACGATTAAAATATATTTTTAACCGATCAAAAGTTATTTTAATGGTCCAGAAGTGTTAAACTATGTTATATATGTATATTCACGGTTTGATATGTTTAAATCATGTTTTGGTATAAGTGGTATGCATAAAAATGGTAGAAAAGTCCATATTGAACTTTACCGGTAAAACCCTAATTGAGCATGTGCTATTTGATGATGTAGTTTGAAACGTACAAGTTGGAAAATGGATTTTTATGACTAGAAAGTTACATATATGAGTTTTTAAAAAAACTCAACTTGAAGCTTTCAAAAATATGGCAAAACAAAGGAGTTATGGCTTTAACCGCAAAATAGGTCGTTTTGAAACCCTAAGTGGTTCGATCTTTAATTTTGTGTCAAAACGTTTTCAAAAATGTGATCAAACCATAAAATATTATAAAACAAGAAGTTAGGAACACATTAACACTGATTTTGCGTCATTTGGATGTGTAGATTTCATTTTATTAAGGTTTGAATCAAAAGTGTCAAAAATCTAAAAATTAGAAAATGTTTCCACCGGGCAGCGCCGGGGCGCGGTGTTTCAGTATAAACACAGCGCCGGGGCGCTGTGCATTGTTCCAGAATAAAATAAAATTCGAACCGAGTCGAGTCGGGTCGAGTCATTCCGGGTTAGAAAATGAAAAGTGTTCCAAAAATTAATTTATTATTTTTGTACTCAATATATGTATTTTTAAAATTATAGATAGTTGATTTAATAATAAAAAGAAGATAAATACTATATAGGGTATAATAATATAATTAAATGAATAAAATATTATTATTAATATAATAATATTAGAAAATTATTAAAATATTATTAAATGTATAATAATATTATAAAGTCATTAAAATATTATTAAATAAGTAATAATATTAGTAAATAGATAAAATATTATTAAATGAATAATAATATTAGATAATGAATAAAATATTATTAAATGATTAATAATATTAGATAATGAGTAAAATATTATTAAATGCTTAATAATATTAGATAATTAATAAAATATTATTAAATAGTTAATAATATTAGATAATGAATAAAATATTATTAAATGGTTAATAATATTAGATAATGAATAAAATATTATTAAATGATTAATAATATTAGATAATGATTAAAATATTCTTAAATGATTAATAATATTAGTTAATTAATAAAATATTACTAAATAGTTAATAATATTAGATAATGCATAAAATGTTATTAAATGATTAATAATATTAGAAGACTAATAAAATATTATTAAAAGATTAATAATATTAGGTGATTAATAAAATATTATTAAATGATTAATAATATTACAAGGCTAATAAAATATTATTAAATTATTAATAATATTATATAAGAGTATGAACTATATTAAATAATTAATATAGGTTTGATGTGATTGAAATATTATCAATTAATGATAATATTTTCTAAGTGTTTTTATACCCGTAATTAGGTAATTACGTGGTTAAGTGTTAGAGATGTAAGAGTTATAAAGGTTATCTTATGAATGTGTATATGATACTAATTTAAGATCAAACTGATTAATTGTTAGGTCTATTCAAAGAGAATTAAATTGAATTGGTTAGCCGTAGACTACGCACGAGACAAGTTTCCTTAACCCTAACTTATATTTATTGTTGCAAGTTTTCTTTATCATTACACAAATTTTATTTAGAGTAATTCAATTATTGTTGAGCAAGTTTCTACAATTGTATGTACTTGCCAGAGATTAAAGTGATTTAATTCTTTAAAATTATTCCACATCATTATTGTTATTATATTCGCAGATCGTGCATTTGCAAGTGTCATAGTTCATTAATTCAAGAACTGTTTAAGAATGTCTAAACTAATTGTTTCAGCTAGACAATGCATGTTTAAATTCATTTAATTGAATATTTTAAAAACTTATCCAAACCATTGGTTGGTGCAGATTCTTATAGTAAGACTGAGAACGAACAACCCTATATAGGAGTATATATTTTTCGGGAAACCGAACTTGCGCAAGATGTCTGAATGTTATGCATATACATAGGGTACAAGAGATTGATCTCATCGCGTACCAAATTACCGAGGTGTCAGATATATATATGTCTGTTCTACCTTAGCAGCAGTTCATGGTCCTTAAAGACCACTCTGCAGTAAAGAGTCAATCCATTATTTTATTGAAAATTGATTCTTGTTCTTTCACAATTGTTATGTATTGTTGAAAACCTTGATGTTATTTCTCATTCAAGCATGATATATTTCGTTTATCTGTTCTTAAACTTGCTGAGCTAGCTAGTTGTTCATTCTTGCTATATCATGACTTATTTTTTCAGCTAAGCCTGAATGCTCTAAATCAGTCAAAGATAAGGGAAAAGCCAAAGCTTAGATTAGCTTAATGCATGCTAGATTAATTACTTATATGTAATTTCTTTTGAATCTTTTGTATTCCCTTAAGATATGTAATGTTCATGTTAAGGTTAATCGACATTGGGGATTGTAGCCTTTATATAAGGAACCTTTTGTATTATTCAGCGAAGTTTAAATGCAAATTATGCATTTAATTGTTATTAAGTATTGTACAGTGAGAACCAAACCCTAGGTTATGGAATCCGAATTTGGGGTCGTCACACTATCAATGCCAAGTAACAAACCTTTCATTTTTTTCTTCTCTAAAGAATAAATTTTCATGCAGTCATTCTTTAGAGTAACACGAGAAATATGATCAAATTTAGGGTTCAGAGATTTCAAAAGAATAATGAAAAAATCATGCTCAACCATTCTAATGGGATATTCATGCACCATAATCATTTTTGTCATAATATCTCTGGTCCTTTCTCTTTTCAAACCTAAAAGTTGCCAAATAACTCATTTTACCGACAATTTCAATAGTAGGGTAAGCTAACACGTTATGCTTTGTTCCAGCAATTTTAGATAAACGAATAGTGCAAGTTAACACGTGTCTATTTAAATAGCTAGTTGAACCAGTGCTTTGATGTACAAGCTTAGCAAAATCGTAATTGCATTGGATTTTTTTGCTACCATCTTGTAATTTAATATATGATGCTAAATTCAAACCAAACTTTTGAAGTTTTTCTCCTCTTTCTTTGTTCTCCATTTTCTTCATCAATAGTACATTTCTCTCATCTCTTAGGACTGTCAATTATAATGATAGCATTACTGGTGGTAGAGAAGTATTGCTATTATCAGAGGCTTGTGAAAGATTAACTACTAGTGGTGATTTAATTTATTCGTTAAGCCATCTGGAAAAAAAGACAGATAAATAATGAGAAGTTAAGAACTTTGAATGAAAATAAAAATTAAACTATGATATAAATTAAACAGCTATTACCATTATCGTTACCGCTGGTCAGTTAAGTTACCAGTAGCCGACTCAGAATTTGACATTTTGAAGAAGTTTAAGTTAAGAGGTTAAAGTAAAATAAAACTAGGGTTTCAAATGTAATATCTTGAATATTTATAGCACTTATAAATATGATATTAAATGAGTAATGTGAATTGTAAGTTAATTTCGAGGACGAAATTCTTGTAAGTTGGGTTGAATGTAATATCCCAAATATTTTAAAAATGATCTGTCAAGATATGATAAAGGTTGTTAATTTAAAAGCCTAAAAATGATTGCTCAACAATACATTGAGCTATATTAAAGATTAAAAACGACTCGAAACTACGATTCGTATACGATTAGAGGTTAAACTTTTAACCTACACTATATGTTATGTGATTAGTAAAGCTTGAATTGGGCTTTAAATGTGTTACGTGATTTATCTATGTGTAGGATTTCGTGTTTCGGTTCAAATAATTAACCTTAACACTTGTTAAAATCGAAAAGTTATTTAAAGGTTAAAACCTAAAAACCTAATTATAGGGTTTGGAAAACCTAAACTAGGGTTTGGTTAAACTTAAAAAAGGTTAAAACCTAAACCCTAAACCTAGAAACCTTAAGGGTTATAACCTAACCCTAATCACTATTCACATATACGCATATAATACGAAAATTATACGGGTAGAATACGAAAATAATACGAGAATAATACGAAAATTATACGGTATAAATACGAAAAAGTCAACTGTGAATAGTAAAAGTCAACTGTGAATAGTAAAAGTCAACTATGCTACATGTATACTTGATTAAGATTAAGGTTAATTAAAATTAAGATTAACCTAATAAAATTTAATTGTTGAATTAAGAAACTAATCAACCAATTAAGTTGCTAACTTTAGTAGAGAATTAACCAATGTTGAGTTAGTTGTTAACTCTAGTTAGTAGTCAAAGTTAAAGCCTAAGTCAAGCCAAAGTTAAGCCAAACTCCAAGCCAAAGTCAAGCCAAACTTGGAGCCAAAGTCGGAGCCAAACTTGGAGCCAAAGTTAAAGCCAAGCCAAACTTGGAGCCAAAGCTTGGTTGTCTTAATGACCTTTATGCCCTAGACTTTGCTTGCCTATAAATACCAAGCCATGTCTTCATTAATTCTCACCATAGTTCAAGAGCAAAAATCAGATTTTATAGAGAGAGTTCTTGTGAGACAAGAAGGAAGTGCAAAGAAATAGTTAAAGCTTGCACTTCGAGAGGTAAATTGTTAGTTGTTATTATGTTTATTTAATTTTTAGTTTCAAAAGCTCAAGAACGCGAGTCGTAGCCATGTACGATTGTCGTTCTCCGTGTTCTTCACGTGTTCTTGAGCCTTTCTATATTTTGTAGTAGTTATAATGTCGAATTTCAATTCGTAGTTTAAAGCTCAATGAACATACGTAGTGGTCATGTACGGTTTATCCGTTCTCCGCGTTTGCGTATGTTCTTGAGCATTTTTATAAATTGTTATAGTTCAATTTACAAGCCGTTATAATGACCAAATTTTGTCAATCATAAAGTGTTATAATCACTTATGTAAGCAGTTATAATGCTCAAATTATTTCAAGTACGAAAACCAAAAGCTCAAGAACATAGTCGTTACCATGTACGGTTTTATCCGTTCTTCGTGTTCTTCGTGTGTTTTTGAGCAAAAGCCATGAATCTCACATAAGTAGGTTTATGATTTTGTTATTTTTATGTTATGAAGTGATACGGAGTGTTAGAACATGTTATCTTAGCAAATTAATGCTTGAGGTATCATGTTTTACCAATCGGATCAAAGAAAGTTAAGTCTAATATAGTCGCAGAATATTTTTGCAAATTTTTGAAAATTTAAAGTCTGAATCTGCCTTAGCAACCTAAATAAAAGTTGTAGCTCATGAAATTCTAAGCAATTTAGACTCAAGAATCACTCAAAAATGTTTTCGTATGACAAAGTTATGGCTGTTACTATAAAAGAGGTCAGAAATATGAGTCAGTTTTTGAGCAGTCACCTTTAGGCCGAAATCTGTACAAATCTGTCAGGAATTTCGAACTTTGGTCTAAATATGAATTGTAGATACGGAAGTTATGAACGCGTGGAATTTTGAACGACTAAAAAATGTTTTAAAACGAAGAAGTTATGGCCGTTTAACTGAGCCGGGGTCTGGCAGTCCAACAATCTGCCCAAATCCGAAAATTTGGCTTAAAAATGAGTTTTTGAGTTAGCCAATTTTCCAAATAATTCCACCTATTGAAATAGTTTAAATAAGTTAATATAAGACTTATGAAGTTATATAATACGATGAATCTAACCGCTTATGCACTAAATGACTGTGTAGGGTTTAACGTTCCGCCGGAAAACCCTAGTTTCAATTTGAGGCAAGTTCTAAACTTTTATGTGTTATTAGTATGTTCTAAGATTATTCATGTTATTATGTGATAGTTTATATGTGAAAGTACATGAATGAAGATCTTATGTGATTAAATGATTAAGTGTTAGTTATTGATTAACTGTTAAATGTTAATTGATATTTGATGATGCATATGAGTATGTATAAAATATGTTTATTGTTAAGCATAAATTAATATGATTATTAACTGAGATGTAGGTTCAGTCAAAGCATGTTAAAGTTTATATGAAAGCATAAACTGTGTATGTGATAATATGTTAGACTTGCTGAGCCGTCGTGCTCATTCTTGCGAATAAAACCTTATTTGCAGATTAAAGATGAACGTTAAGAAGATCTTGAATGTAAAGATGAAGCGTAGATTAGGTGTTCATGTTTATTACTTGTATTTGTATAAGTCATATTGACTGTTGTAATACGAACAAACAAACATGTAACCGAATATTGAATGAATGATATAAATTATTATCATCAGAATGTTGTTATGTCTTTAAATTTGATATAATGTAGAATTGTTAAATATTAAAACAATGTTGATAATGATCTATTTATCTGGATGAGGATCGGTAAATAACTTGTGAGTACTGTACATCTGAGACAGAACTAAGCGATGTTGACTGGTCAAATCCATCGTTAAGGTTCCTCGGACCCAGGTATAACTCGTTATTACTATTCTGAATACCATATAAGTAGGATTATTGATATGAAGAGATATCTTTGTATATTGATACTTGTAGTACGAATGAGACCGTTACAAGTGGACGTATATAGAATATTTAAATCCTAAGGTTAAAATTAAACCGTTATATATGGTTTTATCCATTTATACGGATGAAATACAAGTTGACACTTGTATACTTATGAGACTGAGATCAAGTTAAGATCCAGGGACAAAGTTAAGAGAAATTTTTAATGTATAGTCTAAAATAAGACTAGTTCAACCAATATGATTATGGGATCATTGGTTAAGTTGATAGTTGTACGAAATTAACGCACAAGGTCCACCGCATCGAAAGCGCGGGGATTTTGGGGGCGTTACATCAAATGATTTGAGAAAAATAAAATTGGGGTTATCTACATAAATTTAAGGAGTTGGGACTGATAACTTACCATCAATTGAAGTTAATCTCTTTGAATTCTCTCAAATCATAGTTATACATCTGCAGATCTTGAGATTCTTTACATGATGTGTTAAAATTATGTACTGCAAGTGCACAATGTTTATTGAAGAACGAGCAAGTATAGGTCAAACCACATAGACTAAATTAATTTCAATGTTTCCTTATTTTATATTCCAACTAAATTAAAAATAAAAATTGAGAATTATTAACTAACTAAATAATGCAAAATTAAAATGAATAACGAAAATTAATAATGAGAAAAATTACCTAGAAATCCGAATTCACTAAATACTAACATAATAATTAAATTTTTCCTTTCCTAATTACTTTTTAATTTAGTTTTTCATTCCCTTTGAAAATAATGATTCATATAATTAATATGGATAATCATAGATTATGAAAATTTAAGAATTAACTATAACTCATCAAAATTTATTCGAGCAAACATGAATTATGAAAAACTCATATTTTAACAATAACGTATCAACACCTCGCAATTAATATAGAACCAAAACAAATTTTGCACGAAGGTAAAAATAAAGAAATAAACAATTAGGCATTAATATCGGAACGAAAAACAAATAATTAATATGCAATACATAATTCCATCATCATCATAGGTATTAAAATTTTAGCTAGCCATGTAATTTAAAATAAAATACAAATAAAATTAAAACTATTAATATTAATTGCATAAAATAAAATAAAATTAATAGAATAATAATTAAACAAAGAATCTTATAACGAATGACTAATAGATACTCCCTCTCAAAATCAGTGCATGCTGGATGAAAGGAAAATAAACTTCCTTGTTCGTGTCTTTACCGAAAGCGAGAGATAAAATAATACACTCTCTTTTCCCTAAAACAAAAATTTTATTTATAGAAAAAATTAAGTAATTTGGTCTATTTTTATATTTTTAACTTCAACTTTTATGTAGTAATTTTTCGAGAGTTATTTTCTTTCACATCTCTTTATTGAAATTCAAATAAAAATTAACTTAAAAACTTCTAAAATTCTTTTTTTTTTTTAACTCAAATTCAATATTTATCTATTTCCTATAAAATAAAATAAAATTTATTAAGTAAATAAAATAAATATATAAAATAATAAAAATAAAAATATTAAAATACATAATAATGTGTATATCACTACACAATAAAATAGTGTATTAGTGTAGCAGAGTATAAGCGATGAACTAGGGAAGAGAAATCATTAAACGATCAGTCACTGAGAGTCTGAGACAATATCGAAGGGAGGCATTAAGCAATATAAAACTAAGTGTATATATACATATACATATATAAGCCTACTCACGATTCATAAACGAACCTATTCGATCGAATTCATGTCGAATGATTCAGAAGACGTCGAGCTGGAGAAAACGAGTAGAGTATACTGACGTTCACATTTGGCTCATTTGAGATGTCGAATCCTAAATACTGTTCAAAATCGACTCATGTAATAAACGAACTCGGATCCCAATTTTTACCGAGTTGACTCCTATCCGACCCGACCCGTCCCCTTTACATTCTTAACCCATATTAGATATTTGATAAAATCTTACATAATTTATTTTGTTTTAAATTCCCCAGGAAGAATAATTCTAGGCTTACCCACAAAAAATACCCGTTACACTTACCCGCAAAAAAGACGAAAGAGTATGGTCCCATTTTATTTATATTTTGCAAATAAAATAGGACCCTACTTTTTTGTTTTATTCATAGATAAGACTTGTGGGTAAAAAATGTGGGTAAGTGTAGAACCACTCATGCTGGTTTGAACTGACAAGTGGTAGACATTCAATGGGGTCTTCACGTGTCAGTAGTGCCTTGTTTGACCTCAAGTACCACTATGCTGCAACATCCGTGGAAGTAGATCATCATGATGGATTGATGGTATTTTATTGTTTATCCTTCTTCACCAATAAGCATATTGTAAGTTTAGAATTCGGTTCTAGCGTTTGATTATTCGATAATGGCTTTCATATTCGATATACATTAGAAGAGTACTTTTACACCAGATTGAATAGTATTTTATCCGATGTTATCACTTTGAGGGACATTGAGTTAAGTGTTTGAATCATGAAAAAGATTTTCCAAAAGCTTTCTTTCACCACAGAGGGAATTATAGTGCTTTATTTCGAAAGTATCTCCTAGACTCCTAACTTAAGGAGAGAGAAAAGTTTCAAGATGAAGTTAAGTTCACATGATCCCCATTACAATTTGTCTTCACTCACATGAACTTGCATATTATGGCTTGCATCTATGTATTTTTTACTCTTTAAGAATAATTACCTAATTTATTGGTGTATCTTTCTGATAAATAAATCCTTATTAGTGATATTAATTAGCATCTTTACCTTGCATAAATGGGCATCCCCTGATAATCAAGAATTCAGCTATGAGGAAGCAAAATTTGAGGATGAGCTATTACATCGGAAATCTAGCAGTCCACGTCAGAATCAAGGTACATCCTTGTGCTCTGCTCTGGTATATGTTTGTTCTCCACCTTTGTATGGATGATACTGCTGACAAGTGAAAAGTTCTGCCATTTAGAAATAGGAAAAATAAATTACGGTGAACCTGCTACTAAGGGCCCGTTCGGGAATGACTTTTTTTTTTGACTTAAAGTTAAAATTTGAGTAGATTTATAAGTTAAAATTTTAGTAGATTTATAAGTTAAAGTGTTCGGCATCACTTTTACTTATAAGTCGGGAATTATAAGTAATAGTTGTGGATGTGTTCGGGTAATAATGACTTATAAGTTAAGTAAAATGTAAAGATTACTAAAATGTCCTTCAGTATGAAGAAGAGAGAAAAAACAAGGAGGGGCATTTTTGTCTTTTCGTCAGAGTTGACCAACTTTAAGTTCCAAAAACTTGCTTTTTTTTTTACTTTTTTTTCGACTTATAAGTCAAAAAAAAACTCCTAACGAACGAGCTTATTAACTTTTCGACTTATAAGTTCGTTGACCGCCTTATAATGCGTTGTCGAACAGGCCCTAACAGCACAGATTTACAAATAAACATCCGTCAGTGAAATAAGGAAACCATTTCCTGCAAAAAAATTCAATCAACATTTCCATTAATGCAAAAAAATGTATTTAGTTACTTTCTAACTTTCTTCCACAAGGTTTTTCTCTAGTATCCCTGCAAGTTGTTTGTAGGATATTTCAAACATTTACCATAATTAGTGCTTTTGTGTTCCTTTTTGGACGAACTTTGGGATATAAACTATTTTTTAACACATTGCTTCTTACTTGCCCTCTATTCTGTGCAAGAAAATGAAGAGAAGCGACCTGAAAATAATGGATCAGAAGGTGTCGGATCTCCACATACAGTTGACAGTGTTTTACAAAATGATCTTGAAGTTTATGACCAGTAATTTCTATAGAACAACTCTTGTCGCAGTTACAAATAGTGTTAATATTGCATCAGCAATTTATTAACAGTTTATCTTAGCTCAATTATTGAAATATAGGATTTAACTGAAACTAACATATAACCCAAATGAGGATGTGCTGAAGGCCTGAAGCTATACTATACATGTACTTCATTAAAGGAAGACTTAATTGAAGCTAACATTTTACCCAAAGTGAGGAAGTGATGAAGTTGTACATATACTTCATTAAAGGAAGTCTTAATTGAAATTAACATTTAACCAGGAAGTGCTGAAGTTATTCATATACTTCATTAAAAGAACCTTTAAAACTCATTATCTCGTGATATTATATCATAAAATTTTGGAATTTTTTTATGATATCATTTCATTGATTTTTTCTCGTCCTTCTAGGTTCAAAAAGAAAGAGCAAAATCTCTATCAATGTTTGGAACTCTGTGTAATTCCGTGTATGCACACCTGGGGGGGGGGGGGGGGGGGGGGTATACTGCCGAATTTAAACAAACCAAACAAGATAATGAACAAACTACGAACAGCAAGATTTTTACCAACTGGTATTTGGAGACTTCTTTATTAATAAACTTGGATTACAATTTTGACTTCTTTACAAAAACAAGTTCCCACAATCCTTGAGTACTTATACTCCCTGAGCACTACTGCTCCCGAACACCTTGCTCCTTGTGCACCTATGCACCTTGAACTTGCTTGTAAAAACCCCTAATCCAAACTGGATTAGAAACACTAGACTAACCACTTGGTCTATTAACTGTTTACAGAATTTATTCAAAGCTGATAACAAGATAAACTATGATCAAAACAATAATTATATCAACAATGCAAGGCTTAACTAATATGCAATGATCAAAGAGTTGGATAAGGATATCAACAGTTTAGCACAATGATTTGAAGCTGAAATTAGTAATAAGCTTGAAGTGCACAACGGCCTTTTAATACTTCACAATTGAAAATTTAGTAGCACTTAAAATGTATATGAAGATAATATCAGAATGTGGTTTTTATCGTTGTTCTTCTCAAGGAAAATTTTAGCAGCTCTTTTCAATATATCAGTATATAGTTCTTGGTCGTTCTTAATCTAACTAATATGCAATAATCAAAGAGTGGGATAAAGATATCACCAGTTTAAACAAGCTGAAATTAATTGATACTTGATGTAGCACAGCAGCTAAATTTAGCAGCTCTTTTCGATATATCAGAATGGAGTACTTGGTTGTTCTTGATCTGCCTCTTTGTTCAGTGTATGTGTGATATGTATACGCACTTCAGAATATATTCAATATGTATCATATATCTCTATCTTCTCTCCACCATGATCGGCTAGTAGACTAGTATATCAATATAATTATAGCCGTTCATGATTTTAAGGAAGCACTCCACTTTGAAATTTATTTAATGTATCCGTTAGTCGCACTACGAGAGCATTGCTGGAAATGATATATCCGTTCCAATAAAGCTTGGTCCATAAATGAATAAAATAGGTAATCATGCTAAGTAGTATATTTAATGGGCAGCTTATGTATGGTCAGAGTACTTAATTTATTTAGAGAATATTAGTAGTATATTTAATTTACCATGCCTATGATTCAGATGATGGGCAACATTATTCTTAATAGCATTAAACAATTCCTACCCATAACATGATTCGGGAGTAGTGGGCTGGTCACATACTTATATTCATGCTAGGTTGTGGAGAGTGGGTAGGCAATATTAGTAATATATTTAAGGGAAAATTACATATATTAGTACATTTTTAGAAATAATTACAATAATAGTACATCCATAAAATAATTACAAAAGTAATACATTTCCTCATATTTATTTACAAAATTAATATATCATATTTAGTATCCCTTTAATTTAGGTGGATATTTTAAATTTTAAATTTTAAATATTTCATTGCTGTCATCATCCTTATCATACAAAAGAAACAAAAATTTATTTCCTCAATTTCATCCACCCGCCTCCTCCCTCTCCCCTCTCTTGCCGACCACCACCCCCAGCCGCCGCCTCCTCCCTCTCCCCTCTCCTGCCGACCACCACCCCCAGCCGTCGCCTCCACTCCCATGGCCGCCTCCCCTCCCCCTCCTCCAGATCTCCCCTCCCCCGCCTGCCCGCCTGCCCCGCCTGCCCCCTCCGCCTCCCCCTTCCTCAGTCGTCCCTCTCCCCTCTCCTGCCGACCACCACCCTCAGCCGCCGCCTCCACTCCCATGGCCGCCTCCCCTCCCCCTCCCCCTCCTCCAGATCTCCCCTCCCCCGCCTATCCCGCCTGCCCCCTCCGCCTCCCCCTTCCCCAGCCGCCGACTCACTCCCGCCCCCGTCCCTCCTCCCCTCCACCACAACCCCCCACCCCCTCCGACCACCACCCCCCAGCGGCCTCGCCTCCCCCGCATCCCTCCCCCTCCCCCTCCCCCGCCTTCCCCTTCCCCTTCCCCTTCCCCGCCTCCTTCTTTGTTTTCAACAGTACTATTGCTTTTTGACTATGCACTTGCTTTTCTTATTTAATCATTCAAAATTAAAATTTACATAGTACTTCTTTATATATAAATTTACTATGCACTTGCTTTTATTTTTAAGGTATTTATTTTTAAATATATATTTATACAAAGGTAACCATTTTAATTTTTGTATGTAACCAAATATTCATAAAAGTTTGGTTACCTTTCTATTAAAGTTTGGTTACGTTTATATTAAAGTTTGATTACCTCTGTATTAAAGTTTGGTTACCTTTGTATTAAAGGTTGGTTACCTTTATATTACAGTTTGGTTACCTTTTGTATTAAGATTTGGCTACCGTTGTATTAAAGGTTGGTTACATTTGTATTAAAGGTTGGTTACATGTGTATTAAATGTTGGTTACCTGTGTATTAAGGTTTTGGTTACCTTTATATTAAAGGTTGGTTACCTTTGTATTAAAGGTTGGTTACCTGTGTATTAAGGTTTTGGTTACCTTTGTATTAAAGGTTGGTTACATTTGAATTAAATGTTGGTTACATGTGTATTAAAGGTTGGTTACCTGTGTATTAAGGTTTTGGTTACCTTTGTATTAAAGGTTGGTTACCTTTGTATTAAATGTTGGTTACCTGTGTATTAAGATTTGGTTACCATCATGCAGTTGGTTGCCAAATCTTCAGACCAAGGTAACCAATTTAGTTTTAGTAAGTTACTAATTTATTTTTGAATGTGATGCAGTTGGTAGCTAAACTTTCACACAGAGGTAACCATTTTCTTATGTTTGTAGAGCGAATGTTCTTCTTCTTCTTCTTCTTCTCATTGGCAGTGTTATACTTTTGTTGAAGTTAAATAAAACATAATCTGACAGTTCATGCTTGCTTTCCACCCCTTTCTTTTTCGCAGGATCTGAAACATAAGCTTAAGATTCACGACGGATATTCGCGATGGCAAAGGAGGAAGATGACGGAAAAATAATTTTTCGTGGCGGAGATTCGCGGCGGCGTAAGAGGAAGCTGGCGAGGGATGAAGACGACGGAGATTCGCGGCGGCATAAGAGGAAGCTGGCGAGGGATGAAGACAGACGACGAGATTTTTTATTTTTTTTTTCATCCATATGATTTGAATTTTGAATTTTGAATTATGGCAGCCTTGATTTTAGGGTCCTTATTAATGTGAAATTAAATTGTTTGAAATTATTGTGTTATTTTTGTAATTATTTTGTGTGTGTTTTATTTTTGTAATTACTTTCTAATTGTTGTATATTAGTGTTAAGGACCCTATATTTAATGTATTAAAGATTCCTGTCCATGCTGAAAATGTGCAAAGAATATGAAATGGGCTATATAATTGATTTAGAAAAACATGCTCTGCACTATTCTTTGAGGGCCATGAAACATGTGCTAGACATCTTCTAGTGAAAAGTGAGAGAGTCACTTTGCTAATTCAATTTAAATAACTAATGGCTAACCGGAAAACTTCAGCATTTCACAATTTGAAATTCTCATTAATTAATTGTTTTAATTAACTACTCCCATGATTATTTCCATGCAATGCAAATCCTAGAGATATAATTTAAAGCTAGGATCTTACATTGATTTCTTAAAAAACTCAATCATTTCTTCAAGTCTTCATGCCTTCAATCAAAGTCCAAACGTGTAAAAATATAATAACACTACAAAGCAACTTGTAAAGATTAAATCAACTTCATACACAACATATTGTCATCATTAACATAATAAGCACATAAATCACATAAACCAAAACTCTGGTGTCTCCTAAGCTTAGAGCTGCCCAACTTTCTTTTGAGACGGGTGAACTAGCTGTTTCATGTACTTAGAATCACTTTGTTTAACAGGCTTGCTGGACCCACACTATCACATTGCTTGGTGCTCTATGCTACTTGCTTGCTTATGTGATTTATTTTCAGTTATAAAATCCAGTGTCCTCATCTTTGCCCCCAGTGTACACATCTCGCATGATACAAACATCCATCTCCTCTAACAACCTGCACCGTCTTAATATGTATGTTGCACTACCAAAAAAAAAAGAAGGTAAATTTTGGTGTATGACTGTTCCCACTGACTTCATATTTATGCAGTTCTGGAGACACTTGAAGAAATAGCAAACATGCGATCATCAACGCTTTGTGCTTATGATCAAGTGCAGAAAGAGATGGATAGGTCCAAGGGACTATGATGGTCAGTTCACTTGGTTTTGCACCCATTTAGTCATTTACTGAATAATATAACTAATATATTATCTTTCTTATCTCTAGTAATATAAATTAAACTTTTTCATCAGTTGACAGGGTTGTTTGCTTCACTTAATTACTTCTACTCTGGAAATGGGATTCATATACATGATTATCAGCTTGCAATATGGCGATGCATTAATAGAGATGCTGGTAAGTACCTGATGAATTTTTACTTTATTTTTGTTTTTACATTTTTAAGGCACTGACATTAAATAAAAAGTTCCGCCTGATGAAAATGAGAAGGTTTTGATTCTTCTATTGATTTGAAATTACAAGTCTAAACTTCTGATTCATATTTTTTTTAAAAGTCGGCTTGCAAATTTATTCTGAATTGGGACAGAATAGCCTAAAATTTGGAGTCCATTTGCTTTAATATTATTAACATTTTGCTACAACTACTATTCAAATCCAACAAATAATGTGCTACAAAAAGCTATGAATATTCTTAGTGAAGAAGAAGAAGATCTTATCGAGTGTGACTAACTTCTCAATTTCTACTGTGAAGGAGCATATTCTAGATGTCACCCAATATGTAGTTCACTAGGCAAAATAATCGTTTGCTCTGTCTTCAGTCCTCACGGCTGTCTAGCTACATTTTTAACTTTAAACCAATGTTCGTTAGGTGAAGAACTAAATCTCCTAGAATGTATAGTTTAATATTTTATTGGCTTCAAATAAAAATAAATCAGAAGTTGTGCACTATGACAACCAATTGTCTCCTGAAAAAAAGAGAAAGAAATCTACTTACAAAAAAATTCAGAAAAGATATTTCTGGATGGGTTTGATTAAAAGAGGAACGTTGTTGGTCAGCGCTAATGTCATTCCAGTTTTTGACTCTGTTGCTTTTGTTGATGTGATTACTATTTTATGGTGTTTGCAGGGAATTCTGCTGGGGGATGGACATGTACGTTAAGTTTATGGTGCTTAAATCCAGCTGCTTTCTTCAAAGAAATTGCTGACCCGTCTCTATCAGTGATTCTAACATCAGGGTAAGCATACGGGTTTAAATGCTATATGAGATTGAATTAGAGATCCTGAAGGATTGCCACAGAAATGTGTGCCAGTAAATTGACTTGGTACTGTTTTCTTTCTCCGGTCTTGAAGTTTATCCATGCCCAGTAAAATTTTAGTAAGGTCAATACAGAACCATTTAAGCTTTTGATCAAATAAGCATACTCTCACAAAATATCCATATGGACCTTATTATTCTAATATTCTTTTTTACATGAAATCATCTATTCATCTGTCACATCTGTGTTCAATTAAACTTGGACCAAAGCTTACCTATTCCAAAAAGAATAAGTATAAATACACAACAACTGAACACTATATCAAACACTACATCTATTTACACCATTAAAAAGTGGGACATGACATTGAAATCCGTGTCATACCTCACTTTTTAATGGTGTAGATGGATGTAGTGTTTGGTTGTTGTGTGTGTAGACTTTGTACTTCCAAAAAAAGCATCTGTGTTCATGCGCTTCAACCAATTTAGACATGCATTATCATATTGTGAAAAATGTAAATGATATATATCTCATCTCTAATCATCTTTACCATCTGGGGAGTCTGGGTCATTGACATTTAGGCTTCAGTTAATCTTCATATTTTTTCTTCAGCTTTGATTTTTTGCTTTCTTTTCTATGCATGTCCTTTAGTTGCATGCACCAAATTTGTATCTTTTCTTATCTTTTAATCACCTTTCTGTAGTACTCCTTTTCATCTGAACTGGGGGTTCAGTTTGGAACTTGTCTGGAAGCTCCACATGTCATAGATGTTGACTCGCAGGTATTGATGACATTCCTGTGGTTCGTATTAGTTGAAGCTGACTTTGTTTCCCTTCTTTGTTGGAGTTGATTTTTCATTCCTTTAACTTCAGCTGTGGGCTACAGTAATATCCGGTGGTCCAGGGTAACTACCCATTGAATGCAAGTTACAAGACAGCAGATTGCTGTGCTTTCCAGGTATCATGTAACATCTGCCTTTTTCATTTCTCAAGATTGGTGTTTGTCTTCATCACATGTCAACGAGTTTTTGTTTATTATTGTGAAGGATTCACTTGGTTCATCTTTAGAAGAAATTTGCAAGATTGTACCTGCTGGCTGTTTGGTATTCTTTCCTAGTTATAAATTGGTGGATAAACTATGCAGTCGCTGGCGTGCAACTGGTCAATGGTCTCGACTAAATGCTCAAAAATCCCTTTTTGTTGGTAAGATATTATCGATACCCTTTTCTTGGACATTGTGATTAGTGTAATTGAAATAAACAGGATTTTATGAGTGGATCTTGCTTTCCATTCATATCTTCCACTATTGATGCTACGTTGTCTTCATGTGGTTTTTCATAAAACGGTTGAGAATGCTAATGCCTTTTCTGGTCTCTTAGAGCCAAGAGGTGGAAACCAAGGTGATTTTGATGATACTATAAACGGTTATTATGATTCAATTCGTCAACGCGGTAAAACTTATATTGGGAGAAAGAGAGGGTAAAAATTTGGGTCTAAAAAACCTCAAAGCAACAGAGTGCCCAGAAAAGTCTAAGAATGGAGCTGCTTGTCTTGCTGTTTGTCAAGGAAAAGTATTAAAGTGACTTTTTTTGTTGTTGTAATTTTGTCAAGTATAATGCATCTTAATTGAATCAATACGATAGAGAAACATGACTAGAACAACTGTTTCATGTTTTTGTTGCTGTAGTTGTTTCTGGTTGTCCAGAGGATCCAGATTTATGTTTATGTCCCTAGATTTGGTTAACTTTTCATTCATATCCATCTTCATCTAGTTGTTGTAAGCCTAGAATTATGTTTGTTTGACAACTTATCTAATTCAATAGTAAACTCTTTTCCATGTTCTGAAGTCAGTACCCTGAATTTGTGAAATCCAGTTGTTAAATTTATGATTTTGGTTCCAAACTTCTGGTTAATATTTTGGTAACCAGTTAGGCAAATGCTCTGCTTTTTGACTGATCACGATTAAGTTGTATGCGTTGAAGCTATGTTGATTTATATATGCATACACATATATTCCATAGAAATTTAAGTAAGATATTTGCTCTGTATTTCTGAAGGATCAAAAGCTAAATGTTGAAAACTCATAATGGAAGAAAGTTGATTGTTACAATTATGTAAAAGAATGGACCGTAGTATCCTGATTTTATCACTTTTTTGGAGTTGAGGTCAAATGTAGGTCAAACTGATCTAGCAGTTAACTGGATACTTCCAACTTCCAAGGCTATTCCCTGCAATGTCACATGCAATTGTTGAAGAGAATCATTTTCCCTTCCTCCCAACACCATTATGCTTTGGTGTTCTTTGCAATTAGAGATGAGGTATCTTTTTATTGGTGATTCAAATGCTGATTATCACAAACTGAACCCTCCGTGGTAGCTGAAGGCCAGGAACCATTCAACTATTCCAAAATCTGGTGATCTGAAGTTCTTGTCATCTTCCTAGAGACGCACTAAATCCCTAAGCTTTTTATTGGACCAATTTTCTGATTTGGTGGGTAAGGGGGCAATACATGTTTAAGGAAGGATTAATTGTGTACCGAGTGGTTTAGGAGACTTGGATACCAACTCGGTGGAATCATAGAGTGACTTGTGGTGCCCTACTCGCTCATTCAAAGAATTAATTTTACTTGTCTGAAGTGTGTATGCCTCGTTAACTTTGAATATTAATTATGGAGAATTAGGTTATAAGTGGACGGAAGAATTGTTCACGGGATTGCAGAGTGTACCTGGGATTTCCTTTATCTTTCAAATTGAGCTTAGTTTGGGTTTATGAAGTTGCACTACTGGCTTAGCATATTAGATTCTAGTGGAAAGATGTTAATTCACTGAGTAAAGACTTCGAACTACAGCTTTTCAGATTAATATATATTTGCATCAAAGAAGGTGCGAGTCTTGGATCTTCTCACCTAGTGAATTTGGATTCAAACGCCTCCTAAGCTTTTTGTTCATCATTTTTTTTTTAAATGTGAATGCAAATAATGTGATAGTACAGTATAACTGTCAAATCCATACTTTTATAAGCTAAGATGTATTCGCAATATTTTCCCACGATATCATTCATACAGTTGTTCCAAGATGTCAAAATTTCACAACTACTTCAAGTTTTAGACTTTCACCAACTCTTTTCAAGACATAATTCCGATCACACATGTTTTGATATGAATTCCTGTTTCCTTGATTTAATGATAAGCAATTTGGAACATGAATCTATCTTTACTAAATATTGCTATGTGATTTGGGCAGGTCTCAGAAGGAATTGACTTTTCTGATGAAAATGCTCTAGTGGTTGTATCCTTTTCTACTCGTTAATGTCTGGGAGAAACTTTGTTCTATATAACTTTTCTACTGTACGCTGAAAGAAATTGTAGTTGTACTCTTGTTAGCTTCAACTTTCGCTTGTTTTAGTGATCCTAGTACTGTAAAGGAAGTATTTTTATGTTATCATGCTTATGCTTCTTGTTTGCAGTTTAACTAAATACATGCCCACTTATCAAGTGTTGTATATTAACTATTTCAGATTATTGTTGGGATTCCCTTTCCAAACATGCAAGAATCCTTACTTTCTTGTTGATTTGTGTATCTCTATGTATTATATTTGGAACTGGTACTTTACAGTATAAATCGTGCTCCTCTGATTAGTTAAATTTTGTTATCAGACATGACATTCAAGTTGCACAAAAAAAAAACCTAACGACACGTATAATTCATCCACGAACCTTCTAGGTGGGAGTGAGTGGTATTGTCAGCGAGCCTTTCAAGCTCTCAATCAAGCTGCCGGTATGTATGGTTTTGGTACAACTCAACAAGTGGAAATTCTTTTGAATGTAAAACATGCTTCTAGGCAGGGACGGATCCAGGAATTTTTTTCAGCCGGGGCAAAGCTTTAATGAGACTAGTATCATTTATGAAAAGAAAAACATACAAACTATAATTGCCCACGGCGAGTTTTCATTTCGTGAAAACGTCACACTATGGTTTCGTTATTAACACAAGCAAAAACATCTTTTTCAACTACAAAAAGGAATGGTAAGATGCAAGGGAGGTCCAAAATCAAGAAAAACTTAAACCTTACTGAAGAGAGAAGCTTTCCCAAGCTTGCAGTGGAATGACTGGATGAAATAACATAGGGCAAATACATAATCAAAAAATTTGGTCCGTACAACTTGAATGTTGGACACCAGAGAGGAAGAAAACAAAAAAAAAACAAAACTATGCTAAAAGAGTTTATAGCATGCTATATTTCAAGAAACTTGTATCCAATACTGCCGGTCACTCTAAAATCTATAAGTTTCACTAAAAAAAAGGCCATCTGTCTTTTCATAATTTGATAATTTCAGAGACCATATCTTCTATTAGATAAAAAAATAGCATATCCAACTATTTTTATCAAATGGCATATCCAACTTCTTTTTTGTATCATTATTTTGTTCTCCACTTTGGTATGTATCATGATATTGTTTTATCACTATCTCATTAACCCCTTTGAAATTTGTGAGCAACCAAGTTGAGAGGCACTATTCTATGATTCCACAAACTTAATTTAACTTGACTAGATTGAATAAATTTTGAGTTTAGGCCTAAGCTAAATAAGTTTTAGAACTATTCCCTCCATCCTAGATTATGTAACCAGATTATTTGGTGTATTAAAGTAAATATTTCAAAACATGCTGAAAACATATATATGTGCATTATACCTCATTATATATCTATATTATATACTAAATATTTTGTTTTCAGCATATCGAAGAGTCCAAACACACACAAAAGAAATCCAATCACTTAAATTGGGATGGAGTAGTACATCATTTTGCAGCTAAGCAGTCATCATCTTGAACTGCAAACTAAGCAAAGTTTCATATCCATATGTTCTGCTATAGGTAATCTCTTGATCAGTTATTAGTTAATCATAGCATCAAAACAAGTGGTATATTATGAAATGTGCATCACTTCACAAAAGTTGCAAACTGCTCCGAGCTTAATCATAAAAATATAGTCCAACTCGTTATCTTCAAAAATAGAAAAAAATAACTTCCACCATTCCAAAATAAGAGATACATTCCTCCTTTTCTGTCTGTTCCAAAATTAGAGAGATATTTCTAATTTTAGACTATAGATATAAAGTTCCTAATATGACATAGTTTTTGGTCTAAGTTGATTGAGTACTATCATGCTAAGAGTATTACATTTTGAGCAAATAATAAGTGATATGTTTGGAAAAACAAAGTGAGGTGAACATCTAGTGGCTGAGCATAAACAAATTGCTCCTAATGTAAACCCAATTCAAAAGCATAAACATAGGAAAAGTGAGCTTCAGATGTTGGGGGAAAAAAACATACCAGATGCATATGCCATAAATGTGGCTTCTTGACTTCGATTTAGCTCCTCCATTTCTGTATCCCTCTTGGTCTACAAACAAACAAAAATCTCAAAGTACATCAATCCACTTACTCCCTTGCTCGGTGAATCTCAAACACAAAAGCAAACTGTAGAGAGAGAGAGAGGTAGAACCTTTAATTTAGTGTACTTGTCATATAGCTTGTAAAGGGCCTCCATCTGGAAACCAAAATTGGCAAACCCAAAAATTAGAAAAGCAAATTTAATAGCATAAATTAAAGCCACAAATCGATTTGTGTGGTTTCCGTTAAAGAAAGCAATTGATTTGATGAATACTGAAATCTAAAATTTGAAAAACTAATAAACCCCAGAAGTTATTATTATCTAAACTGAGAATTCTATACCCAAATAGAAGGAAATGAATAATTAAACTTGGTAATTGAAATTTGAAGAGCGAATCGACGGGAATTTGTTAGATAAATGAAGTATTGTTCGAATATACACATACCTGGGCTTGTTAATGACGAAATTCAAACCGTCAAATGGAGAAGAGTTTTCTTTCTATGGAGCTTTTCACAATTATTTACTCTATGTGGCCAGTGCTTGCAGGCTTGCAGCCAATTTAGGACTTTGCCCCTAGTTTCGCCTCCGGCTGCCGGGGCATTTAGTTGCCAGAAGAAGAAGTAGAAAACTGAGACAAGCAGTGGCGGTCGGCGGCTGCCGGGGCAGTTGCCCAGGTATGCCATAACGTGGATCCGTCCCTGCTTCTAGGGTAGTTAATTATCATCTAATCCAATGAAACAAGAGGCTTTGGTTATAAGTTCTCTTCTATTATTTCCGTCTTTTTGCCTCTGTATATTATCGTTTCTTTACCTCAATTGCCTTTGCTTTTCTTTTATTCATTTTTCCCTCTTTCAACAGGGTCTGTTATTGCATTTTACCAGCTTGCCAATACCATTGTTGCATGGTTATCCAACACCTGATAAATTAAAAAAGGCAAATAAAATATTGTTGCATGGTTCATATATATAACTCCTTGTGTAGCTAAAGGAGATTTCTGAACCTGACACTTGGCAGTTGACAGAGTTTTGTTACGAGTAATTTCGTGATCAGAGTACTATTTTTCTAGTCGGTAACTAACAGTAACATATCTTGAGTTTTCTCATAAAAACAAGACCTGTATTCTATGTACAAGTTGGTTACCAAATTAGTTAGCGGTAGAAATGATTTGAAATGGAGAGGCCTATATACGCGCGTTCATTTTTACTTGGTAAACTAACTAGCATTAAATTCATGTTAACGGTATTTTCATATCTGTAGTAGGAATCTAGGTAGAATGTAAAGTTACCAGTCTTCTCAGCTTCTGCTACATATTTATGAATGTACGCTCTACATTATTCAGATTTTGTGAAGAAGAAATTCGAGGAGCTATATTTTCAAAGCACCTCCCCTGATAGTGTGGGCCGAGTTTTCAAAATTTTCAGGACCACGACCATTGATCAGAAGCTTGTCTTTCAAACTGGTAGACGAGACATTGAGGAGGAGAAATCTCTTTGAAGCCGGCTTGTTGTGATAAAAGTAGTTTTTTTAAAGGAAATGTCAATATTTTGAAATGCTATAGATTTTGGCAGTGAGGTTAAGACACTCGTGAAGTCTCACTTTTTTGTCTTAGAAAAAGCCACAAGAATTTATTTCCCAAGTTTGTAGGGTTACTGATATTAATTGGATAAGCAAACGCATATTATGATTTTTAAATTCTTTTATGGCTCACATTTGGGTGATGATTTGTCTCAAGCTTTATGTAAGAGTTGTGTATGTATGAGTTGAATTTTGCTAATTGCATATTTTTCTTGATCAACATGTCTTTATAAAGTAATGAAAAATATTTAGTGAACATTTGTTTGTCTTGAGAAAGTAGGCAGAAGGCTACAAACATACTAAAAACGACTTCATAAACGTAAGCAAACAAAAAATAAACATACTAAAAAACGCTTTATAAACATAAGAACGCAAAATTTACAAAAAAAAAATATACGAGTCATACTTTCAAATTATAACATCCTTTTACAGTAGGCATTTATCGCAAAAAATCATAACAGTTGCCTCGGCCTCGGATGAAATTGGATTTCCAGCCACAATGTCACGATACAAAACTGAGTCTTTTCTCTGAAAGTCTATTGAAATTTTCCCCCATGAATTTTGCAACAATTGCAGATGATTTTCTACTCGTTTTTCTTCATGATTGCTGTAATTATTATCAAAGAGGTCTAACATTGGCCGGAAACGTATCGTTTCGGAAATCATCTGGATGAGGAGTAATAGTTCGCGAGCAATGCTTTTGTATCCCTCTTTAGCTTCCCCTCCGTGAAAATAGTAGGATCTTTGCTAGCTAGGGTAAGAATAGCATTGTGTAATCTTGTTTGATTCCCAATTAACTGACTTTTTGCCTTGTTAGCAAAAGCAACTATACCATCTTGGCCTCTATAATTCGAAGAAATCGGCATTTTGAAGGAGTTTGGAAATTCATGATCTTTAAATAAAAACCATTTATCACTTAGTTCATTTTTATAACCTATCAAATAAAGTCTTTGTACGGTCAAAAGTACTTCAATCCGCTTCTCATTATCCAGATTATCACGACCAGTGAAACCTACTATAAAATGATCACCAGAATTGTCCGGAAGAACCGATACTTCAGGACGGATACTCAATGGGTTCTTAAACCTTTCGCGTATGTCCTCTATAAGTTTCCTGTAGTTGTCCTTAAAAATATTAAAATCTATCCTATAAATTTGTCTAAAATTAAGACCCGTATTCGGAGCCGGAGCAGGAGTCGGAGCCGGAGCCGGATTCTGCACCCTTCTACCCTTTCCTTTCTTATTTCTTGGCATATCTACTAAAATGTATTTAGCCCTTAAGAATATAAGAACTAAAAATACTATAGAATTATCTATAGTACAAACAAGGGGAAGAAGACCTCGTAGGTAATGGATATCCCTCTCTTTTTCAGTGAAGGCAAGCCCCTTGTTGTGGTTAGGATTTCGCACCAATGAATACCCACTGCAGGAAAATGAAATGAACTGCTATTAGCCAAAAATATTTACTATATATATATATAACGCATTTCCACGAGTTAATAAAATGATTATGATAATTATGCAGCATCACAAGATTAAAACTCAAGATGCTGAAAGAATCAAAACACACCGAGCTGCATGCGCCATGATACAAACTGTATTCATGATCTCAATCCAAGTTCTTTGGATTGAAGACTCCTTCCAGAGATTAATTATCTTTGCCTTTTTCTATCAGGAAAAAAAACTGTATTTTAATTAAAAGGCTGTTGTGCTTACTTACAAGTAATCCTAACCAAAAACTTTTATAGACCAAAACCTTTTTTGTCATTTATTTTCTACGATGATCTAAATTATTATGTTTACAATATTTTGCGTCTAGCACAATCCTTACTATCTATATATGGATCCATAAATTTTTATGTGGGCAAGTCTTTATATATATATAAATATATATAAAGACGTATATTAAACAAACGACAAAAAAAAATATTATCCGTTCAAAAATTCTAAATAAATTGTATTGTTTAATTTTATTTTTTACCTTATCTACTTAGAATATAGATGATCGATGATATACTGAGAATTTCATGTCATTTTAAAGCAGACCAAGGTGAAAAAAAATAATATATCTAATTCTGAAAAAAGTAAGTATTATTTTAATTTTAGAGATAATTTAATAACCAAATCAAACATGAATTTGAAATATAAAATAAACTACATATTAGACGATTAATAAAGTAATTGACATAAAAATTGAATTATATTTACAAAGTAGGAGAGGCAATTTTTTATAATTCTCCATGGATCCATCTAACTTAAAGCCAGATATGGCAATTATTTGGGAGTGGGAGGGGGAGGGGGAGGGGGCGGAATACAGTATACTAAACTGTCAAGTCTGCAAATCTTTGAGAGATGATTGGGGCCATTGGGGAACACTTTGTCTCGCTCTCAGTACATGTGGTCCTACTGACTCCCGTTGTTATCTCTCTTTGTGTATAATTAAAGAAACATTTTTTTTTATATTGTAAGTAATCCCAACATTTTCTTTAATCGGTAAATTTTCTTTTTATTAAATTTCAAACGTGAGAAATTCAAAAGGTTCGACGGGACCTAAAAGAGAATGATTTTATTCTCAAGTTCTTTATTTTATATATATATATTTTATATTCATAATTATATTTTAAAATAAAGAAACAGAGAATATGCTAGTGTCCCGTGAAGTGAATTACGGGGTGGGTTCAATTATTTTAAACTTGGGGTTGATGCAAAACTACAATATTTCTTATTTTCAACCTAATAAAAATATGATAATTCAATAATTATTTTTTCAAAATCTTAATTTGATATATTTATTCTAAATTTACTTAATTATCTTAATAACTTTGTACAAAAAAAATTCAAACATGCAGCTCGTGTTTCATGCAGGATTGGTTGACTTTGTCATTCTCTTAAAAAGTCCAAACTTTTGTCATGCAGATATTCTAAATGTGTATTATCTATCCAGACTTGATACAAAACTGCAAACATAGGTGAGCACCACAATAAATAAATAAATAAATACTCCGTCTATTATAAAATTAAAGATGTATTTTAATTTTTTAAATCAATTTATGAAATTTTAAAATTCAAATATGATACGATTAATTTTTTTTATAAAAAAATATAAATAATGTATATTAGTTAAAAAGTGATATTAATTACAATATTTATTACTTACATCAAAATAAAATTGTTAATTTACAATTTTAAATTTTTATAAATTAATTTTAAGAAAATAAAATATATCTATAATTTTAAAATAAAGTTAACAAAATAATCAAAAATATATTTACTTTTAAGGCATCCAAATCATACATAAACACATGCTATTCGAAGTACCTTTGTGCTTTTTAAATGACCAGTAAGAATCATTTGTCGGATAGCTATCTGGGTTCTCAATATACGTACAACCATCAGCGCGTAACAGGAGAGTAATTAGGGGGCAAATTTGGAATATGCTCATTTTTTTTTATTTGAGTTAAGTTACAACAAAAGAATGGTTGGTTAAGAAATGGGTCTCACGAAAAATCAAAATTCAATGCGGAAATATCATCTCCCTTCGTTAAAACTTGCATGGATGGGGATAATAATAAGAAGAAGAGGAGGAGAAAGACAGAAAACGTCCTTGGAAATTAATCAGAAAAGTTGTTACTCGGAAATAGATTACAACTTTCTGTATAATGTGTCAAAGTAACATATGTTCTTCTTTTATGAAAATAGAGAAATTTTTGATAATATATTATTATTAATAAAAATATAATAGTTTAAAAAATATTTTTTTTATAATCTTAAAAATAAATTAAAATTTTAAAATTATAATCTTATAAACAAACATAGACTTATAGGAGTGTCAGAATATATCCCTCATCAGATAATACACACGCACCTCTCTACTCTATCGCTCCCTCTAGAGTGAATATAGGCTGCCATATCTTAATCACAGTATTTTGCCCCGTTCATGCGGTTTATAGTATGATTTACAGTCATTATTATCAAACCATGTTATGAAGCGCGGGAGTGAATGAGAAAGGGTTAGAGAGAGATGCTGTTAGGGCGCGTGTGTGAAGACGAGAGTGAGTGTAAGACAAAACCAAAAATAGTATAACAGAAAAAAGGAAATTGAATACGAACCATGCGTGAAATTGACAGATACGGGTATATTTGAGAGAAAGAGGTACATGCAAATACCCAGAGAGGAGAGAGAAAGAGGAGAGAGAGGTTACATTAATGTTATTAGTAGCTGGACCTTACGCGGTGATATGTTTCCACTAACAACCTGCATAAACAAAATGGAGTATCAATGTATATATGCAGTTGGACAGATACCGAAAAATTACCGATAAAGTTTAAAAGACATATAAAAAAAGATAGACAATGAAGAGATAAATTAGGGTTTATGCAGAAAATGTCTGAAAATGTTGTGGGTTGAAGTATGTATATATATGGTAGGGAATTAAATGCTGCGTCTGAGAGTAAAAATAAAAAATAAACACGAAATTGTTGAAAAGTGGATGAATTCGAGTGTTGACCAGCTACTATCAATAAATTAAACCTTCAAAATCGAGCTTCAAGAAAGTACAACCAAAAAACTGAAAGAAAAGCAAATCCTCATAAATGCAGGGCGAAATTACTTGATTCACAAAAATCAGAACATCAACATCGGAGTCTATCGATATATTCATACTAAAGTAGAAATGTGAGAGAAACCCATAAAAACGTAAATGTATGTTTCCATTTGCTAGCTAAACCTAGTTCAAGTCATTTGAAACCCTAAAATCCATTTTACAAAAAACTGAAAGAAAAACAAATCCTCCTAAAGTACTTGATTCACAAAAATCAGAACATCAACTCCGAATGTGCTGTTTCAAGAGAGAAACCCATAAAAACGTAAATGTATCAACTTAGTTCAAGTCATTTGAAACCCTGAAATCCATTTTATTTTCCTCGAAGATATATATATATATATATATATATATATATATATATATATATATATATATATATTTCATTGAAAACTAAATTTTTGAGAGAAAAAAGACTATAATACACACCTTCACAAGGGAGAAAGAACAGTGCGAGTTTTCACTGGTTCTGAACTTCTGATCCTTAAGAATGGAAATTCTGTGTATCAGAGTGGTAAATATATAATCAGTGCTAGCTAGCTACCGTAATATATATATATATATATATATATACTGGAATATATAGGGAAAATCGGAGTTGAAGATCAGAAAAGCTACCTTCTATTTGCTATGATTTAGAGAGAGAATGAAATATATGTATAGAGAGAGAGAGAGAGCTTGAAGAAATAAACAGAAGATGTTTTCTCCATTTCTGGCTAGACTGGTCATTAAAAGGTTAAAAGAGGGTGAGAATTACAAATATGGCCCTATGCCGTTAAGATGTAGGCTTCTAGAGACTAGGGTTGGCATCCAGTATTATTACCCTACTTTCACCTTCACTATTGGATGCTTTTGAGTTTTGATATCCTCTAAGGCTACAAAACGGAGTTTTAGCTGGTTTGATTTGGGTCGACTCTTAGACTTTTTTATTTATTCATATGATCAACATCTATATGATCAACATTTATATTTATTCATATAAATGACTCAATATTTTTGTATTTATCTTCATAATTTTATTATTATGTGATTATTAAACTAAACACTAATAAATAAATTTAAGAGTAAATCTAAAATATAAATAAATGATATTAGAGATCTCAAATAACATGATATTAAATATTTTAATAATAATTTTTGGCATAGCTAACATAAGATTTATCCAATTAATATCATAATGACACATCATTTGAGACCTACAATATATCGTTAAAGTTTGTTAATTGTAAAGATGGAACTCCTAGTTTGGGAAAGAACAAATTTAACTGAAAAAATACACACAAAAAAAAGAAGCAGCTATTTTTGTTTTAGCACGAAGGTGAAATGTTTGATTGACAAGTAAGAGTTATTAAAAGCTTTTAATAAATATTGTGTTTTATTTTAAATCCAAGATGAAATAGTTGCAACATTTATCAAGAGTTGCATCTGCATGTTGCTTGTGTATTTGTGGATCTATCAAAGCCTATCACATCTTGGGTTCAAAAATTTCGCAACCCAATTGGGGCTCATGATAACATATATCATGATTGAACACGAGACCTGTGAATTCACTTGCGCTTGGTAAACCTTGCTACCCATGTGCCCATCATACGACTGCTGGATTATGACGGGCATTTCTGTCAAATGATGGTTTGTTACATAGTAGTAATTCCATTTTGTATTGCAATTCATTCACTAATTCACCTTCACACATTCTACACAAGATTCACTTGATCAATCCAAAGGAATAAAGGTATTTAAGACCCAAAGAAAAGTGAATTGTCAGAAAACCATATATGTAATGAAAATTCGACCATCACACTTTCACAAGCAAGAACCTAAACATCGACCTGGGCAAGTTTAACACATCAGGATTCGGGAATAAACATAATGGAAGAATGCAACCATATATTCCAACCCTTTCCAAACACAAGACTGAACGCTTGAAGCTTACGAGCAGGCTTACTGCTATACTCTATCTGGTATCAAAACGATAGATCCCGATGCTTTTCGACTCTCAAGGTCTGCATGTGCTTGCGCAGCCTGAGATAAGGGGAAAGTGTGATTTACATGGACCCGTAAGACACCTGATGCAACATTAGCAAACACTTCCCCAGCAACTTCTAGCAGCTCGTCACGTGTCTGTGTATTGCATGAGAGAAGGCCTAGTTAAGAACAGGGATTTTGCAGCAAGTACGGACAAAGGTAATGGATCTGGGGTACCAGAAGACTGACCAAAACTCATCATGTACCCACGAGATTTTAAGCATGCCAATGATCCCTGAACACAATAATTTCCTAATTAGAGAATACTCAAGAACACTGGAATAATTGGGGGGGGGGGGGGGGGGGGGGGGGGGGGGGGGCGAACTTTCTGTACTGCTGTCTGGTTCTAGATTGAGAAAAAGAAGAATGCATTTATTTTTATCCAAACCTGGAAGACATTAAGGATAAGCAAGGGATATTTACGCAAGTATTACTAGGTGTGTGTTGTCTAGGACATAGGTTGGCTTGGTCATCAACCCGATGCTTATACCCTTTCAAAAAAATTAGCCAAGTATATATAATCCAAAATGTAATTAACTTATTACAACCGTTGAATATATGACAAATGGGATAAGCAATCTGTTAAGTATTGAAAACATCATTAATAATACCCATGCAAACCTTTACCAACTTCCATGGCAATTTTATTTAATTAATTATTTAACAAGCAGCAAATGCCATTACATTTCAAATAGATTATTTATCAAATAACGTTCTGCAGCTTTTTGTTTGATAGTAGATTCGAATATGAAGATGAACATCAATTACCTGAAAGGTGTCTTTTCCAACAGAATCATAAACAACTTCAACCCCTTCGGCTGATGTTATCTCATTCACGCGAGTTAATGCCATTAGTAAAGTTTAATCAACCATTAATTCTAATAAATGCCAAATGACATAAAATTTTACATTTAAAATTTTTATAATATTCTTTATTAAATTACAAATATTTTCTCTTTTGGAACCAAACCCGGAACTGGCCCAGAAAGACCCGAACCGGACCCCACAAGCTAAAAAAAACCGACAGAATGTTCTAATCATTTTCTGATTTTTCCTTATTCACTAAAACTTGAATAAAATGAAATCTACAAGTCCGATTGACCTCAAATTAGACTTTTTGGAATTGTATCTTTCCGAACTACAAGATTTCATCATCTAAAACAAATTTGGACACGATTTGATTACTAAAAATGGCCATGAAGTGGACTGTTTTGAACATCCCTTCGACAGTGAGGTCTTTTGGTTCAAAAATTCATATCTTGCTCATTTTAAATCATTTTCATATGATTCCAAAGAGATTTTGTTCTTAACTTACCCATATTTTCTCAAAAAATATAAAATCACAAAAATAATTTGTAGATTTCAAAATGTGTAATTTATTCGTACAACCTATGTTTTGTTCGTCGGTAAAAATATTTTCAAGCATTTTGCTAGATTTTTCTATATAAACCCATACCACTACACATTTAAACCACATGACATCCTATATAAACATGTATAGCATGATTCTAAGCACAAAGAGCTCAAATATAACATTTCTACCATAAATATTAAAAGAAAACCAAGATTAGGGTTTTTAAGGGATTTTTATACCTTTTTGACTTGTGAGCTACTTTTCTCTTCTTTCCAAAATATATGATGGAGTTAGATGACATCCAAGAACACCCCTTGAAGTAATCTAGCTTGACTCGATAGTGACTCACTAAAGAAACTCACTACATTTTTCTTTAACTTACTGAGTTAACTCACTCTAACTCACTACCTCACAATATCAAGCACTCTAGCAATAATTTTGTAAACTAAAACCTAGTGCTAACATCTATTTATAGAAGTATAAATCTATACATATAGCATATATATGTATAGATTGGACTTCAACTTTTTTTCAAAAATGCTAGCAATTAAATTAAGTGTTTAATACACTAACTCAAGCAACAAATTGGATAAAATTTGGAGTCCATGGACATTCCATTCCACCAACCATACCCTTTGTTTATCCCCATTTTTGATTTATTTTTATAGCCAAATTGGTAAATAATTGATCTTCTAGAAGGTAGGCTTATTGGATCAAAGTTTGGGCTTAAAATTTAATTATTTGGGCCACTAGAATGCAAAATAATTCATCAATATTGGACTATCAAAATAATTAACTCACCTCTTAATAAATTGGGCTAGTTTAATTAAATAGCAACTCACAAAGTAAATTCCACAAGTCCCTCACTTAATTAATTGTTTGGGCTTGTTTAAATAACTATCGGAACACTTTAATAATCAAATTTAATTTACATAATCTAATTAGACTTGACATATTCAATATTAATTGAATATTTAATTAGGGTTCCATAACATATCAATCCCTTGATATGAAAATATAGCCTTAAGTTAGTCCGATAATTAATAACCCTTCATCGGACTTTCTTTAATTAAATTAATTAAATATTCAAATATTATCAAATAAAATTAAACCACCTTGTTAGGGTTTAAATTAATCAACACAATAACTCATTTAATTAGAATTTAATTTTTTAATTTTATTTATAATGTAATTTAAAAATTTTGGTCCTTACATTGGCAGGGTTAGTTACACCAAAATATTATCTAGCAGATGCATTTTTGAATGCTAACCATTTAACAAGAAGATTTCTCAAAGTATGCATCGCCTCTAGTAAACAATTTCTGAACAATTCTTTGCATGGTACCAGTCACAAAACTCTTTTAGATAAAGTTGACCCTCTCTTTAATAGTAATGAGAAAAGTATAAAAACGACCATGCAACAAAAAAAAAATTCAGGAGATGCACATAAAGTAGAACCTGATACCTGACCCAAACAGGACCTCAAAGATCATTTTACTAATTGTGGTATCACTTAAAAATATCCTTAAAGTTATTTATGCAAAAGCTAATCAATAGAAGCAAACCTGGTGTAAATGGCAGTGCTGCATTGTAAAATCCTTGCCGAAAGTATACATCAATGAAATTAAGTCCAATGGCCATATTTTTTTACCCTCATCTCTCCATCTTTTGGCTCTCCTATTTGTACATCCTCCCATTTCAGGACCTGCATCATTTTAATTCTGCTTTAAGAAAACTCTAGAAAAAATTGAATGGTAGCACTACTACATCTAAACAGGCTTCTTGATACTAATTTCTTCCTAGTTATAAAATAACGGATTGCAAAATGAATTCCTTATGCTATTTGAATATATATTTAAAGAAAGTCGTTGAGCTACAGAAACTTTAAGAGCAAGACTACAAAACCATGAGAAGGTACAATTTACCGAGGACAATATATATATATACTTCTTTTGGCCAGGCATGCAATTTTAAAAAGAAAGACATGTAAAGAATATGAAATACAGGATAATGGCTGTGTCCGTCCAGATGATGAAAGTGCCACTAGCAGTGGCGGAACCGGAACGTTTTTTGAGGGGGGTCAAAATACAACAGTAATTTTTTTTTATTGACGCTTGGAGTGTTTCTTTCGGTTGTACGACTGAGAGGAGACAACTGTATCCTGTGAGTCTGCATAGTTTGAAAACGTCTCAAAATTTGTTCGTTTTCAATTATTGAAAAAATATCATTCTCAATATAAACTACCAGACTGTCATTCGTCCACTCGTCTCCCATTTTATTACGCAAGTCAGTCTTAACAATTTTTATCGCAGAGAATACTCTTTCAACAGTAGCAGTCGTAACTGGTAAAACCAAAGTCAACTCGATCAATCAATATACCAATGTAAAAGCCATATTTCTTATTGTTTCAATCAATTATGATGGTTATCGAAATAGTTTTACATTCACATTCAAAAACAGATGAGTCTATTTTGGTAATAAATAAATATTAAAAAATAACTTTCAAAAATCAAACTAACAAACTGGTTGTTTATATAAAAATTTAATATGCAACTCATTGGCTCCCTTCCTTATAACAGAAGACTTTGAAATGATCCAATATCATGAATTGGCAAAATATCATTATATTTGGCTACTGCTCCAAACATGACATCAGACGTCCATATTAATTATGTTAATCTTAATATAATAACTTCAAAATTATGTTTGGAACATGAAAAATTATAAAGAAAAAAAAGCTATTTAAAAGTTATATAAGAATATAAAAAATCTTAAGAAACATAATTACAATTATATATGCTCAAGAGAAATGTAATATCAAATCTAATGTATTGGAGTCTTAATATATCTTTTATTCTAACATATTTAATTCGGTCCTAATTATTTTTCAAAATATATTTTAAAATCCTAAATAACCTAAAAGACATTTGAGCTATAATATGCGTTGGAGGGTTGGTAACATATATATGATTTATGTATTTTATTATTAACATAATTAAAGAGGGTGCATGAATTAATAATAAGTTTATGTATATGCTCAAAACTTGAATATCACTCAACTTGTAAATTCTGGTGTGGGAGAGAGAGAGAGGAGCGCATTTCTAGGAATTATAAATTTGAAACTAAAAAAATATAATGAATTAAATGGTAAGAAAACAAATATTTAATAATGTAAGGGCATTACAAGAATTGAACTTGTGACCTCTCACCTCCTAAACAAGAATCATACCACCAGATCAATGAATTAATTGATAAGAAAACAAGTATTAAATTATAAGAAAACAAGTATTGAATATTGAATAATATAGGGGCAATGCAGGATTCGAACACGGGACCTCTAGCCCACCTAAACAAAAATCATACCACCAGAGCAAATGCACATATAACCGTTTCATGTATACATATATATATATATACACATTAACCTCCGGAATAGGGGGTCAAATGCCCCCCCGCCCCCCCTAATCATTACTAAATCATCTTTTTATCAAGAGGTAAAAGGTTAGTGATGATCTCAATTTCAAAGAAATAGTCAAATAAAACATAAACTGATACATAAATAATTGCACCAATCAATTTGGCATCCTAACGGTAATCAAAGGCCATGACTAGATTCAGCAAACCAATTGAAACATGATCGGAAAGAAATACTCAAACAATTTTATATGAAAACTCGTACGCGTACGAATGTACCACAAAAAAGAAACGAAGATGAGGATAGTTAAGGAAGGAATTGCAGTTGACCAAGTTTTACAACAATTGAAACTACCATAAACGGAATAATCAATTATGTGAGATGATAGAACTGAGCAAAAAAAATCCACTAAAAAATACCAATTAGAGTACAAGTTTAGGACGAAGGAGAGAGAAATAAATCTCATGGTCACCAAGTTCATGAACCCTAATGGCTTTAACCATGGCTGCTGCAACAGTTGATGCAGAAATTGATATCTTGTTATGGAGGATTTGAGGCAAAACTGGTAACGGAAAATTTGTATTCGTCCGCATCCGTATTAAAAAAAACCGGATATTATTCACATTAAAAAAAATGGATATATCCGTATTTGGTTTAAAGGTATCCGCAAATAAACGGATACGAATACGGATATAGGCATATTCGTTTAACATCCGACCATAAATATTTTCGGAGGATATCCAGAATTCGATATCCGAATTCGGATCCGTATCCGAATAACTTATATATATATATATATATAAGTGATTTTCCTCATATAATAATTAGTTTTCACTATCATACAAAAATTATTTTTAAAATATGTCATTTCACCTCTAAAAAGTAGAAAATAACACTTTTATTATAATATTAAAATATTGAAATAAATTGATTCAAGTATAGTTAATGGATTTTTACTATTATAAAGTTAAAATATCTAAAATATATCATTACAAGTGTTATAAATATCATTTAACAAGTGTGATAATATAACTTTTGAATCATTTAATAAGTGTTATAAATATCATTTAAATGTTATAATTATAAATTATAAATATTCATACACACTACAGTATTACTCCAAACACATAAAATGTACATCAACTTATTAATGGATATCTAAACTTTAATAAGTAAAACATTCATTTTGAAATTTAGGATTTAAAAATTAATATAATAAAAACTTATTTGGATTGAAATTTAGAGTATTGATTATTGTATTTATTAAAAATAAATAAATTAACATTCATTCATTAATGAACTATACTTTAAAACTCATTATTTTTTTTCCTTATTTTAGTTATATATAGTGTTTATATATAGTGTTACAATATATCTAAAATGTATCATTTAACAAGTGTTATAAATATCATTTGCATGTTATAATTATAGATTATAAATATTTATACACATTACAGTAGTACTCTAAATTAACGCATATAATGGACATCTACTTATTAATTAACATCTAAACATTAATAAGTAGAGCATTCATTTTGAATTTAGGATTTCAAAAATAATAAAAACTTATTTGAATTGTAATTAGAGCATTGATTATTGTATTTATTAAAAATAAATAAATTAACATTCATTCATTAATATGTATGGTTTAAACTTTAAATTGTGATTGATTATAAATAATTATTCAAAAAAATTCTTTATTTTTTGTAAATAATTTAAATAAATTTTATATTAGGTGACTGATAAACGAATCCAGATACCTAAATATTCAAATAATCTGTTTATTCGAATAAAATAAACGAAAACGGATATTATCCGTATTCAGATATTATTTCGAATATCGGATACGGATAACATTTTTAAAATCCGCCGAATATTGGATACGAATACGGATAGCGAATTGATTTTCTAGATATTACTGTATTCGGATTCGTTTACACCCGTAACCGTAGTTATCCAATTTTGTGCGTTAGCCCACTAAACTTTTAATTTTTGTAATTATAGTATTAAATTAATTAAAAAATTTAATTGGGTCATTCTGTCAAATTAGAGTAACAGCCGTTATTTTATTTGTGACGTTCCATTTTTTTATTAATTCATAAATGACGTGTAAAAGTCATGTGTCGTGTTTTGTGCTTTAATCCATTGAACTTTTAATTTATGTAATTGACCTATCATACTAATTAAAAGATTGAAATTAAGTCATTTTGTTAAATTAAAGTAACTGATGTTACTCTAATATCTAACGCAACTTTTTTTGTTTATTTAGAGAATGACGTGAAAAAGTCAGTTGAGGTTAAAACTTAGAACACCAGACATACCGAAATCACGTGACATTGACGTCATGCAACGTGCTCTCATTTTCTCATCCTTTACCTCCAATTGCAGAAAAAGGATCATAACTTTCTCTCTCCTCAAACTTAACCATGACTTCTTAAAATCATACCCCCACTACAACCTCTATGTACAAAGTCTAAAGTCTAACAGTATATCCTATATCACCACGACATCTGGTCCTCTCTTTTCTCCCAATGCCTGACGCTGTTTCCAGGTTCGAACACCTCTCCATTCAAGTAATGGAACCTTGGATTAGCTCATGGTTGGTCAATTTATTCAAGTCAGAGTCGTCGCGAGGAAAGTTGAAGGCCTCGAAGTATTGAATAGGAATGGTAAAGTTTTCTTCGGTGGGCCAAAAGGTAGATTGGGGAAATTGGAGTTCGACCTCGGTGCTGGAGAAATGATTGAATATGGAACTGGAGGGGATGAGGTTGGTTGGGGCTTGACTGTGTCGGTTGAGGTCTGTGTGGGAGCATTTGTTTGTTTAATTAGCTCCGGTTGCGCCAAGGAAGTTGCTGGTTTTTCTGCCAATTTTATTATTGGTTGAGGTTAAGGTAGGATTGTAAAGGTTTTAATGGGGGGCTGGATGGAAGCTTGAATAAGGCGTCGATGTTTTTGCATGGCAATATTCAGCTTATCGGCCTCATTCAACTGGGAGATATCTCTTTTTTGAGCTCGGGATGCCTCAAGAGGTGCTTGTTGTGGTGGTGGCTGTTGAGTTTCTGACAAGTTTGTGGCAGATTGAATGGTTATTTTTTTTTATGGGTTCGGGTGGCTCGGGCTTCTTTTGTTCATTTGTGAGCTTGTTTTTTTGTATAAGTGGTTGTTTTTAGGGGAGATCATTCCTGTGTAGGGGCCTCGAAAGCGGTAATACGTGGGGGCGTCTTGAGAAATTCGGATAGATTGGATGGATTGGACCGAGATGTGTCGTTCGGTGTTGGGATTATGGGGCACCTCGATGTTGAATTCCTTGATGAAGAGGGGCGGGCTCGAGGGAAGCGGAGTAGGGGTTCGCCCTCTGGTCGGGACAACACTACTAAAAAAAAGTAAAGAAATAATGAGTTAGAAGGGTCAATATCAAGAATATACATATAAAAGGAATAGAGTAGTGGTCGGAGACTTACAACCGTGTCGAAATAGCTAATCCTCGTTGGATAGGAGGCTCACCCAGATTGATTTTCTAGGGCTCATTCCAGCTTTACAGTTGATTCACCTCAAAGCTATAGATGAAAAACAATTAGGAGTGCCATTCTTTGTTGGCTATTGGTAGCTGCATCCAGGCTCGACTACCAAGAATCTTGCTCAAGTACCAAAACCCTGGGATTTGGGCTTTTTTCAGGGTAAACGTTGAGAAAAAAAGTCGTTGGAAGGCTCGACTCTTATTTCTTAGCAAAAGGCGATGAAGCGGATGAGATGGATGTAAGATTTGGGAAGAAGTTATGATAAAGCTAGGCCAATGAGGGTGAAAAAGGCGTTGATGAAATCGTGGAGGGGAAATTGAAGTCCATATCTTAGGGCTTGAACATGGACGGTAATGAATTTCATGTTGGCTCGGTGGTGCATCTTGTCGTCTTCATCGGGGGCCATGAGCTCGTACTGTGTGGGGATCTAGAACTCTTTTTGGATAGAGTTTAGGTCACTGGGTTTAATGTTGGAGATGGTATTGGCATGGTTGAATGCCTCGGTAGAGCTGTAGCATTCTCGATTAGCGTTTTCTGCCTTCTCGGGCTCGGTGAGGACTGGTGACGAGACTGTCAAAAAAGGGTGGAGAGTTTGGGTTTTGGGCCATGGCGTTTGAGGGTTGGCGGATACTTGATGGTGATAATGGAGGTTTGGCCGAAAATTCTTTTTGCAGAACGATAATGATTGGGAGGGAAGATGATTATCTTGAAAGTGATAAGGAAAGGAAAGGTAGGCAGGTAACTGAAAGGGTATTATATTTTATTAGAAGGTAATGAGTGGTATTTAACAGAGCCGGTCCTGAGTTTTTTAAGGCACGGGGCAAAAAAATTCAAGTGTGCCCCTTTATACAAATTAAATAAAATAATAAATAAAATATTAATTAATTAATTTTATTAAAATTATAAGAATTTACAAAAAATAAGAAAGAACACTTTTTTCTTTTGCTAGTTTGGTAGAAATTTAACATTGGCAAGAATGGATCCCAAGACCTCCTGGTGCTCAAGAAATGAACTTAACCACTGTACCAAAGTAGGCTTGATGGAAGAACACTTTGGGACCTCATTAAAACCTTGTTTGGGGAAAACCCAATGGGATAAAATCCCAAACGAAGGAAAAAGAGTACCCTGGATTATAAATATTGTATTAAAAAACGAAAACTACATATTTGAGTTTACAAGTTTCCTCCTGAATCTCCATAAGCATTTCTTGATTTGATCAATCTTCTTTTCATCCTCCACAATTAATCGAAGCAAAGAATCATCACATGTACCTACAAAATAAAAATAACAATAAAATCTGAATCACAAAACATCATTAAAATAATTTAGTTGCACAATAGTAAAATAGTAAAATAATTTATGGAACGAATGTTGTAATTTAGCTGCACAATAGTAAAAGTACAAATTAAATGAGTTAATTAAAATAATTAATGGAATGAATATTATTTATTTAATTAGTTGGTTCGTTCCACAAAAGGTGTTAAAATAAATTATGGATTAATTCCATAATTGATGGAATGATTTTTATACATATTAGCTATGTATAATTATACAATTATGATTAATATTTCATAATTTGGTGTAATTATAATTATAATACATGTATTAAATTATAATATATGTATTAGTATAATAATATATATGTATAAATATATTATATACGGATGGATGTAATGTGCATATACATATACATATATATATATATATATATATATATATATATATATATATATATATATATATATATATATATATTTTATAAATCTGATTTTTAAATGAATGCATACAAGTATTGATTTTTTTTTAAATTAGTGAAATAAACTAAATAATTTAAAAAAAATTGGGCCCCCTCAACTTTGGGCCCTGGGCGGTAGCCCTGGTAGCCCTTGCCAAGGGCCGGCACTGGTATTTAATGAAAGAGGCATGGTACATGGGTGACTGACGTGATGCGTGTGACGGTTTAACTTTAGTGGACAGTTTATTTAGCAACGTGCAAGTTATTTGGTAACTGAAGTATTCTCCCGTTTTGAATTATAAAAATAGGAGAGTGGGGGCCAATGTTTTGACATAATTTATTAGACCCTATATTTTAATATAGGCCAATGATTATTTTATTTTGGAGTTGGGCCGATTTATTTACTGTATTATGATAGGCCTGGAGCGTGGGTATTCAAGTATTTTTATCTCTAAAGCAATTTGGGTCAATGGAGGAAAATATTATTTTTCCACTTGATAAAGTTGATAGGACTCCAAGCGGTAGAAAAAAGAGTATATACATAAAATATTGACAAGTGAACTAGGTAATACTTTTACATGCAAACAAGAGCTATCAAATACCTTACACTTATTCCAGCATATATTTATGTTCTCCATTATGATGTTTAATCGCTTGTATTTACTCTTACACCAAAGCATCCCTGGATAGCCCAAGCCGTTACCTAATCTGTAAGGTGTTTAACGACCTGTTAAGTGTGCTACCTTGCCGTTGTGTAATTTCGGCGGGATAAAGATTCAAGCGTTAACACCTATGCTAATCCCAATCCTATTCCAAGTTAGTATAGACCAAAAAAATTAATATCCTTTGATAAACAAAATGTATCATGTAATTTATTACAGAGTTGTTCCATTTAGTGTCTATGCATCAAACCATGCAATGATTATATTTCCATCAATTCTTTAACCAAAACCCAATTTTAGAATGACAACATACTCGAAAGTCGAAACAACAAGGGAATCCAAGTCAAACCTAACGGTGAAGGTTAAAGAATGTTGGGAAAGTCTTTTTCTTGCCAAGTTGTCAAGAAGGGAAGCAGGTGATAATAGAAGAGCCGTTAAAGGAGGTGGCTAACTAACTCTTACAAAACACAGCGTTTCATGAATTATGTTTCATTCCTATGACAGCATTTCATTAAGCATTTCGTCCAATCAGTCCTTTAATAAAACGACACCGTTTTTATGTCATTATATTAGTATCAGCTATTTTCTGTTAGTTGGTTCGTCGTGATAGACAAATGTAGAGCATCTATTGAGCAAGGTTATTAAACAGGAGAGAGATAGTTTGTTAGCTCAACAACAATACATTGCAGTAGAAGGAATGTATTCAGCATGAATGAAATTATCTTAAGTTTATTTCTTTCATTTTGCCTTGTTCATTTTTTTCCTTTTGCTTTGTTCATTTCCATTTTTGTTTATCATTTCTGTTAATTCCGTTGTTAAATTAATGACAAATTGGTATCAGAGCCTCTCCTGGGCCATCAATGGCAGATTCCACGATTAAACCCAACTTTCATAAACATGAGAAACATCTCAAAACTTTAGAGGAACGAGTGGATCAGATGCAGGAGTCGATGGTTGCGAACTTCGAACAATCTTCAGCAAAGTTTAAAGCCATGAGAAATCAAATAGCACAGCTTAGAGGTCAAAAGCTGCAGAATACTGGTGACGAGGTAGCTCAGAAGATAATTGAAGCCTTTGATGCTTTTCAATGAAATGAGAAGGAGAAATCTACAGCAAGGGAAATACCCAAACCAGTCTCTACTTCCTTAACACCCACCATATCTCTGGATCTATAACCATCATCATCACCAGTGCCAAATTCTCTACCACAACTACAATTTGGAACAGCAATAAATGTCTATTCCACTACTAGCCTACCAATCTCAGTTTTAATCGGAGCATCAATGCCTTTTTTGATTCCTCACAACTCACCTAACAGTTACCCTACCCCAGGTACTATTATACCCCCTTGATTTCCCTTCCTGATTCAGCAATTAAATCTATAGTTATGACAACAGTTGGTCCAACTATCACTCGAAATTCACTTCAAATTCCTTTAATGAGCACTGGACATAGCCACACATACCCAACCATTACCATGGGAACTAACAATCTTGTATTAACTATACCCAACTTTGTCCATACAAATTTAAATCCATAATATTACTCAAGCTACAGTCACACTCATAGCCCAACACTTCATTATATAAACCCTTAGCCTACAACTTATGGACTAATAAACTGTACTACTTCATATACTGCCTTACATGGTTCCAGCCAAGGTTCACCACTCTACTTCATAGGGCATACACCTATTGTCGGTAATCTACCCCAATCATCCTCGATAACTTACCCTACAACAACGACCAATAGTTGCTACAACCAATTAAACTCCATACTCTCAGGGATCCTATCCCTGGTCTCCAGCTGAAGGAATTCACCCCAGACCATCATCCAATATATGTCAGCCATTTCCCATGCCTAAGATGGATTTTCCCTCCCTAATTTGAAGGGAAGAATCCTTGAGAATGGCATAAAAATGTGAAAAGTTTTTCAGTTTAATCCTATGTTAGATCCTAGATACAAGGTGCTCTATACTTCCCTCTATCTGGAAGGTGAAGCAGATGTGTGGTAACAATCATTGCAAGATGAAAAACCATTGTTATTATGGGATGACTTTGCTTATTATCTTTGCCATATATTTGCAAATGGGGAACAAGAGAATCTCATAGGGCAATTTAACAAGTTAGTGCAGAGAGGCAAAGTAAATGAACATATCAGAAGGTTTGAAGAGTTAAAAACCAACATGCTGACCCAGAATAAAGGCTGTATAGAAGAATATTTTATTGAGAGTCTTCTCAGCGGCTTAAAAGAAGAAATTGTTAATGCCTTGTACATTGTGAAACCCAAGTCACTTAAAGATGCTATAAACCAGGCCAGAAGACAGGAAATCTACTTGGATTCGCTAGATAAAAGGAACTGTAAAAACAATCAGAAAATTAAACCTACAATGATAAGTTTCCCATGATTGCAAGCAAGGATAATTTCCCACCAGCAAGAACAGGAGGAGGATAACAAATGTATTAATTTATTCATATTTAAATAAATGAATTAAATAAACCGTTTTGAAATAATTAAAACTAAAACTAAATTAAGAATACTAATAAAAATTAAGACTAATAACTAAGCTAACTTTTTAATCAATGAACGAAAAGTAATGAGGTTTGGAATCCACAATATTACTATGTTTGTCTTACCATTCATTATTAATTCCCTTAATTCGAAGTAGCAATTTAAAAATCAATTCAATATTTTCTCAATATCTTTCATTTAAGTTCATAAAAATATTTTTTTTTATAAATTCTTTTTTTCAAGATTAAATGCATAAGATCAAAGCAATATATGTATCTAATATTTTGAAAATTAAATAATCTAAGTTCTTAATTAAAACATTTAAATCACAACCTGAATTAAATTAAATTAAATATTTTGTTCTCATGTTCAATAAACATGTCCAATAAAAATTTCTACCTAGAATCACTCTTTAATTAAACTCAATCAAATAAATAAGAATTATTAACTATTAAAACCAAATTAGAAATTCTAATAAATTTTTAGACTATACATAATTAATATTGTTTCATCCTACACCTTATATTCTAATTTAGCAGTACATTATAAAAGTAAGAAAAAAAATTAAACAATAAACCATGTTATGTTGTAGCTGTTCTGTTTTTGTTTTTGTTCTGCAACACTGTTAACTGTTGCTGCTCTTTAATTCCTTGATGGGTCACTGCTCCAAAATTTGTTATAGTCTGAAGTTACTGCTTAGTTTTTCTCTATTGCGTTTAGCCCTTGATTTGTGTCGTGAGGTTCTCCTTTTTATAATGATACAACTCTAGTGTCTTGAGGCTGCTGCTCTTTTCTTTTTCTCCTGATCCCATTTTCTTTTGCTTTATCTTTGACTTTTTCTTACTTTATCATTTTCTCTATCTTTCTTTATCCCTTCTTTTCTTAATGTTGGTCTCTTAATTCTTCAATTTCCTAATGAATCTCTTCTTCTTTATTTTGGGCCCACATCATTTCTTTTTTTTAAATTCCTTTCCTTTATCTTTTTACTTGGGCTTATAATTGGATCCAAACATGGGCTTTTAAAAATTTCAGTACCTATTCACCAAAACAAATTCAATTAACAAAAAAATAATATAAAATTAGACTATTAAATCTATTTTTGAAGAAAATAAATGTATATAAAATACGCCAATCACCTGTGCAGCCAAGGCGAGAACTGTATCTATCTCATATATCTCAGTCGCCCTTAGTTAATTCATCCTTGCAGAAGGCCACTGGTAATTATTTGCAGCCATGGTCTCCAACTAGTCATAGGCCTCCCCAAAATTCTTCGCCATCAAAGTATCACTCGTAGCTGTATCAATATTTATCCTTGTAGAACTGGATAATCTATTGTAGAATTTGTGCACTTGCAACCACTGGGGTATGTCATGCATGGTGTGGGCATCTCCACAATAAATCTTTGAAGCGCTTTCATGCCTTATATAAAGATTCGGAATCATATTGCATGAAAGAAGTAATGTCGTTCCTCATCTTTGTAGTCTTGGTCGGCGAAAAGAACTTCGTTAGGAATTTTTCAGCCAAGTTGTGCTAGAACCCAGTGGTAGTGAGTGTAGCCAACATTTAGCCTTGTCCCGAAATGTGAATGGGAACGAGCGAAGTCTAACAGCATCATTCGAGACTCCATTATACTTGAATGTATCACAAATCTCTAAGAAGTTTATCAGATGTTCATTCGGGTCATCGTTGGGCAAACTCCCAAACTGCACTAAATTCTGGATCATTTAAATCATGTCTAGCTTGATCTCAAAACGTGTAGCACAAATTGTTGGCCTTTGGATACTCCATTGGATTTTCGTGACTTATAGCATCGTATAATCTCAGAGTGATTTTTGGTCTTGATATGTCATTTAACATGAAAATGAAGTAAAAATTAAAATAAAATAAAAATATTTAAACTAAAACTAATTTGATTGAAATTAATATTGGCTAAAAATTATTAAATTAATTCTCTGACAACGGCGCCAAAAACATGTTTGCCTAATTTACTGCTTAGGAAATACACACAAGTATACGAAATCGACCAGTAATATAACGGCAAGAAAAGTATCATTCTCATAGAGAATTATTTAATAATTATTTACCAATTATCAACTTTATATAAAATTAATTTTATTTAAACAATTGATTGAGAACTATAAAATAAAATCTAATTAATAATTAATAATTAAATCAATAACAAGAAATAAATCAGATTTTAAAGAGTTGAGATTATAATTTCTCCCAATACTTTATTTAAATCTTTGCACTCCCTTTTAAATTAATTAATTATATAGAATTGTTAACTAGGAATTATTTATAATATTTACGATTCTTTATCGATGACAAGTAAGTATCTCATACTTAAATAAATCACTATAGGTCTATGTGAATTAAATAAAGCAGAAGTCATTAAATTCAGATTTCCAAAAAGGTTACATATGACATATATGTATCTTCATCCTACACACAAACCAATTATTCAATCCAAAGAATAATAAATCAGTCACATGATATCATATTCAGATATAAACCTATAATACATATTTAGATTTCATATAGATTATCCCAATTAATTACCCGCAAATAATTCATGCATGAATGTCCACAAATATTTAGCACAAAAATATTTGAATCTAAATCTATAATTCATTAAACAACTTCATCTAGATTATCAAATTAATTACTACGACTAATTAATACCTAAAAGCACAAAACACGATAACAATTCATATATAATCAAATATAATAAAAAAGAAAGTAAATTAATATAAACTACACATTGGGTTTCATTGCAATCTTAATTAAGTGTTTAGCTCATAACTAAAGAAGAAATTATATATATATATATATATATATATATATATATATATATATACAAAAGTTAAAGAGAAGAGTTAGAGAAAAAAATCTGAGTTGAAGCGTAATCTTCAATCTTCTTATTCAATCCTTGTAATCCTTCCTTGATTTCTCTTTTAGATAAAATAAAACTTTGCTTGAATCTATTTTACTCCTACTCTAATCTATGTTAATATCCTCTATATATGCCTCATATCCTATATATTTATAGGTGACAATAATAATCCCAAGCATATGTAAAAACCCAATCCAAATTGGAGTCAAAAAGCATAAAAAAATGGGTCCAAAACTTGACCTAGCCAGCCTTGGGCGCTGCAACACCACCGGTTTTGTGAAGGTTTTGGGTGCTGCGACACCGATTTTGTGAAGGTTTTGGGCGCTGTAGAGCCTAAACATTTTTAACTTCATTTGTTGGAAAAATGGCCAGAATTTTTTCATCCAAACTTCGATTAAGATAATTTAATATGTTTCAAAAAGTTGAAAAGTATCTCTACAACTTTCATGTTTTAGGATTTGAGAAATTCTGAATAGATCAAGGTCAAAATTGGACATAAAGTGACTGTTATGCAAAAAAACAAGCTGAAAATTCAAACACGGTAACGCCAAGCTTTGATCCACGTATCCATTATTCCAATTCCTATAAAACAATTTTAAAACACATAAAATGAATATAAAATACTTAAAAATTCATAAATTATTAAATTAAAAGATAATCAATATATGAGTATAAAACCTAGTTATCACTAAACATGCTTAAGTTAATTAATCATCCAATAACTTTCCATGATTTAGGAAAAAAGTGGTGCATTAGGCAGTAAATTAGGGAAAAAGGTGTGCAAGGCTCAAGATATCACATGGCTCAAAATTTTTAACCAACACAATTAATGCTCAGGGATGAGGTCGGTTATGCTAGGAGTATCTTATATATATATATATATATATATATATATATATATATATATATATATATATATATATATATATATATATATATATATTCCCAACATGCTCACTTATATTAGGCCATTCATAAGAAGTCCTTGGGCCTCTGCCACCAACATTTGGGTTTATAATGAAATTCCTCCTTGGGGCTTAGACTTTACTAATAATACAATCAAACATTGGGCCAATTAATCATACCCTACATGCATACTCCTTGAGCTAACTACAAAATATTCCTATAAGACTTTTAAATATTTACTTGGGCTTGATCATAGGACTCATCTCATACATAGCCAATAATTATTTTGGACCTCTTCTAATCTCTTTTCATGGACTAATTAAGGTGATTAATCCCTTAATTATTTAATTAACACAATTATATCTTTCATGAGATTTACCTCATTCCTTCTCTTAAGCTTCCATTATTGTAATACAAGGCTCAACATCCAAGCTTAGTTAATTTATAACATAAGCTTCAACGCATAAACCTCACAATTTAGTAATTTATATTAACTGTCTTCTTTGTTCCATACTTAATTCAATTTCATTGAACTAGTTAGTCTCATTAACTACCAGTACAGTTTACAACATACACACATATATACATATGTATTTTATAATGACACATAATCATTTTCAAATGATTTCCATTGCATTAATATTAATATTACAAAATTTTCTAGGTCATTACAATATGTCTTTTAATCCACAATCTTAGCGATTAAGGTTACAATAGCCCTATAACAAGGCCCAAAAGTTTAATAATGTCAACGATCACGCACCCTACTTGTAATGACCCCAAATCCGGGCCACTTGAATCTCGAATCTGGTTCGCCACTATACAACATTTTCCTTATCGTTCATGAATTACAACAATATTCTAATTGCTATATAATCATTTATTTAAAACTTTACATCATCTTTTTCTATTCCAGAATCGCAATCTTTACAAATTTCTAGTATGTCTCAATATCATACATGATGCGAGTTCATTCTATTACAATCAATTTGACTATTTAAACACTCACAATACACACTAACCATTTCTTTAATTACAGAATCATTTTACCTGTCAAATCTGAATTCATAACAACAACAATCATTCAGACTTTCGGTGAAAGTAATACGCATTCATGTTCCTTGATCTTTATCAAAAAATTCGGATATCTCGCACTTATCTGAAAGTGTTGGTTTTATAGCAAGAGTGAGCACGACGGCTCAGCAAGTCTAACAGTTACACATTATATGCTTCAAATGTTATACATACTTTGCATTTTATACCTACATCATGCTTTTCATTTTATAAATGCTTCATACTTCTTATGCATCACATATAATACACAACTAGCCTCTATCAAATCATGCTTTATATTTTATATATATTTCACATTGTAATCATATTTCATACTTTTCACATACTTCACATACACTCATACTTTATTGGTTTCACATAACACAAATAATATCAATATATCTTTATATCAACAATTTAATATTACATTGTAGCATAGCAATGCACATAGGAGCAAGTTCTGAAAAACTTGTCTGGTTCTCTTATACCATTTACGCTTATTTTGTGTCTTTCGTTCAACCTACAGTTTATATATGAAATTGACATCATCATTAGTTACAATGATTATTACTTAGTCTCTATATAAGACTCTAACTTCAAATTATTAACTCTTAAAATGTCCGACAAACAAACCCTTGAGTTTCGAACAAAAATCCTAGCCCAAAATATAGTTCAGACATGTCGGGTACGCTTAACCAACTTACGCATTCACTACATGTTCTTCGTACAACCCATTTTTAATAAGTTGTCAAAATTAGTCACAAATGGACTATTTACATTGGTTTAATTCAATTAAACTTTCTTCTTTTACATAACTTAATGATTTGAACATTTAATAATGTACCAAATACCTCAAAATATTATTTACCTATGATAATATACAATTACATTCAAATATTATTAATCATTTAATAATATTTTAATCACTTATTAATAATATTAATTATTTAATAATATTTTAACCTCTTACTAATATTACTAACCATTTAATAATATTTTAATTATTTATTAATAGTATTAACCATTTAATAATATTTTAATCTTTTACTAATATTATTCGTCATTTAATAATATTTTAATCTCTTATTAATATTATTAACCATTTAATAATATTTTAATCACATATTAATATTATTAACCATTTAATAATATTTTAATCACTTATTAATATTATTAATCATTTAATAATATTTTAATCTCTTACTAATATTATTCACTATTTAATAATATTTTAATCACTTATTAATATTATTAACTGTTTAATAATATTTTAATTATTTACTAATGTTATTAATCATTTAACAGCCTTTTAATCACATACTAATATTATTAATATTTTAATAATCTTCAAACAATATCAATAGTTAACTTTTTAATTATGTTAATCTTAGTATTTATTTTAAACATTTAGCTACCATTTAGTCACTAATAGACTCTATATATATATATATTGGTTTATTATTCAAACACATTCATTTTACACTTATTTCAACTTAATTTTTCAAAGAAAATCCGTCACGGACAGACCAGACCCGAACCGACCTGACCTGACCCAGACAGTAAAAACAGGTTCTGGGCAGTATGTTTGACCGCTGCGGTGGTGGGCCAAAAATCAAAAATTCTAATTTATGGACTGTCCTACCCTACTTCACTCAAACTGTCATAATGTTTTCATTTCAAAATATTTTTGGGTGTTTCTTAAGTCCATTCTCATCATAATTTCTCCCTCTACAATTTCTCTTTAGATCACAAATCTGAATTCTAAACAGAAGTAGGCTTGAAATCATTCACAAGGACATAATGAAAACTAGATTCATAAATCCTTGATTCGATTGGTTCAAACATGATACTACAAACATTATTTACTAGACCATCATATTTTATGACTCTACATACATCATATACATAACATACATAATATATATCCCCACTAGTTCAAACATTTACAACATAAAATAAAATATCAAGGTTAAGAAACTTTTCAACCTTCATAGTTCCTTCTTCTTCCTTGCTTGAGGCTAGACTTTGATTACTAGACTCCTCCTTTCTTCTTCTCTCTTTGATCGAACCCTCAACCTTTCTAGAATGAGCTCTCAAGCTCAGAAACTCTCTCAAGCTATCACACTCCAACACTTAGTGAAATATGAGCTCTCACTTCTCTCTAGAATACTTCTCTCACTAAAGTTGGTGTAAACAACAAATGACAAAACTCTTGCTAGCCTTGGTGATGAGTTCTATTTATAGGACTCAACTAACCTCACTTATCATCCACTAATCAACTAACATAGGTGAATTAAAGGTTTAATCCATACTTACTATTTTAGTGAGTGACTACATGATTGACTATATGATTGACCCATTGATTGACCACCAAGAATGACAACCATCAAGATAACCTTCAAGCAATCAATTGAGTAAAACACAAGCAACTAATTGAGTAAAACACAAGCAACATAACACCAACATTTAACTCTCATGTGGTTAACTCTCTAACTCTCCTCAAGACATAGGGTTAAAGTACTACATTTAACCTTGGTCATTCAAATACCCAACATTGGTTAAAGCTCATCTTATTTATATATTTACATATTTATACATCTCCCAACAATTAACCACAGTGTGGTTAACTCTCTACATTCAAATGACCTAGGTTAGTCCACACACTCAACCATGGTCCAAACTCATCATATCAATAGATATATTTATTTTATCATTTTTCACCAATTAACACAAGTAAGGTTAATTCTCTACAATTAAGTATACATATATATTCAATATATTCATATATTTACTAACACTTAACTCTAGCATTGGTTAAGATTTTATTTTTATTATCACTTAGGGTTAACAACTAACCCAACAATGGTTAGCTCTCTACAAACATAAATTTATAAATTTAGGAAATTGACCATCTTGATTGACTAGGGTTGGTGAACCACCCCTTAGTTGAGTGTAAGCAATAAAAACAAAACACCAACATATATATATATACACACACACACACACACACACACACACAACACTTGCAATTTTATTACATATATAGATTATATATTTATACTTACACAAATAAACTCAAGCATAGTTAACTGTAACTATTCATGACCTAGGGTTACTACACTAACCCAAGCTTGGTCAACTCTCTACATTATATATATGTTAATACATCTTCTAACAATTAACTCATGTAAGGTTACTCTCCTCTAACAACGAACCCAAAGTAAAACTATCAACCTCACCTTAGTTAATTCTCATACATCACTAACACTTTAACCCAATATTTGACCATCAATTGGACTAAAGGATTGGACCATTAAATTCAACTTACATTGGGCTCCACATTAAATTCTTTTGGACTCATCATATAACTTTTATTGGGCTTATCACATAATTATCTTGGGCTAGTCCACTAATATATAATTAAATTACTTAAACTCTTCATGAGGCTTAATCCATAAATTTATTTTGGATCTCTTCATAATTATCAACAAGACTTAAAATAATTAAAATATTGTACTTGTTTTAATCCATTATTGGACTCTATACTATAACTTGATAATTAAGTTAATTACTTAATTAATTAACTTTTTATTATTGCCTTCCTAGGCAATCATTCTAACTTTTCTATTTACTATCATAACTTTAACTCATAACTAATATAAGTAACCTAATTAATTATATTTCATAACATTCCTTCTTACTCCATATTAAAACTAATTAATTTATTAGTTTTGTTGAGTATTAATTTACTCATCTTCTTAGTTGGCTAAAAAGCACACTTTAGGTACATAAGTATCTATATAACCACATTCACTTCTTTATTGAATTTATTTTCTTAATAAATTCTCCACATGCATCATTATAATATTCTCACATAAACTCTTTCGTCAAACAATCTTATCAATTTTTAAAGGTATTATATTACCTTACATTTATTATACTTCCAAGTTTATATATTAATCACTTATATGTTTTAAATTTTATAACTTATATTTCACACATTTAATCCCTAACAAATAAATGAGGTAAGAAAAAAAAAATGTTTACTCATTTCCTACACATCTCACTTCTCCAACTCTAGGTTTTAAACCTTAACCTTTAATTAATCATTTAAGATCTTATTTACAAGTCTTGTAAATATCCGGAGTATTAAACTACTCAGGTATCTAAAAAGTGTACACTCCCCGAAGGACATTTAAAGGTGTGCGCCTTAGTAGGTCCTATATAGTTCCGGAACTAACGTGAACACTAACGTGTTCTATACGCCAGATTAAGGATTTCAAAAAAAATTCACAATCTCATCGATATTCAAAACTATACTGATTTCACAGTTCAAAATCATATAATCCCATTTCACAGTTCAAAAATAAATACATGATCCGAAGTTTTGAAATAAAAGAATATAACATTTTAATTTAAATTGAAACCTTAAATAAAACCTAATAAATTTTGAAACCATTTATTTAAGCATTTGAGTAATTACTAAGGCGCGTATATAAAAGTAAATGATAATTTGAAAATACTAAATAGTTCAGAGATCCAATTACCTCGATATTGTTAAACACGAAAATCAATAACCGAACAAATCCTAAATGCCAACGATATCAAATACGAAATGTTATTCACCACAAAAATATTTTCACCTTGAATTAAATATACTCCAAACTAATAATTCCATAATAATTTGTAATTCATTCAATGTGCCTTTAATTATCGCCTTAGATCACTATTAATACTACAAAACTTGAAAGTCAATAACAAAACTTAAGAAATTCTTAACAAATTATTCTCAAAACATCAGTCCACTATTATGATCTTATCGCCATTAATGAAAACTTATTTGTCAAATTAATTAATTCTAACAGAAACTAGAGTTTGAATACTCCAATTTAGCTTCAAGAATCACCTAAATCGGATTTAAAATCTTTAAGTTATACATTTTTAAATATTAGAATTCACTACTGAAAATCTACTTGAAAAATCCTAGACCAACCACATTTTAAAATTCATTACAAATCATACGTTCAAAATTGGCGACCATGTTCTTAGTTTATATATGTATAACATATCTAACAATTATAACAATCCAACGGTCGGATTAAGAGATATAACCCACGCAATAAACCTTAAAATATAGAAATTGATTTTCAGATTTTTAATGTTTACATTCAATCAAATTATATTCTTTTATATAAATTTATCTCCTCTTTTCGATTATCATGACCTCTAATTCCATGTCTCTATTTTGATCAAATATAATCTATAATTTAAAAACCCTCGTAACTAAACCTGAAATCAAAATATAAAATAATGTGTACCTTCCTTGTTCGTCTTTCTTTAATACGCAGAAGTAAAGAATGTGACTTTTAAGTCTTTTAGAATCTTCAAAATTTCTTCATGTATTTACGAAAATTGTATCTCTAAAAAAGATACACGAAATAGCCTCAAGAATCACTCAATTTTGAGTTAATATGATTGAATTACAAATTTTTAAAATTAGGGTTGAAAATAGTGACGAGAAACAGGATAAATTGTATTTTTCATAAATTTTAGGCATGAATATGTTGTCAAATAACTTTTTTCGTTCTTCACAGTTGTGGAGGACAAAAAAGGGAAGAAACGGGCTTTGGATTCACTCAATTTCGACATCAAATGAATTAATTATGATTTTTCTAAGGAGTTACAGAATATATAAGTATTCTACTCGGGAATTCAACTAACTAAATTAGAATAAGATTAAGATTACATCTCCATTCTTTAAATACAAATATGAAACAATATAGGAGCTATCAAAACCCTAATGTACTCCTCAGTTTTAATTAGTTCAATTATTTAATTAGCTATTAAAAGAGTTTAACTTTCCAAACGAAATAAAAAAAAAATAGTAACTTACTTCTTCTTTTTCAATTCAATTATGCTCTTAGAAAATTCAAATTAATATTTAATTATTAACAAAAATTCGGGTTATTACATTCTTCCCAACTTAAAAATAATTTCGTCCTCGAAATTCAAATAAGCTACCAAAAGTTTTATTTTTATTTATCTATCTTTGCAAAACTCTAATGACATTAGATAAACAAAAATACTCTACAAATTATATAACAAACTCTCCCTAGCACCTCAAGAGCTTCAAAATATCCCAATTTCAATTCGAATTAATTCTCAAATATTATTACAACAAATAATATACCACTAAGATATCTTAATCACTATATTAAACTCTAAGTCACATTCTATTATTTGCACAAGCAAGCTGCCTACTTTAAACTGTTCAAGGTCTCGAAAAATCTATTGAATTTTATCACTTACTATCTAATCATTTAATAAACCATTTATCTCTTAGTGCAAATCTTAACACAACAAATTCCAAAATCTCCTTATACTATCACAAAAACTTCATGCAACATAACTCTAATATCCTACTAGAAAATAGCCACAAAATTGATCGTTAATCTCAAATAATTAATTTAATTATCTCGAATATCTATAACTCAAGTTTACAAGAGATCATTTATACTTAATAGTTTTCACTTTATCATATTATCTCATCAATACACATACCTCACATCATCCACAAGCTTAATAAAAATCAAAGCATAACCCAAATCAAATATTCAATTCTAATATCATAATAGATTGCTACCAAAAAGCACTTTAACAATTAATTCTTCAAAATTAAATACTTGCTGATACAAATACTCATATCGTAATCATATTACACATATGACTATTTCTTAACTGTACAAAATATAGCTTTATTCTCCTTAATGATCCAATCACAATTCTTAACTAATATTATTACTCCATCACATAACGATAATAACCTTGACAAATTATCTCACTTTTCTCAAATCAACTACAAATCGTAAAGAGACCAACATGTGGTCAAAATTAAGACCAACCAAATAGAGAATCAAATCAAGACAAACTCCTATGTCTACTCAGTGATTTACCTATAACTCACAAGTCAAGCCTAAAGGCAATCTACAAAATCATAACCTAAACTCTGATATCATCTCTGTCACAACCCGAATCCGCTACAGGTTCGAGTTGCTACACGTCGCAAGCCTAAACAAAAATAACTCAACAATAATCCTAAATTAAAACCCAATAATAACCATCTTTCAAAATCAACTCAAATGAATACAAACTAAATATCAAATTCGTAAAATGAAAATGCAGCTCTCGAAACTAAAAGTTTTATAAAAATTTCAATGAGAAAAAGAAATAAATATCCTAAACTAAACTCCAGCTATGCACAAATGATTGAATATTGAATAACAAGAGTATTTCTATAATTTCATAATAAGAAATGTAAAAATTTTAAAATTTGAGATGGATTATTCGCTCATGATCTCTAAAAAAGAAATAATATATATATAAATAAGCATATTTTTATTCAATTAAGTACAAATATATTGCAAGAAAATATTAAAATAACAAAATTATTCCCGCTGAATTCCGTGTCTTGTAGCATGATGGCAAATATTTGATTATGAGAAGACTACTGTAAATGATCCTTTGCCACTATCTTCCCTGTAAATTGTAATTGTAGCATTATAGAAATGGACACTTGTCAATTTCATGGAGGTATTCAACTGCACAAAAGTATTTGACTGCTCTGCCTCAATCTCGATTTAATAAATATAAAATCTCACGCCTGTAGCGCGTGAAAGCTACTTATAGTTGTAAATTAACTATAAAGCATTTATGATTATAATATTTATTAGTATCAAAAACTAAATAAAATTATATTAAATTTAAATTTTATTTCAGAAAAATTTTAAATAATTAAAATTAATTATATATTTTAAAACGAGTAACCAACATTAATTTAATAACTATAAAAAATACCGTGTGAGACCTACAACTAATTAGAAAGTATTTCTAATTTTAATATTAATTATTATTAAAAATTAAATAAAACTAAATCATAATCTTGTGCAAAGTACAATTTTTGTTATAAGATTATTGCGTTGTTTATAATTTTGGTATTATACTATACCAATACATTAACTATAATAATAATTGATTATGATAATTCTTGTATAAAAAAATTATATTTTTCTAAAATATGTTATTTAATTGATAAAAGTTTAAGAATAATAATAATTATAATAGGAGAATATGGAGGTGCATAATTGTGTAACTTTTTAATTTATACAGTTTGTCAAAATTACGTCGTTTTGACAGAAATATGAGATCATCAGTACCACTAAATTAAAAACAATCAGCTAAAACGACGTAGTTTGACAGTCTGTATAAATTTAAAAGTTACACAACTGTTCATATCCATTTTTTTCATAATAATAATAATAATAATTCATATAATATAAATAATAGTATTTAATTATTCATTTGTTTATATATTAATATATTTGTCTACTTATGTAATGAAAAACTTTACTCAAATTAGTCATCCAAACTATTTGATCACTACTAAATTAATTAACAAACGGAACCGAAAAGGAATTATAAATAGAACTAAATTAAAAGAGATAATATTATAAAGGATCGGGCTTTGTTTAAAAAATAAGAGTTGGGTTAGGTTATTATTAGAACTTGAAAACTGGGAGTCGCCGTTGCGCTTCTTCCTCCTCACTAGGGGTGTAAACGGATCGGATTCGGATCGGATCGGGGTCGATCCGAATCTGAATCCGATTATATTTATCGGATACCCGATTACCCGATTACCCGACGGATATCCGTTATTCGCTACCGAATCCGAATCCGAAATAATCTGATTACCCGATCCGATTACCCGATCCGATTAAAATATATATATTAAAAAATATATTTAAAAATATATTAAAATATATGTATTAAAATATATATATATTAAAATATATGTATTAAAAAATATATATTAAAATATATGTATTAAAATATATGTATTAAACTATATAATTTAAAATATATGTATTAAAATATATAATTTAAAATATATGTATTAAAAAATATATATTAATATATATAGTAATCGGATCGGATTATTATCGGATCGGATCGACCAATATCCATATCCGTTCCATTTATTAATCGGGTTATCGGATTATCGGATTATTGGGTTTTAAAAACTATTCCATATCCGGCTAAACGGATCGGATTCGGATTCGGTAATCGGGTATTCGGGTACCGTTTACAGGCCTACTCCTCACCATAAGTGACTTTTCGATGGAGATCGACGATCAGCCCAGGTAAGTTTATCCCCCTTCTTCTCCGATCGTCTCCTCCTTTCTTCTTTCCTTCTTTTTTCTTCTGCGAACTGCGATGCCGAGTCGAGCCCTTTTTATTTCCACCTAGGCCGAATTTCCAATTCGATTTTTAGAACACTGGCCGGACTGTCTTTGGATGGATCTTCTTCTCACTCTCACGCATAAAAACGAATCAGTTATTTATTATTTTATTTTTGTTTTTGTTATTTGAATTGTCAGGTTGGATATATCAAATATGGCGATGGACATCGAATTTCAGACAAAAAAATTGGTGTTTGTGGACGTATTGCGGCTAAAAATAGCATGTTTGAAGATCCCCATTATAAGTGTATTCTCTTCAGGAAGAACTTCACTGAAAGGCTACCATTAGTACCTGAGGACCCAATTCACTTGTCCAGAACCGCACTAGCGGTGCCAGTCAAGTTCAACCTCATAGTTAGTGTTGTGCTTAAATTTAGTTAGCAATTTATACGCAAGTGTACGCAATCAGCAAGTGTACGCAATCAGCAAATAATACAGTGATAAAATAGAGTGTCGAACCCACAATAGAGTGTCGAACCCACAGGGAATTAAAATAATTATTAACCAATTATTAAATTTATATCGCCTTGATCTTATTTAAACAAATTATTTAAACTTTGTGAAATAGAACTAATTAAAATTAATAAAGAAATTACTTAATAATAAAATACTAGGGTGGCAGAATCATATATTTAATATCATCTTCTCAATTTTCATGTCCAAAAACTCTACTTTTTATCTCACACTAATTTGGTCTCTCGACTCTATTAGATGCGGAAAATAAAATCAGTTAAGCCGAATTAAGTTTTAAATCAAATTGTTAATTCTTTTACAGCCAAACAAATGTATAAAATTAAAACACTCACTATACCCATCGAAACACAATTTATATCCGCTTTTAACAAATCATAAACTGAATCCAACAAATCATAATGAGAATCCACTTTTATATTTGAGCAATAAAAATAGGCATTCAATAAAAAGAATTATTATTTAAGTTAAAGTACTAAATCTGTAAAATTGATTGGCATGAATTTGTGCAATGAAATCAATCAAATATAATCATCATTAACCCTAGAAATTAATTTAACCTAGCATACTTAAAATTAAAACACAAAACATAATTAAATAATGCATAATTAAATTAATCACAAATAATTCAACGTAGCAAAATTACAACAATTAAAGAAAAAGAAAAGAAATCAAATATGTGTTTGACATCCGTCTGTCACACGAATCACAATATTATCCAACTCCCAAGTTCCGCCTTCAATTGTTGAATCCTTCATGTTAAATATTTATTCCTAAAACTATTCCTAAACTACTCTAATAATCTGCTATTCTATGTTAATCTATGTTAAAGTATGTTAAAATTCTGAATATAAGAGCTACATAGTTTATTTATAGGAGTACAATATTAATCCTAAGTTAATGTGGAAAAGAAATCCAATTGGGAATCAAAAAGTAGCTTAAAATCGCGATTAATCTGATCTGGTACAATTTCCCAGCATTTCCGTGCACAGCCAAACGCTGCCTCTACGCGCTTTTGTTAGGGTTTCGACACAGTGAAAGCAGCGGAATTTAAAATTTTTTTGAAACCCTAAGACAGGATCCATGCGAAAACAGATTAATCAGAGGTTTAGATTATTTTACCGATTATCTGAGATGTTGAGAAGACGATGGAATTCTGGAATGGCTTCGAATCTTCAACGCAATCCAGCGACTACGTCTCTACGGTATCCACACGAACGATCCGCGAACCGTCACACGATCTGCAGCGAAAGGGATCTGCGGTACTAGCCACCAAGATCAGGATTTCTAACCTATTTTTCTCTCTAGCCTCTTTCTGAAAGCGGCTAGGGTTTTAGTTTTTCCTTACGTGACTTTTAGACTACTGATATATCATATATATAGTAGTTAATAGGAATTAACTAAAACCTAAAATAAATAGAAAAATAAAATCCGAATTTATATATATTATATTTTAATTAAGTCTTACTTAATTAATATACATATATACAAATTATCCTATTAATTTAAATTCGTAATTTCTAAATACTATCAATCATATTGACATATTTAAAATACTTACAATTTAAATTAATTCCCTTTTAATTACGTTCTAAGTGTGTGACCCTATAGGTTATTATTATGTTGGCAATAATTTTAAAATCATATTATAAAATTATAAACAGTGAGCGGCATCTAGCAATGCATCACTGCTACCCAAATAATAATAAGATCGGTGATTCGATACAACCTTTTCGTGACCAATGTTTCAATGTAATTTAATCCTTTTAACCTTATATCCTAGATTAAACTCGAGGCATGGAATGTGTCATACTCTTCATAATTTAATCTGAGTTTTCTTGATCAATGAGTAGACTATATGAAACAAATCAATATTTGAGCATGGCCATGCATTTCATAGTCCTACTCAATCAAGAGGCCTATGGATATCACTCCTAATATATAGGAGGGTTAAATTCCATCTAGATCACTCATATTCCTCACACGATTCATGATGTACCCAATGATCACCTTTATTGTCCACCCTATTAAAGGTGACATTTGATGATATCAAAGTACATAAATTCTCGTGTAATAATATAGTGACTTCAGGTCGGAGGATCATTACATCATTGTCACTATAAGAATTTCTTATGACACTTTGCATAATGCTCCATGTAGAATTCTTATGGTGGGTCAGTCCAGTACATTGTTCTCTAACATGTACCTATGCATTGACTCAAATATCTCATATATTTATGACCAATGAGATTTGGCCATCAGTCAATCCACATACTAGTCTCAATGCATCATTGTTGTCCCATTAACAATGATACTCGACTAGGGACATTTAAGAGTAATGATACTAATTATAATTATATAATCTCATGTTCAAGTCACATACTTAAAGCTATATAATTCGTATCATTATTCTAAGGGCTTTTATTATGTTAACATTTATTTAACGCAGTAAATGAAATCATAATAAAATAATCCATTTATTCAATCAAATATAATATCAAAAATGTTAAGCAATTACATCAAATAAATAGCCTCTAGGGCATAAACTCTAACAGCTTTGACCTGAGTCAACGCTCTAAAACCAACCACGCGCATTGCGCGTGTCCAATTTATGACAGTAACTGAAATGACGTCGTCCCATGCATTCCTTCATCACTTACCCGTCCGCCAAAACGACGCCGTACAGGTTCCGGTTCTTTTTACAACAGTCCGCGCATTGCGCGCCCAACTATTTTTCGTTTAATTACGAAAATGCCACCGAACAGGTTATTTACTATTCTGCCACCAAGCTTCTATTTATTTACCAATTTTGCCCTCCAGCTTTGCATAAATTACACTGTTGCCATCAACGATTATTTTCCTACAAAATAAAATATAAATTAATTAAAAATAAATAAAAATAATATAAAATTACTAAAAATAGTAAATACACATAAAATGAAATAAATTACCTAAATTCAATTAAAATACCTAAGAACTCGCAATTAATTAAGCCTAAAAATACATATTAAATATGAATAAAATTCAACTTAACATAGATCTGAGAAGCAAGGACACTAACATTCCTCGTGGAGAGCTAATCTTTCCTGTACCTGCAGAACTCAGTGGTATGACGGAGAAATTACTAAAAGACAAAGTACAAGTGAAGGTCACTTGGAAACAACATTGGTATGAATATATGTTTTAATGATGTGATGGAATTATATTTACATATATATCGACTTTTTCATTGTAAATTTGCAACTCTTAATTAAATGTTTGAAGTTTTAGATTCATTTCTGCTAAAAAAATAAATCTCTTTCTGTTTTAATTCAAACCAGGAAGTGAAATAGCACTCATATGGAGTGATCCAGCAGCTGTACCAGTGTAGAAGATCTCAGATTGGGGGCACCTTGGAATTAGATTACCTGTTTTATGTATTTTCTTTATTTCAAATTTGGATTGTATTTGTGGATTGCGGAAGTTGTTTGGAAGTGGAAGTTGTTTGAATTGCATTTTGGTTGGATGTTTGAATTCTGCTGTTTGAAATTGCTCCCTACGTGCTTGAGGATTGATGTCGCTCAAGTGTTCTCATGGCGGTTCATGCGCATCCCACTGGTCTGCATGAAGTGCTAGAGAAGCAGCTGTTGAGCGGGACAAGCTCTTAAATTTCTTCTTAATCCTATTATCTATATTCTTCTAATCTTTAGAGAAACTGCAGGATGTTCTTGGAGGTGGTATTGGTAATGGTCTAACGGAGGACTGGAGGCTCAGCCAGTTCATTTGTATTAGGACTATGATGTTTCATGTTTCGACTTAGTTTCACATTTATTATTATTATTATTATTATTAACTTCACATTTTAAAATTTTGAATAGTCCTATATAGCAACTTAGCAAAAATATTATAAAAGTTACTATCCAACTAAAGCAGAATACATATATAATAGTTATATATACCCGGTACATAACCCCATCCGAATTTTTAAGAGAATTATAAAGTGATAATTTAGTGACTTTCATGCATTAAGTATGATAATTTAATTTTAAAACAAAATGATTGCAAAATAGACCCAAAATAATTATAATAAATTTTTCTCTAAACAATTGTATGTCCACTCTGCAAAGAAGAACACATACAATTTGAATATATATTTGCTATCATTTTGAGACGAAATAAAATGCAGGACAACTTTTGTGAAATGGAAGAAGTTTATATTTTTCGTTTGTTACAAACTCTAGTAGCAGAACCGAGTTGTTTTAATTTTATTATCTGATTTAATGGGAAACGCATACAACAGCTTTTCCTTTAACTGCATTTTTATTCATTTGGCTTTTCTTGCTGGGCCCTTGTTCAAGGATATTTTTCAGTGATACGGGTTTCACTTGTTTGCAGGTGTTAGATGGTATCTGTGCTTTTTATCAGGTACATGATTCTATTGCCATGCCTCATTGATGGGATAGACCAATCTTGATGTGCGATGCCCTCTATTTCTAGTTTTAAGGCGGAAGGATGTTATTTTCGTTATGAGAGTAGATGTATTTTCTTTTATCATGGTATTAATAACAAAGTGAACTAAATATTTTTGTTTTGTGCGAGGAAGAATGCATTATTATTGCTATATGTTGTAAGCAAGGACTTGTCAATATTTTCCCAAGAGCTTTTGATCCTTTTGAATACCATTATTTGCGAGTGCTTCGAAATTGGTGACTGAAAAATCATAAAAAAATAGTCATTACTAGAAGTATGTCTCTGCTATAGAATAAAAGTATGGTTCTTTTCTGTTGCGATGATTGTTTAATTGATATGAGCTACTGAGGTAGATAGATAATGACTTTAAAGCAGTGTAATTCAGTACCAACTTTTGATGTCAATGATCTTACTCTATAGTTTTTCCATTTATGCTTGCTTGCAGGAGAACATGTCTAATGAGGAAGTAGGGACTCAAATCTGTTGTTACTATTATCTATCTACCTTACTAGATACAAACTTGTATATATCTGTTACATGTCTCTTGCAACAGAGACGCGTAACAGATAATAGTAACAGCAGATTTCATCCCAGGAAGTAGAGGTAGCAATTCATACAGATTCAAGGCATGCTGATCGGCTCTGATCAATGTACGAAGCAATGTGGATTCTAACATGTATGGTAGAATGAAAGGCTAAACTTAATGGTTTTGAGTGTATAGACGTATAATAGAGAATGTGAATGAGTTTTAATTCAAATTTATTGAACATATTTTTAAAATATTTTGACTCCTTTATTTATTTTTTATTTTTTGGGGACATTGGTCTATTTCCTACAAAATTGGTGCATATATAGTTTTTTCAGTTTTGATTATCCTTGTTTAAGTGGGAAATATTGCTCTATATTTTTGACACCCAATAAACCAAAATCTCTAGAATCTAAAAAAGAAACAAATGTAGAACCAAGCATGCGAATACATTGATTTCAAAATACCTAGTCGTACATCAAATACGTTATGGGCTTCAGTAAAAATATTCGAACCACTCAAATACATTGATTTCAAAACACCTAGTCGTACATCAACACCAACTAAAAGTTCTGGTGGCATGCGAACTAGATTGTATGGCTTTTTGACAACCACTTTACTTCCGGATTTTTTTCTCCTTTCACACGGTGCACCTGATTATATGCATTACAAAATAAAGGGTATTGAAAATAATAGGAAACAATATATGGTCAGTTAAACTAAAAATTGTACTACAATAGTTTGGAAAAAATTCCAAATCATAAAATATGCCATCCAGCAACTCTCGTAGATCTAATTCAGGTCAACCATTCTTACAAATTTAATGGAGACTACCATAATTTTGTCCAAAAAAGGACATGGGAAGGGAGTATCTAATGATCGAGAAGATCATGTAATATTATAATTAGAATTATGAATTTTTGTTGAAATGAAGTTAGTTGAAAATTTCATGTGTAAGTGATGTTAAATGAATATATAAATATATATATATATATAGGTGAATGATCCACAACAAGTATTTGTTATGGATCAAAAATGGTTAAACACCATCTATACTATTGAAAACAAGAAATAACGACTAGGATTAAATCGAGTCCGCTACTATTAGTAGCGGACGTTTAATTTTTTCTTAAAGCGTCCATTACTAATAATAGCGAACGTCGATCAAAAAGTCAAACCTAAATATTAAATCACAAAGCTCAACACATAACTACATCCAATTCCAGCACTGATTAAGAGACCTACTAACTATAAGATATGATTTATTTTTTAGGATTTAGTTTCTAGCGTTTAGGGTTTAGTTTTTAAGGTTAATTAGGATTTAGGGTCATCTGTTGAGTTTTCAGATATAATATTTAGGATTTGACTTTTTGATCGACGTCTGCTGCTATTAGTATCGGACGTTTTAAAAAAATTTAAACGTCAACAACTAATAGTAGCAGACATCGATTTTCAAATTCTAATCGTGATCATTACTTCTTGTTTTCAATGGTATAAATGGTGTATGACTTATAAAGATCCTTATACTTCTTTTTTAATTTAATTTTGTAAATCGTTGAACATAGTTTGACATTTTGTAGTTTAAAATTTATTCGAAATTAGTTTATAAATGTTATAGTTAAGAGCGATATATGTTGTTGGTATAGATCGTAGTTATATAGATACACGTTAAAACGTGTATGTATGTTGTAATTAAAATAGTTATGTTGTATGTGTTGTAATATCTAGATTATTGTATGTGTTGTTGGGATAAAGCAGATTACAGGAAAATGTGGTTTAAAAACCTGAAAATTAAAAAAATAGCAAATAATATTATAAAACAAATAAAATATTTTCGACGGAATATTCTAATCCCAAGGGAATTTCAGTCGAAGTTGGATTTTTTGTTATTTTTTTTTAAATTTTGACGGAATGCATATAATGCCGACGGAACTTTCTGTCGAAAATAGTAAATATTATTTTATTAAAAATAGGTATTCTCGACGGACGTATTTTTATTGCCGATAGAAATTTCGTCGACATTACAAAAAACGTGAACGAATCAACGAGGGACACGTGTCCATTTATATTTGATGGAAGCTATTTCGATGGAATTATAATCCATCGAAATTAAAACTTTCTCGACGAAATTTATGACAATTTTAATTCAGTCAAAGTTAATTAATTTCGACGAAATTCTCGACAGAATTATTTTCGATTGAATGTCCGACGGAAAATTCCGTAGGAATTAACTTATTCCCGACGGAATAAGCTTAATTCCGACAAAAAATTCCATCGAATTTAGGCATTTTTCTTGTAGTGTGTACACACACACGTGATGAGAAAAGTAAGTTGGTAATCCAATAAGGCTAAGGAATTAAGGTACAAAGTTGAATGAATATAGTCCAATAAGGCTAAGCAAATAATGTGGCCTACGTTAGTATTTAATCCAACAATGAGAGAATTTTTCCCTCTCTTGGTTTCATACTCTAACAAAAGCTTTTGTGCAACCTGAGAGCGATGCTTGACAACATCATCAAAGTGATCATCATCATCCCATACACTCTCAAGGCGGCGAATTCGACGGAGAGATGCAAGCTGGATAAGGTGATTGCCATCAAGGCGTATGAGTTCCCTAACCAAGTCATAATGCCCATTTGCAGCTGCCCAGTCAATTGGGGAAGCATACCACCATTGGTCTCCGGTGCACTCCCATCGGAGAGGAAAGTCTGTAGGAGGCATCTGAGGTAGGAGAAACTTAACCCCCAGTTGTATTACACAAAAACCAACAAGTTATTGGTAAAATAATCTAAATATGTCTGTATAGTATTTAATTCAACAAGGCCCTATCTCAATCAACATCTTGGAGCCAGCTACGAAAATACAGATTGTTATAAACCCAATAAACAACTAATTGTGTATGTTACAGCAGATGGTCGACTAGTGATTTAACATTCCATGAGGCAACGAAAAAGCACTTGACCAACAAATAAATATGCAAGTGGTAGGAAGGAAACAAGGAAGGGAGGGCCCTAATAAAGAAGATTCAAGCAAATTTTAGGTTTGATGTATAAGTATAAACAAAGAACAGATTAGCAGATAAATAGCATGTGGAATGATTTGACGGTCCATCTCATTGTATTATACTAATACGTATGTTATCCTGTTGTCCAAAATTGAAAATTGAAAAGTTAAAAATTAATTTTTAATATTTTTTAATTTTAAATTATAAGATTATTATTAAATTTTAAAAAATTAATTTAAAATATTTTTAAACTTAAAAATGACTTAATTCATTTAAAATTTTAAAATAATAAATTGACATAAATTAATTGAATTTATATTGATTTTTATTTTAAAAATATTTAAAATTAAAATTTTTAAAATCAATATTAATCTTATAATTTAAAATGAAAAAAATTTAAAACTAATATTTCATAACTCCATCTGTTACTACTCCTATTTAATTTATTATTGTTGATTTGGTCAGCTATTATTTATTTAATCCCTCATTAGGCGCTCCAAGAATTGATAGTCTATTTTTTTGTTTTTGTTTTTATTTTATTGTGTTTTTTTTTTTTTTTGATGGACTGTCGTGCAAGAATTGGAGCATGTTTGTCAATTGTGCAAGAACGCCACCACTAGGCTTTTAGGTCGACTCCACAAGGATTATATTTACTCAAAGTAATTCGTGAGTCAAATTTGACATATATAAATTAAAATATAAATAATACCAAATTACACAATTATCAATCTTATGAGGCAAAGAATAAAGACTTAACAAGAAAACTAGTAATCATTTGGGGCAAGAATATGTACTAAAAAAATCATAAATATCATCATTTACCCTAAAATAGCATGTTGATACACTTAGATAAAGAAAAAAATAACGTCATAAAAAAGTTAATGTAAGAGACATTAATTGTACTCAGTTGTAAACTCAAAAACAATCAAAACAAAAATTAAAGTGATAAACAATCAAATGACTAAAATGTATAGAACATTAAAGTTTACCTTAAAGAGTGGAAAACTGAAATAATATATGGAGTCAATATTAAAAATAATATAGGATTTGAAAGAAAAATTGTGTTTAGATAAAGAGGGAGACCGCGGTGAGAAGATGACAAGCAAGAGATTTTATTTTAACTCTCGTTTGATAAGCAATAAAGAGGACGAGTAAAATGGTAAAATCACATGGTGATATTAAGATGTTTCAAATAATATGTCACTATAATATTGTTTGGATATATCTTATGTGATTAATTATGTCATAAAATATTCAATACAATATCATTTGAGATAAAAAAAAAAAATTGAGTCTCCTAAGATTACTCTACCAGATAAATCAGGCTTCTCCCATGGTTGGTATGGACTAAAAAGAGAAGGGAAATATTAAATCCCTCATAATTTGACTAAATATTACTACTATTAGATTAAGGAGATTAAGAAAGTCCACTTAAACCTTCTTCCACTAAAGGTATGTTTTTTCTCTCATTTTCCTTTTATGTGTGGACACAATTTTATTATTTTCTCCCTAGTTCTTTATTTGGTTCTAATCATAAAATAAAGAAATTTATAGGCCGAAAGTCGAAATCAAAATGCCAATAGAGGGTGGAAATCTAAATTCAAATCAAGTCATATAAGGAAAGATCCTTATGGACAGAATCCGCGGTGTGATCGACGAACTCGTCGGCGAAGGGACCCACTTCCTCATCCCATATCTCCAAACCCCCAATATCTTCGACATCCGTACCAAGCCCCACACCTTCTCCTCCGTCTCCGGCACAAAAGACCTCCAGATGGTAAACCTAACCCTCAGGGTCCTCTCCCGACCCGACGAGGCCCACCTACCCGTCATCTACAAGGAGCTAGGTCTTGAATACGACGAGAAAGTCCTCCCTTCCATCGGCAACGAGATACTGAAATTCGTCGTCGCCCAATTCAACGCCGATCAGCTCCTCACCAAGCGTCCGAAGGTGTCGGCGTTAGTGCGGGAAAGCCTCACGCGTCGCGCCAGGGACTTCAACATTGTGCTGGATGATGTGGCAATTACCCACTTGTCGTACGGAGCGGAGTTCTCCAAGGCCGTGGAGCAGAAGCAGGTGGCGCAGTAGGAGGCAGAGTGGTCCAGATACGTGGTGGCGAAGGCAGAGCAGGAGCAGCGCGCGGCTATTATTAGGGCGGAGGGTGAGAGCGAGTCTGCTAAGTTGATTTCTGACGCCACTAAGGAAGCTGGGATGGGTTTGATTGAGCGGAGGAAGATCGAGGCGTCCAGGGAGGTGGCTGCCACTTTGTCCAAGAGTTCAAATGTTATGTACCTACCTAAGGAAAACAATATGCTTCTCGGCCTCAACCCTGGTCGTTGAATTTTCGGTATAAATCTATCTAATGATTGAAATGTGAGCTACAATGTGGTTATAATTGAATTTTCTTTGTTATGGTTTTTCCATGTATCCATGTTGTTCTTCCTTTGTACTCTATTATCTGAGACGGGTTGTGTGAGATGAATATTTTTTTTTTCAGAATTTATATTCAGAGCTCTTTCAAACATGGTTGTTGAGTTTTTTACTTAATTAGTAACTGGACCGGGTAGTGCATGAAAGAATGAAAAAAAGTTGTTTGTTGATGTGTATGTGCCTGCACCAGTTACACCAACAACCAATAAACTTCTTTTCTCCTTTTTTTTTAATATTTTGATTTATTGATTTTGGTTATTTTTCATACTACCCACTTACCCAGCTAGGAGATTAGGTTGTTTAACATGAGGCAATGACATTTTTCTAGAAAGCTTCAGTCTTTAAACCCCAAGCTGCATAGAGTAAACCTCTACTACTCTTAGGAAAGAGCTATAAGCAAGAAAGAATGAAAGATTTGTTTGAAACATTAAAAGCAAGAATGAATAGATGTAGCTACTCTAATAACATCTCTAATCAATCTACTTGTTTCTTTCCACTCATCTTTTGTTTTTATTATATCAGTTAATGTTTTGGTACTGGGAAAAACCTTTATTGTTTCTGCTTCTTTGTTCCGTATGCTACTCTGTTTTTCTTGTCCCAATTTGTACTATGTACCATGTATACATGTATTTGAAGGCCTTTCATTATGTTTACCTTGTGGCTTTGATAGGTCTTTTAATAATGCTTACCTTTTGGCTGCTGTCTATTCATTTCATTAAGTTAATAGGTAGAATTAGTGTCTCAGTCTTTCTCTTTCTCGTATACTTTCACCTCCAATACTATCTAGTTTATTTTTACTTCCAAATACTTGACCTATGTTTCTCACCTTGTAAATCACTCCCATATAAATATTTAGGTTAAACATATATACTTGTGGATCAAATCTATAAGTTCATGTTCTCCACCAATTTGAGTGTTTGGTATTGAAATAATATTGTATTAATGAGTCGTCGACATCTTTTAGTTTTATGATATTTAGAACAAACACTACACTAGTCATCAAATCAATGGAACAGTAGGGATAAGATTGTGTAGTGAGGAACTGAGGATTCATGCTGTGATGCATACTTGATAGCTTCGTCATTTCAATAGTTCTTTCTTAGTGTTTTTATTTTATTATTCTTTTTTGGAGTACTCATAATTTTAGAAAAGATAGCTAGCAAATTGCATATGCTGCACTTATGCCAATATCTAGTAATTGTCAGGATTATAGTTTTATGTTAACACGAAAGCAATATGTATTAGGATGCTTAAATATGTTTAGCTCTTCCAGTTTTATCTGCTAATCGAGAAACGACTTCTTTTGGTGATTTGCGCATTGAAATATGCTCTGATCATTTTGTTTTCAGGGTTATGATTGGGGATTTCTTCCTTGTTTAGATAAATGACTGCAATAATCATTTTGTTTACAGTATAATGATAGTGATTTGTTGTCCTTGTTTAAATTTATAACTGCTATTTGTTTAATAGGTTGAAGTCCTTATTGCTTATAACTAAAAAGACAAAATTTGAAGTATTGGTTATTTGTATTCATGTCCAATATGACTTAGTTGTTGGGTGTCCCGTTAGAATTGCAAAATTGTAATTATTTCGTAGTGATTCATTTTCTCTATGATATTTCATGTGGAGTGAACTGTTCGGATGTCATTGTTCTTGACTAGCATTTGTGTAGTCGCACGTCCATTATTCATAAAATGTCTCAAAACTTATGCATCAGTATATCCGGACCTGAATGGCATGAAGTTCTTGAATTTGTTCCATTTTTGTGTAATATGTTGTGTTAACATTGGTTAGGCTTCTTCTGGAACCATTAATTTTGGGCAGAGAAGCTTTTGAGGCTTATCTTATGATGCGAATTTCTGGCTTAGTATGCCAAGTTGATCGGGTCGATTGCTTTCATTGATCTTTCATATTTTGAAGCTAAAGAATTGTTTGTTTGTGTATGGAGTTCATAAAAGGGTCTATGGATTGATTATTCTCTTTCCTATGTGGAGTTCAAGTGTTTTATCATAATATAAATGGAGCAGGCTTGAATAGATCTGTTTTATTACTAGTTTATTTTTAATGCCATCTATTTGAAATTCGTGGTTTTACTATATTACATGGTTTCAGAAACTTGTAAACAATGTGTCATTTAGTTGAAATTTTGTTAAGAAGAATCAATGATGCCTTATGAAGCTCCATTTGCACACGAGTTTTATGCATCTGGAAGTGCATATTTTTTCTACTCTACTAGTCTTAATTTGTGCATACACATGAAGAGAATGTTATAACTGAACTTGTAGTGCCGGTGGGTTCAATATCTTATTAGGTTATCAGGGGATTAGAAGCACAATTATAAATAGGGTATACTGAAATTACAAAGGATATGCGGACTCGATATTTAAATTTGGAGACTCTAGATATACACTAAAATATTTTTATTTATGATTGAAATTATTTTACTTGCGTTGATTATTCCCTTGCCATATGCATATTCATTTAGCTCATTTAACAATCTATTTATACCTTTTTCTAAAATTGACATTCTATTGTTTCTCATCACAATTATAGTTGGCATAAGAAAAATTGTATATTAACATCCAAGGTTGGTTGATTACGCTTTAACAAGTGGACAAGGATATTTTGACATGATATTATAATTTGGATCAGGGATGAGCAAAAAATTAAAATTGGCCCCAAAATTGTACCAATAAAATCGCATTAACGGTTTCGATGTATATGACTATTTTAGGAGGTTTGAAAAATTATATTTGCGGTTTAGTTTCGATTTATGTGGTACATCGCACCGTAAAAATCGCATCACATCAATAATTGTCAAAAAGACGTCGTTTTGGTTTGTTTTTGTTTTTTGTTTTAAAATTACAGAGTGTTTATTATATATATATATATATATATATTTTTGTTAGCATAACATTAACTTTTACAGTTGTCTCTCGTATGACTATTAATTATAGTTTTGAAAATTTTTAATTGTGAATTTTACTTAACTAATCAAGTTTCTTATTGTCTGATTGTCAGTGACATTTTTGTAATTATAGAGTTTTATTATAACGTAGATGAAGATGAATAAATTCAATAGTGATGGTCTTCTTGTATAAATAATACGTTATAAATAACTATTCGTTATAATCTTATTTTATTTCTTCTTAAGTAGTTATTATAATATCTTTTATACGCATTTGTCTACACTTAAAAATCAGGTGAGTCTTTCGGTGTCAGTATTCTTTCTGGTTAAATCACTTTTTCATCACTGTACTCGACTTCAATTTACAAATACATCACTAAACTGATTTTTTTTACAATCGTATCACTGTATTGATTTTTTTTACAAAAATTGTAATTCTTGTCTAAATATGTTAAAAATTTAATGGACTATTGACTTTGTTGCTTACATGGACAATTTAACACCGTGAAATATGACGTGGTTGTCACGTGGAATTTAAAAAGTTTACGGTTCATAACTTTGTCCAAATGAGCAACCAAGGTGAAAATTTATAAAATTTTAATATAAAAAACACCGCACCGCACTAATCACAAGCGGTTTCATGTACAGTTTTGAATTTGTCAAAACGCATTTATACGATTTTATGTACGATTTAAGTTTCAAACCGCACCAAATAACACTGTGTTCACCCCTGATTTGAATAGTATGGGCATACATTAAACATTGTTTGTTTTTTTTTATGTATATGAATGATATGCTCATAATTATTGATTATTCTTGTACCCACCCTATGCATGACTTGTAACAATCATCTAGTACTTATGCATATTCCTTCAGTAAATTGAGTTCATCATTCTTTGCTTTCTCATAACTATTATAGTTTGCACCAAAAAGAATTATATAGATTAAATTTCAAGTGTTTTTGGCTCTCGCTTTAACTCCTTGGTTTCGTTCTTGATCTGTTGCGTTGTTCTTTCGGCATATCTTGTATGACTTCCTTGCATCTATCGTATGTCCACTGTTCTGATCAAACTATCTCTTCTCTTTGCTTTTCAGAGCTATAATGAATTGGTGGCATCACTATGTTGGGATTATTGTCAACATGCTTGGATATAACTGTGTCCTTGCCCATTTTCTTCGTTTTAAAAATACACAAGTTAAATATAAAAATGAGTTTACTTTTAAAAGTATATTAAACATGGTCAATTAAATTTAAAAGTGATAGAGATTTATTAGTGTGAGGTGTATTATGGACAAAATTAGAACTTATTTTATACTCTCTCCTCTTCATTAATTTTTAAAATTTGTGTAAATTTTTTACTTTCAGCATCCTATTGAAGAAGAGAAGAGTATTATATTGATATATTGATACATATCAGTATCAATATATACTAATAATAATATAACAAGATAAATACCAAGTCGTTTTCATTAGTCTCAAGTTAATTCAAAAGGATTTTTTTTTTTTTTATTGATTTAGCAATTCTATTATTTTTTTGATTAACCTATTTTTATGTTTCATATATTCAATTATAATGACTTGTTAAATTCATAAACTTACAATAATTTCTCAAATTCATAAATCAAATGCATTGCATCTTTTTTTTTTTCATTCTTATTCCAAGTAAAATAATATATTATAATGTCTTAATTTGAAATTAAATAAATTATTATTATAATTATAAGTATTGTCGCTCAAATATGTTATATAATTGAATATATTTTATACTATTTTATAAAAAAAATATTTTTAAATAATATTATTATAAAAAAAAATCTCATAGAAGAAGCCTAGAAGGTGAGGTAACTCTCACTTTTCTTGCCTCAATGCCTCATATTTAAACTTATATGATATTTCTTTGTTTTACTCGTGTTTTGCTTGCGTATAAATATTACAAACTCTAAGGTACCACAACTTTTGCCAAGACGCGGGTGGTGGTTTAATTTTTACAACTTTATTCTTACATTATGTAATTTCTCATTATATTTACGTTTCTTGTAACATTATTGTGTATCCTCTCAGGTGAGTTTGTTAAATAGTTTATTAATGTAATCTAATGGGAGGGCTACCCCATTGTATAGGTCACCTTAAGATTTTTTATTTTTTTTTATATTTGAAAATTCATATTATCCCATTTGTCAAATTTTTTTCCTACAAAAAGAGTTCAATTTTTACTAATATTAGTATAAAATATCACAATGTCTTTAAAAAAAATTTATTTGATTTTTTTATTATATCATACTATTAATTTATTAAACTAACCACATATTATTTTTAAAGGCATGCGTGTAGCAAATGTGTATCTTTAATATTCACAAATTTTACAAATAAAAACTTCTTTGTTGAACATGAAAAACATAAGTAATTCTTAAATTGTGCCTTTACAAAAGAGTATTGATATAAATACAAATTATACACAAAAAAATTGTACACAAACAGTACAAAAAATAGAGAAAATAGTAAGCAAAACTTACCATCGATTTTTCACTGAAAACATTGTGGGGACCCACTTTTATATGAGTAAAGTATTATAAAAATATCAATTTCTCTTATAAAAATATTTATTCTCTATTTTAAATTATTCTATCATTACAACCCACTAACTTGAAGAAATCAAGATACTAAAACTAAGAAGGAAATACTTCAATTAATTATTTATTCATAGAAAAGCATAAATATTATATATAATTTTTTAGAAGAAAAGAAGAGAAAAAACAAAAAAAACAAAGCCCCGTCTATGGCAATTTGTCATAGCTGGCCCTCGGCTAGATTCTCCCCTCGAAATACAACCACAACCAAACCTACGAAACTTCCTAGCCATAAAAACAAAAGTGATATGTTGCCTTCTGATGGAAAATAGAATGATTTAAGGGAATGTCTGCTCTTTCCTGTCTCTTCTGGCAATTAAACTGCTTCCAACAACCCATGCTAAGCGAATCTAAACAGAATGTCTCCTCATAATCAGTGTTGAGTAGGGTCAATTGACCCCACTGGAAAAAAATATTATTTTATAATATAGGATAAATTTTAAAAATTTTAAGTATTATATATAAATTGACACCACTCAAATTTTATAAATTTTTTATTATACGGGGTCAAATTGAAAATTTATAACTTTCTCAATCAAATTTTAATTATATGACTCATATATCCTAAATATATGTATCTCTTTCTATAATATTTTAAAACTAAATAATAATCTAATTTATATTATTTTTCAAAATAATTAATAAATTAATTGTTTATGAACAGTTGTGATTAGAAAAATCTAATATGAGTCAATATAATGTATATATATACCATATATTATTAGTTATTATATTGTCATTGTAATATAGTATATTATATATATATATATATATATATATATGTGTGACCCATAGTACAAAAGTATTAAAAAAAATTGGCTCGGGAGCGCTGCTCCCGAACCCCCGCTAAATTATTTATAGCTTAGTAACAAATTTGACCCCACTAAAATAGTTTTCTGGCTTCGCCCCTGCTCATAATCACAACCTTTGATGCAGCACCCACAACTGATAGAACGAGCAATGCAAAAGGTGCAAGCCCTGCACATGGCACGATGCTTCCCTTGGCAACTCTCTGCTGGGCAATCATACACTTGTCTAAGTTGCTGACATCTCGGACATGCCTCAATATCAATAGCACGATCATCATCAAAAGAGAGATATAACTGCCCGCCTCGATAGAACCGAGGTTTGCAGGCACTCAACTGCTGCTTCTGATTCTCTACGTCAAGCAAGAACTTCAACTCTTCAAAATTCTTCTTTGTTACTCCAAAAAGCCCACCAATTCTTAGGTTCTTTATTCCAGGACCACCTGCTGACTTGAAGATCTTCAAGTTACACACAATACCTTCAACACTGAGTCTAACACATCCTGGAACACTTAGCTGCATGGAAAATGGACAAAATTGTAAATTCACTCTTAATAACATGTAAAACAAAAGATCTGCTTCAATTAAATTATTACTGGAAAATCCTCATTGGGCAATGAATTGCACTCCACAAAGCAAAACCGCTGAAATAAACTGAGTGAAAAATTTCTCACGGATGTAGGAGGGAGAGAGAGGTAACCATGGTTATGAATATAATTAAGGGAGAAAACTTATGTTTAGTTTTTATTTAACTAAAAGAAAATCGTATCGTTTTATATTATGGTAGTGATTTGTGTTGCTTGAAATTACTCTTATTCTTTAATGGCAAATTGGTGTTTTATTATTATGTGTAATTGAAAATTTTACTACTTAGAACACTATTTTGTATTAAGACTTGCATTATATGTGAGCTTTATTAATTTCTTATGCAAAAAATCATTTTACAAATTTATTTGTTGTGTTAAAATAGTATAATTAGATATCGCAAAGAGTTGAACAATATAATTTGATATATGAATCTATACATATCATATATATATAATTTTTTGCACAAAAGAAGGCAACAAATACCAAACGGAAATCCAATACTATCAATAAGTACTGTACCAATAAGGAAAACATACAATTCCGGTATTTATAACTATGGTGGGTCACAGGATACCAGATTTTTTCAACTAATAATTTAAGTTGGGTCATCAACATGGTACCATAAGTTTCTTGGTCGCATAGCCAATAAAATCAGGAGAAAGAAAAATGATATAGCTTGAAGCCTTGAAAGATCGATAAAGACACCATTACAACTAAATCAGTGTCGACATAAGAGTTGGAATTCAAAAATCCATGAATACTCTAAAATTCTAATTCTAACTGAATGCAAAAACCTGATGAGTGTTTATCTGACTGCACAGGACTGCAAAAACACAGAGCCACAACACAATAGTAGGCCATAAATAGATTAGGTCATATATATGTATAACTATATGAACAAAGACGTGATAATGTATAAAAACAAGTTGACAAATTAAGAAACAATACATATAACGAGTAGGAACATTGAATAAAAACGAAATGCCATCAGTCCACGTATATTGAAAATAATGGTAAAAAGATACTAACAAAAACAAAATAGGAAAATAGATGTCAAGAAAACCTCAGTAAGCGAGATGTAAATACAAACCTTCGTCAGCCTTGGATTGTTTTCCAGCATGCGCTTTAAACCACGATCTGTGATCTTTAGGCATTCCACAAGACTCAAGCATTGAAGACTCCCCTGGTCTCTGCTAGTTAAGTACAAAAGAGTATCATCACTGATCTTATCATTCAGTGGCCTATCTATTTGGATATTCCTCCATAGAAGAGGATCATTTTGAACTGCATCTCGTAAAGATTGGCAGACGAAGGTCCTTCACTCCCAGATGACCAAGAGCAAAAAACAAAGCATCGTGGGGAGCACCTCCTTCGCTAACATCACACAAGTCTTTTGTGCAACCTTGACATTCATTAACTGAATTTCCAGAAACCCTACATTTATCAAAGCTAAAGCCCAGTAAATTGGTCCCATCTGATAAAAGAGAATTATCACATAAACCACCACATAATTCTTTATCTATTGCAGATCCAGCTAATTTTCCATCAGATTTCATATCAGGGACCTCTGGATAAAACCTCATGGCTCCGTTCCAAACCACATTCAGACCTGAAAAGATCCGATCATCCCCGGTCTTCACCTCCGTTTCATCCATCACAAAACCAAGAGCACTCAGCTCAAAATCCTTCTCAAATTCTTCAATCCAACCTGTAATTGCTGTGAAGGTGGCACATATATCGATACCAAAAGGATCAGATGGAAGCAAATCAACAATATCATCAGAAACCGTCTCAGTTTTCTCATCATGAGAATTCCTTAATTCGAAATTGAAATCCCAACAATCACCAACACCATCTAGAATCTCGTCTGGGAATTCCTCAAAAACGTATCTTTTACCCATCTGGATAGAGCAAAATTGGGTCTTTCCAAATATTGGATCATACGAAAAATTTAACGCCATTGCGTCTCGACCAACCTAATAAGAAAAGAATAAAGAAAAAAGTAACCATACAACTAAGAGTCCCTCTCTCATGCAACAATCCTCTCTACATCCAATTAAAAATGAATACACTCTCAATTTCTGATGGCAAACTAAAACACAGCAGCAAAAATCTCACCGAGTTTTTCATTACAATACCTGACACAAAAGGTAGCCATCAAACAAGATCAACAACCCTATGGAGCTTAATATCAAGTCAGTATATATAGGTAAGTATGGGTAAAGAAGAATTCAGCTGACATAAAAAAAAGAGGTAATTGGTAAAATGAAAAAGAACACACCTTTGCCCGGTGAAGGAACAATAATTGATTTACAACGAAACCCCAGGTCAGATGAACAAATAATGCAATACAAATAGACTATCTAGATTAAAAACAGACCTAAAAAAATCCCAATTAGGATTGGAAATAGGAGATTTATGAATCTAATCCAATTAGTAAACAGAAAAATATGACCGATTGTACAATGATAATCGAGGCAGAGTTACAAATACTTACATATATATATATATATATATATATATATATATATATATATATTATTCACATATTAGAAGGAGATGCAACACCATAACTGGTGGAGAGAAAAAGAAAAGATAGATCTTTGGTTGGTTATGAAAGGTGTGGCGCGAGACCTGATTGGCTAATTCTAAACGGATTCCAATTAGGGCTGTGTACGTAACTCTTTCAATCTTTATTATTACGGCACTGCTCTCTCTGCTCTGCGTTTGGCAGTATTCAATTGAATACTGCATTATTTGACTGCTAGATTAAAAGAAGAAGGGTTGAATATTTCAAACTATGTGGAGTTACTTCACTTTTGGTTTAATAAGTATAAGTATATAAATACAGATCATAAAAATTAATTATAAAATTAATTTTGATCATTAAAATATAAAATTTTATATTAAATTCGTATTATATTTTATTTTTTAATAATTAAGATAAATATACGATTTGATTTTATGATCGAATGTTGTGTATGTAGACTTATTCCAAATAATTTGGCTCACCTGACCTAAATATATTGTGATCCCAGATCAGTCAAATATATTTTCATAAAAAGTAAAATATTGTAGGATTTTTTTAATGTAAAATATTATAGAACTTGTGTTTATGGTTAATAATCCTATTGTGAGATTCCAAATTTTTTTTTATGGAAACGTCCCAATGAGAGATTCCATTGTTAAATTATTGTATCAAATCATATTAGTTGTGAGATTTGGGCTATACGAAGTGGTTTTTTTTTAGGTAATTTGCTATAAGGAGTGTTTTTAATTTTGAAAATAATATCTTAATATGAGAGTTTTCTTTCAAAAATAATATGCGTAATTTTATCAAATTTATGCGAGTTGCAATATGACACTATGAATGTTATAACAAGAGCCAAAACACTTTGGAAAACCTTCAATTGAAAAATGGAGTTTCACATTAGCCCAAATAAATATTTCTGATTATTGACACAAATCATAACTTAATCACCTGTTTAAAAATAGTCTTGTGCTCCTCCCATTAGAGACATCTTGTGACATTACATTTAGTAGAAGGAAGACATATTTGCCTAAAGCTTGAAGTAAAAGCTAGTAATTCCTATAGAACCCTTTTCATGGAAAGCTATTAATTATTTGTTTATTTCTTAATAATAATAATAATGGTTGAGAATTGAAAGCTTAAAAGATTGGTCAAGACCATACCCCAAAAGGAAAAGGGAAAAGATGTGTGAAAACAAAAGGTCTAGGGGGGAGAAAAGGTGAATATTATGATGTCTTTCCATTCCATTGGGTAAAGTAAACTTTGCATTCAAGGCGTTGTTCCTTGCCTACCCTTTCCTACAAGCAAGTCCTATTTTTGTTTATTACATTGATACCCCCAAATGTTTAATTCGAGGGGATAATAAATATTCTTTCTTTCGAGGAAAAAGACCAAGAAAGCAATTGATATGACAGAAATGTGAACGTCACACCCATCTAAAAGGACAAGTTTACGTACACAATATTTTAATACAAAATTAAATATTACATCTATTTTAACTATTAAAAAGTGGAGTATGACACGAATTTTAATATCATTTTTTACTTTTTAAAGATTAAGATAAATGTTGTGCACTTATACTTATTCTATTTAAAATATGTGAAAATAAAATATGTGACATTGATTTTTCAATCGGATAGGGAAAGGAAAAGAAGGGGAAAAGATAGGAAAGTTAAAGAAAAGAAGTTAATTGGAGGGTTGAATCTTTTTTTTCCCTTTTAGTTTACATGTTCCTATTCTTTCCAAAGGAATTGTAAGCATATATACTGTATATGACTAGACACTGTTACACTATATTCAAAATATTACAAAATATAGGGGGAATATTAAATGTTGTTCAAGACTTCAAGTAGAAGCTTTTCTTTCTTATTTCCCCTGCAGTAGCATTACGATACAATATCAAACATAATACCACTAATAGACAAGCAAATGAAACAATCATATCCAAAAAAAAAAAATCCTCATTTTGATACATGATTCTTCACCTTTTAAGCGTAATTTGAATAGCTTTCTTGAATTGTTTAACAATTACTTTTTATAATCTTTTTTGCCAACCGGGGACTGAATGGATATTGATTCTTCCACTTAAAGATTAAGGGTGCAAACGACTCGAATCAAGTCGAATATTGAGTTGTTCAAATTTGGTTCATAAAATTTATTGAGTATAAAATAAGGTTTGATTGAGGCTCGTTTAGCTATCGAGTCAGGCACGATCTCAAATCAAACCCGAACAGTTTGAACTTTTCGAACAAATATGATCCGAGTATTAATAGAAAATTGTAATTTAAAGAAATTCGAGTAATTTATTGAATTTTAAACTTTACTCATATTTGAATCGTTTATATTTCGAATCGAACTTCTAGTCGAGCGAGTACAAATCGAGCTCGAATTGTTTGGTTCATTTCGCAGCTTTACTTAAAATAGAGGTCCACTCTATTTATTTAATCAAGAAGTATTCAGATGCACCAGAGAATGTTAGGCAATAAGAACAAAATCATTGGTATCAACTTCTGAATCTATATAATAAAATAGAGCGGAGAGAGAAAATAAATCTTCAACATCTAACGGTCTCAAATCAATTAAGACTTCAATATCCGACGCTCTCAAATCAATTAAGACTTCAACATCTAACGGTCTCAATTCAATTAAAACTTCATCATCCAACGATCATTATCCAATCTATCTAATCACTATTTTCTTTCTCCTATGTAATCACTATTTTCTCTCTCCTATCCTATCTAATATGGCGTGGATCCACGGCAACACTAATATGGTTGTATGGGCAAAGGATGGTGCAGAAGACTTATAAAGCAACAAAGGAACAGTGGCTGCAGATAACGGAGATTCCCTTGCAACATGTGATTTTTTATCTCTCTCTGGACCTATTTATTTACTTTATAATACTCGGTAACATTTGGGTGGCGAGGCGTGGCGTGGCGTGGCGTGTGCAGACAAAACTCTTTTCCCACTGACCCTCTGACACCCTCAAAAACCAAACATTTTCTCATCATCACCGTTCTCTCTCCCTCTCCCTCACTCTCTATTCATTTTCTTCTCCATTCCTTTTAATCTTCTCTTTAGTTTGAAAAAAAAGAGATAAATTCTCAAGTTTTCCACTGCTGAATGACCTCCATGCTGCTTCATCTGATACTGAAACTGAAATAGAGGAAGAAGTCTCCACCGATGACGACGATGAACAACAACAACAACAACAAGAATCCATGCACCAAAAGTCCGACGAAGGAGAATCTGATGAGTCTGAAGAACCTGTTCAACAAAAAAACTTATCATCCCCAGAATCCGAATCAAGACAAGGGTCTGACTCTGATTCCGAGGGTAGTTTCCGAAACTGGCCTACAAGATGTTCATTTTTCTCAATTTTGACTATTTTGTTCACGGGTTCTTATTTTTGGTCTCAACGCTAATTTAAGTGGCCTTGAGTGTGTTTTTAAAATTCAACGCCAGTTCAAATGGCTTTGAATATTAATTCGTCATCTTTAACTTAAGATTAACTTAACAACTTTACTTAATAAAAAATTAAACTCAACGCCATATCAATTGGCGTTCAATTCACTTTTAAAAAAAAAAAAAAATTAACTCAACGCCATATCAATTGGCGCTCACTCAATTTTTTTTAATTATAAAATAAGTTGTAACAACAAAAAATTAAAAATTAAAAAAATTAAACCCAATGGCGTTCAGTCAATTTTTTTTATTATAAAATAAACTGTAACAATAAAAATGTTAGAAAAAATAAAATAAATCCAACGCCATTTCAATTGGAGTTCAGTCAATTTTATTTTTTTTAAAATTTTTTATAAAATAAGTTGTAGCAACAAAAAAGTTAGAAATTTAAAAAATAAAATTGACTGAACAAACTATAAAACAACAACAATAACAACAAAAAGTTGGGGGAAAAAAATGGCGTCTGAAGTGTCACTAAAAGCTTAAAAAAGCTGTCGTCCAATTGTTAAATTTTGGCTCCAAATAATAAAAAATTCAATTGTTAAATAAAAATTGTTAAACTTTATATGTGAATGGATACAATATACATAAGAAAATCTAAATTGATCTATCTATGCAACAAGTCAATTAGCGTTTAGTCAATTTTATTTTTTTAATTTCCAACTTTTTTGTTGCTACAACTTATTTTATAAAAAAATTAAAAATAAAATAAAATTGACTGAACGTCAATTGAAATGGCGTTGGGTTTATTTATTTATTTATTTATTCTAACATTTTTATTGTTACAGTTTGTTTTATAATAAAAAAAAATTGACTAAACGCCAATTGATATGGCGTTGGGTTTAATTTTTTTAATTTTTAATTTTTTGTTGTTACAACTTATTTTATAATTAAAAAAATTGAGTGAACGCCAATTAATATGGCATTGAGTTAAAAAAAATTGAAAGTGAATTGAACGCCAATTGATATGGCGTTGAGTTTAATTTTTTATTAAGTAAAATTGTTAAACTAGTTTTAAATTAAAGATGACGAATTAATATTCAACACCATTTGAACTGGCGTTGAATTTTAAAAACACACTCAACGCCGCTTAGGGCCTGTTCGGCGTCAACTTATAAGTTGGTCAACCCAACTTATAAGTTAGTTTTGCTAAAATGAGTGTTCGTTTGCAACTTATCTTCAACTTATAAGTTGATTTATAAGTCAGAAAAAATAAGTAAGTAAAACTTACTTATTTTTTTTGACTTATAAGTCATTTTTTAAGTTTTGGTCAAACCGAAATGTCCATTTTGCTCTCTTTTATTTTAACACTAGTAATTGCTCGTGCCTGTCGGCACGGCATAACGAAAAATTAGATACAATAATTATCATAATTCACCATATAACCATAATAATTAATACATACTCAATCATCATCAGCACATATTCAATCACCAAAACATCAAGCTAGTCGTTACTAATTTTAAGAAATTTTGGCAGAGTTTCCTTCAAAAATAGATATCCAGAAAAATCTAAACATGTCTACAAAACATATCCAAACCATCAAAACAACCATCATTCCATACCCAAAATCATCATAACCACGTATAATTAGTTAACTTTACAAAAGACGGAACACAAAAAATACACACATGTAGAAAATAGATAAACAACTTTGTATTCTTTACAGCTTACACCAAGTATTCTTCAATGTATACCTGAAACAATTGTAAAAACATAAGACCCCTTAATTGTAAAATAGAGCACACACATTTGTATATAGGGGGAATGATGTAGATTGATATAAGTAAGAATTTAAAGAGATTGTAACAAATTGTATTATAATATAATGGTGTGCGAGTTTCTTAGTACCATTTCAACAAACGGTTCATTTTCTTAATGATTTAAATCATAAATCTGTATTGGTGGCAGTATAATGGTGTGTGAGTTTGATTTGCAAGTGTTTGATTGGTTACAGTTATGTGTGTGTGCGTGCGTGTGTGTGCGTGCGTGCGTGTGTGTGTGTCTACATGAGAAGTAAAAAATATATATAGAGTCTTAGTAAGAGAGACTTTCACACATAGACAATTGTTTGTTCAGTGGTGGGTTAGTCATCGTCAAAAGTGGTCAGGTCAGTACTGGATTGCATATCATTTAACTCTCTTAAATGTCTTCTTCATCCGTTTAATCTTTATCTTCATCACTATCCTTAATGTCCATCCGTACTTTTCCCAATGAGAAGAATGCACAACCACCTAAATTATTAACATAAACAATAAAATTAACACTATTTATATTGTAGGTCTAGTAAAGTTATTTTGATGCAGTGACATAAAAGTAGATTTACCTGATTACGTCGGCCCCATCCACAAAGGTCCATTGTATATACTATATCATTCTCGTTGACAAATTCACTCCAATCCTACAAAGAATAAACCTCATTGTAAAATTAAAAGTTGAAATGTTGAAAAGATTACATAATTCAGTATAAATAAACTTGTTTAAACTATACCATTTATTTGTCGTAAAAATATATTATAACAAAACTTCTGGGTAAACAATATTTGTGGTGCAATTCGACCCATCTTCCGGAAGGAGGACAGTAATACGATCGGAAGATGTGCATCTAGATAGTGCCACATAAAGGTGTCCATGACTAAAAACAGGTGTCCGCAAATCAAGCCCAACGAACTTGACAGATTGTCCTTGGGCTTTATTGATTGTCATAGCGTAAGTTAATCGAACAGGAAACTGACGTCTTGTCATTCGAAAAGGCAAGTCCAAAGATGTTGGTGTCAATGATATTCTTGGAATGAAGACTAAATTGCCAATTTTATGTCCATTTAATATCTGAGCTTCGATTACCCTTGAGGCACATCTAACAACCATCAATCGTGTGCCATTACAAAGTCCATCTTTCGGTGCAATATTTCGTAACAACATGATTGGGCAACCAACTTTGATTAGATAACAAATATTTGATTAGAAGAAGACTACTATAACTGATCCTTTGCCACTATTTTCCATGTAATTGTAGCATTATAGAAATGGACACTTATCAATTTCATGGAGATGTTCAATTGCACAAAAGTGTTTGAGTGCTCTACTTCAATCTTACTTTCTCTACCTGCCAAAACTTTAGCACCAACAAGTTCTGCAAACAAAACTTAAAATCATATATATTATCAAGTATTTGCTGTCAACAATACACAATACAATACATTGAAGGATAACTATATAATAAAATATGAAGGATAACTGATATTTATTTAATAATTATAAAAATTTTACGCGTGTAGTTAGTGGTGCACAAATGGTCTGCGGCTTGTGGTACGGTCTGGTCAAAGCCCGGCCTGGTCAAGGCCCGGTTCTGCTCGACCTGGCCTGGAGACCACAAACATGCCACATTTTTTTGTCTTAGATCCGGCCTGGCCTGCCAATAAGCTCGACTTGATTTGAGGCCTGGCCTGACCTGAGGCCCGGCCTGGTTCACCCAAAGCCCGGCCCGGCCTACCAATTTTCTTTCTTTGCTACTTTAATTCTCCCACTGCTGACGAAAACGCCATCTTTGTGACAACTCATTAAATAAACCAAATAAAATTGGCGTCTTTCAATACGTTCATTTTTTCATGTTTGTTTATATACGAATAAAGAAATTCATGAAAATACATTGGATAATATAATATATAAGGATTTTCTTTGCCTACCTAGCAACCTACACTTTTTGCAGACCTTTCATTACATCTTCATTTTAATAAATACTTAGCGTAAAAATTAGAAAGTCATTTGTAAAATAATAATAATAATAATAATAATAATAATAATAATAATAATAATAATAAAGATAGTTTTCATAAAAAAAATAATTTTTTTTTATTAACGATAGTATAAAATAATATAATATCTTTAAAATTGTACAATATTTTAATTCATTATTATAATTTGTAAGTTATAACTTGTAAGTTGTTATACATTACTTTTAATTAATACATCAATTAAGTTTAAAATTGTAATTGGTATTTTTATAATATTTAAAATTATTAAAAAAATTGAATAGACCGGATGGAACCGGCCTGGTCTAGCTTGGCCTGCAGGCCTCAGCAGACCCCCTTTTCAACTGCCAAGTTCGGTCTGACCTGGCCTGTAGGCTGAAAGTCAAAGGCCCTGTTCGGTCTGGTCAACGGTCAAGACCTGACAGGACCAGGCCGACCTGTTGTGCATGACTATGTATAGCGCATGGGATTTACTTATAGTTATGAACTAATTATAAAGTATTTTTGATTATAATATCTATTATTATCAAAAACTAAATAAAAATATATTAAATTTAAATTTTAAGATTTTTATTTCAAAATTATTGAAATTAATTATATATTTTAAAACAAAAAAAATAATCAACATCAATTTAATAACTATAAAAAATCTCGTATAGGATCAACAACTAACTAGAAAGTATTTTTGATTTTAATATTTATTATTATAAAAAAATAAATAAAATTAAATCATAAAGTACGAGTTTTGTTATTGCATTGTTTATAATTTTGGTATTATACTATACTAATATATTAACTATAATAATAACTGATTACGATAATTATTGTATAAAATATTTATTTTTTTCTAAAATATGTTATTTAACCGCTAAAAGTTTAATAATAATAATAATAATAATAATAAATTAATAATAATTTATCTATTTATATAATATAAATAATAATATTTAATTATTCATTTGTTTATATATTAATATATTTTTCTACTTATCTAATGAAAAACTTTACTCAAATTAGTCATCCAAACTACTTGATCACCACTAAATTAATTAGGGACAATTACATTTATTAGTATATTTTTAAAAAATATTACAACAAAAGTGCATACATAAAATATGTACAAAATTAATGCATCTTTAATATTTAATTTTTAAATTAGTGCATTGTTATTCCTTTAATTTAGCTATGTGATTTAATGGGTAGTTGGTTCCAAATTTTAAAATTCAAATTATTTAAAAAATTAAAATAAAAAGTTAATGAAAAGTCAAACAAATAACATTATCACATGCATCATGAATGTATGTATATGTATCGTGGTGGCAATGGCCTTTTCCAAGACAGACATGACTATATCATTAGCTTCAGGGCATGTGAAAGGGTAGTATTATGGATAAAGACCAGAATATTTTCCTCCTCCTCTAATGTGGTGGCGGCCGCCACCTGGTTCGCCCCAACCAAAATTGAAACCTGGGAAAGCCCCAACGCAACTAATGGGAACACCAACGCAACTAATGGGAATATATATATATATATATATATATATATATATATATATATATATATATATAAACCACTTTCTTCTTCAAGGGAAAAGAAGAAGATGCAAAAAAACACCGTCAATGGAACCACCGTCAATCCCTTCTATACCACTGTCAATGATCGGCGCCGTCATGGTGGTGTCAATGATGGCGTCAAGTTAATGGAGTTTTCATGTTCATGGTTAGATTTTTCGATTTCTCCAGGTAACCAAACACTAATATGGAGGTAACCAAACATTATTATGGCGATTTTTTGGTGCAGTAAATCTAGGTAACCAAACACTAGTATGGAGGTAACTAAATACTAGTATGAAGGTAATTAATTCCTGAATGTGTAGTAACTAGTTTTTTCGTGCAGTAAATCTATGTAACCAAACACTAGTATGGAGGTAACCAATTCATGAATGTGTAGTAACTAGTTTTTTTCGTACAGTAACTCTAGGTAACCAAACACAGTTGATAATCAAACATTCATATCAAGGTAACCAAACATTTATACCAAGGTAACCAAAACCTGGACTGCTAGAGATTTGCGGCGGAGGATGATGACGCAGGGGAGGCGAATGAAGAGAATGATGAAGCGGAGGCAGCAGCGGAGGACGATGATGAAGGTGAGACGGCGGAGGAGGATGATGAAAGGAAGACGGAGGAGGAGGATGCAGTTGGTAACCAAACCTTTGTACAAAGGTAATTAATTCAGTTTTATTAGATTATCAATTTATTTTGAATGTGATGTAGTTGGTAGCCAACCTTTCATGCAGTTGGTAGTCAAACATTCATACTAAGGTAATCAATTCAGTTTTATTAGGTTACTTTCATAGAGCACAGGGTTCTACAATATTTAAATGTTAAAAAAAACTTTTTTTATGAGTTGCAGCATGACTTAATTTGTTTAGATGTAACAACATCACTTTTGAGAATACTCCATCTCTGCAGGTTGTGAAGTTTTTCGTGGACCCAAATACCTTTGTTTACCACAATAACAAAAGAGTGTCATGAAGTTCTTTTTTTGATGCCGAAAACCTACCAAGTGAGTTTGGGGGGAAAACAACCATGAAGAATTTTAGAGACTAATGACCCAGTAAGATTATGGTGTAGATTCACGGCGGCGGAGGAGGAAAATGACGAGGGAGGAAGATGACAAGAAAATAATTTTTTTTGTTTTTCCTCTTTTTGATTTGAATTTTGAATTATGGATTTGTTTTTGTTGTTAGATCCTAAATATTTGAATTTGAATTATTAATTATGGTAGTTATTTTCTCCTTGATTTTAGGGTTATTTATTTAAGTGGAATTGAATGGTTTGAATTTGTTGCTCTCTTTTTATAATTATTTTATGGATACATTAATGATGTAATTACTTTTTAGTTGTTGTATATTTCTGTAAAGAACTCAATTAATTAACAAACGGAACCGAAAAGGAATGCTATTTAAGTTTTGGGCCGAACCATATAAATAGAAAAAAAAAGAGAAGACTATAACAAAAGGATTGGGCTTTGTTTTAAGAAGAGTTCGGTTAGGTTATTATTAGAGCTTGAAGACTGGGAGCCGCTGTCGCGCTTCTTCCTCCTCACCATACGTGACTTTTCGATGGCAGAGATCGACGATCAGCCCAGGTAAGTTTATCCCCCCTTCTTCTCCGATCGTCTCCTCCTTTCTTCTTTCCTTCTTTTTTCTTCTGCGAACTGCGATGCGGAGTCGAGCCCTTTTAATTTCCGCCTAGCCCTAATTTCCAATCCGATTTTTAGAACACTGGGCTGGACTGTCTTTGGATGGATCTTCTTCTCACTCTCACGCATAAAAAGGAATCAGTTATTTATTATTTTATTTTTGTTTTTGTTATTTGAATTGTCAGGTTGGGTATATCAAATCTGGCGATGGACATCGACTTTCAGACGAAAAAGAGGGATTTATCCGTCGGGAAGCGCTTTGGTATCTCCGAGGACGAGGCCTCCGAGGAGGAGGAGGAGGAGACCATAGAGACCGACAGAAAGTATTATTTGTTCAGTAATGGAGATTGTATGATGGAGGTGTTTCGGGTGATAGTCAACAGGGAAGGCCACATATCTGGTAAAATCTTCATCGATATTGGACCTGAAAAGATTGATATCTACAATGCTGAAGAAGAAGAATATGTTGCAAAGGGGGGCGATCTGCTGCTGCCTGGCGTCGTTCTGCCGACCTTTGATTGTGTCCTCATCTTTGCGGATCTGAATCACAAGACGAAAAGCTGCCGCAGCCGCATCACCAGGTTCAACAAGGGCCGCCACTTCGAAGAATCCAGACGCCTCAACAACTATGACGTCTGCTTCGACGAGGAGGGCATATTCGATGATTTAAAGTACAAGGGGTTCTATTGGCACTATATTTCACCAGCAGGAGAACGTTTATTTAACACACCCTTATCTGATAAGATTACTAGCGGAAAATTGAGTGCAACCCTATTTTTCGCCATCTTCCGTTACGCCCTTCAAGCCACTGTAGAGGTTAGGCTGATAAATGAAAGTTCAGAAAAAATTGGTGTTTATGGACGTATTGCGGCTAGAAATAGCATGTTTGAAGATCCCCATTATAAGTGTATTCTCTTCAGGAAGAACTTCACTGAAAGGCTACCATTAGTACCTGAGGACCCAATTCAATTGTCCAGATCCGCACTAGCGGTGCCAGTCAAGTTCAACCTCATAGTTAGTGTAGATCTGAGAAGTAAGGACACTAACATTCCTCGTGGAGAGCTAATCTTTCCTGTACCTGCAGAACTCAGTGGTATGACGGAGAAATTACTGAAAGACAAAGTACAAGTGAAGGTCACTTGGAAACAACATTGGTATGAATATATGTTTTAATGATGTGATGGAATTATATTTACATATATATCGACTTTTTCATTGTAAATTTGCAACTCTTAATTAAATGTTTGAAGTTTTAGATTCATTTCTGCTAAAAAAATAAAATCTCATTCTGTTTTAATTCAAACCAGGAAGTGAAATAGCACTCATATGGAGTGATCCAGCAGCTGTACCAGTGTAGAAGATCTCAGATTGGGGGCACCTTGGAATTAGATTACCTGTTTTATGTATTTTCTTTATTTTAAATTTGGATTGTATTTGTGGATTGCGGAAGTTGTTTGAAACTTTGTGGATTGTATTTGTAGACTCTGGAAGTTGTTTGAATTGCATTTTGGTTGGATGTTTGAATTCTGCTGTTTGAAACTGCTGCCTATGTGCTTGAGGATTGATGTCGCTCAAGTGTTCTCATGGCGGTTCATGGGCATCCCACTGGTCTGCATGAAGTGCTAGAGAAGCAGCAGTTGAGCGGGACAAGCTCTTAAATTTCTTCTTAATCCTATTATCTTGGAGGTGGTATTGGTAACGGAGGACTGGAGGCTCAGCCAGTTCATTTGTATTAGGACTGATGTTTCATGTTTCGGCTTAGTTTCACATTTATTATTATAAACTTCACATTTTAAAATTTTGAATAGTCCTATAAACCAACTTAGCAAAAATATTATAAAAGTTACTATCCAACTAAAGCAGAATACATATATAATAGTTATATATACTGGGTACATAAGACATAACCCCATCCGAATTTTTAAGAGAATTATAAAGTGATAATTTAGTGACTTTCATGCATTAAGTATAATAATTTAATTTTAAAACAAAATAATTGCAAAATAGACCCAAAATAATTATAATAAATTTTGCTCTAAACAATTGTATGTCCACTCTGCAAAGAACACATACAATTTGAATATATATTTGCTATCATTTTGAGACGAAATAAAATGCAGGACAACTTTTGTGAAATGGAAGAAGTTTATATTTTTCGTTTGTTACAAACTCTAGCAGCAGAACCGAGTTGTTTTAATTTTATTATCTGCTCTAATGGGAAACGCATACAACTGCTTTTCCTTTAACTGCATTTTTATTCATTTGGCTTTTCTTGCTGGGCCCTTGTTCAAGGATATTTTTCAGTGATACGGGCTTCACTCGTTTGCAGGTGTTAGATGGTATCTATGCCTGTTATCAGGTACATGATTCTATTGCCATGCCTCATTGATGGGATCAACCAATCTTGATGTGCGATGCCCTCTATTTCTAGTTTTAAGACGGAAGGATGTTATTTTCGTTATGAGAGTAGATATATTTTCTTTTATCATGGTATTAATAACAAAGTGAACTAAATATTTTTGTTTTGTGCGAGGAAGTATGCATTATTATTGCTATATGTTGTAAGCAAGGACTTGTCAATATTTTCCCAAGAGCTTTTGATCCTTTTGAATACCATTATTTGCGTGTGCCTCGAAACTGGTGACTGAAAAATCATAAAAAAAATAGTCATTACTAGAAGTATGTCTCTACTTTAGAATAAAAGTATGGTTCTTTTCTGTTGCGATGATTGTTTAATTGATATGAGTTGGTGAGGTAGATGGATTAATGACTTTAAAGCAGTGTAATTCAGTACCAAACTTTTGATGTCAATGATCTTACTCCAGAGTTTTTCCATTTGTGCTTGCTTGTAGGAGAACATGTCTAATGAGGAAGTAGAGGTAGCAATTCATACTGATTCAAGGCAACTTTGATCAAGCAATATCTTCTTTTTTTCTTTTTCTTTTTTATTTTATTTTTGAACATGGGGACAAATGAAAAGAATGCATAATATTATTGACAAAATTGTAGAATTGAAGTCTTTCAATAACTAAGTAACACTCAAAATGTTGTACAGTAATTTGATTGCATTTAAAAATATGTGAAACTCATTGTTGTCAAATTAAGTTTGGAAGCGAACTCAAAAAATTTTTGGAGGGACCTGATTCAATGGACTAATTGACAGAAAAAAGAAAAAGAGGATTGAAATGATTTAATGTAGTTCAAAATGCCGAACATGTATCTCCAATTATGGACGAGTGCAGAAATGTGTACAATATAGGTATCGAAATTGATTCAAAATCGATCCAACCATATTGAATCGGTCGGTTTTTATTTAAACTGTTATTCTTATGGATACGATTTTAGTACAAAAATTGTAAATTGAGATTAGTGCAGTACAATTTTGATATTTGTCTTTAAACCGTCGGTGTACAACACCACTTCTTGAAACAGTGGTGCACCAATTTTTGAATGGCTTTCTATATATACTTGTTTATTTTAATTATATCTTTATATTTCATAATATTATTACTTTTATATATTATTATATATAATCATAGAATTATTCACATATATTTTAATTATTTTTTACTTTTACATGTCAAAAGTTAATTTATAATTTTTATTATATATAGTTGATTTGGTTAAAATTATTAATTGAACATACATTCTTATATTACTTGTTAATATTTTTTTAGTTATTTTAATAAATATTATTATAATGTGTGATAAAAATATTAAACTAATTTAATAAATATTAAATTAAAAATATTAATAATTTTGATCGACAGTTCAAAATATAAACCAATCGATACATTTTTAATATAAAAAAATTTAAACCGCTATCGTTTCAGTATGGTTCCAATTCAAAAAAAATTAAAATTGGTACAATTTTAAGTCACTATAAAGTCAGAATGGACCGTAACATTATCATCCCTAGTACAATATGCCATAATGGGATCCCAACATATGGGAATTTGTTGCTACATTATGGCAAATTGGCAAATTTGCAAATTTATGCACTTTGTTCCAAGACTTCTCCCTTTTCTAATTGAATTATTAAATTATTTGCCAAAATCAATCTCACCGACCCCCACTGTGTGTATTCGGGAAAAAGACAGCGGGGTGCTTGATGACCAGCCTATTTTTGCCTTCCATTGACTTCTACAAAAGATTTTGTATTATTTCATCCTCATCCTTGTCTTCAATATATATTTTTAAATTCCTTGCATTAAAATTAGGCCGTTGGTGCTATCAAGTGGAAATTATATTGACAGAATAATAAATATTATTTAAAATAATAAATTTAATTAAAAAAATATTGTTGATCATCTATTTACTCTGATAACATAAATTTGGATCACAATATTCAATTGCGTAAAATATGTTACTCAAATTTGTTAGCTATGTGAACATGATCAGATTACCCTACTTTGAACATTGTGTCTCTCTCTCTCTCTATATATATATATATAAAGTGTTGGGAAATGAAGGTTGCAATTAGCGTTACATGAGAGTTACCTGCCCAAGATGTCGGGATTTTTGAAGAGGCTCACTATTGTCCATAGATCTACGATCGCCAATACTTACATACATATACGAGGGTAATATGTAAGACCTCATTTGTAGTTCTAAATCGTCACATTTTCAACCACTTTGGTTTGACAGTCTTCTTATCAGCAGGCTTCCGCTCTTGGACAGCTGGGGAGGGGCTTTCTACTACTGCTTCTTGCATTGCTGGGGCAGCTTCGACAGACTCTGCCTGCTTGGCTGTGAGGTCACCTACCCACACCTCAAGCCCAAGCTCAAAACTTCCCGACCCGGGTTTAGAATCTGGGCGGATGATGGTGACGCCGACGGAGGTGACGCAAACTACGACATGGACAAGGACGAGGACAATGAAGTTGATAACAGGAAGGATTACAACGTCCGTGCAAAAGGCCCATTTTTTTCACACCAATTAAGCTTCAATTAATCGATTGTTTTTCTTTAAACCCCAGATCATCGAAGTTCAGTGGAGCAAGTCTAGAACAATACGAAGAGAATAAGTTGTTTGTTTATTAAAGGACCGAACAAAGTGTCTCGTGACTAGCATGTGAGTAATTTTTGCCAGCTCAAGCCACAACACATTTGCCAGGTCATTACCTTAAAAAAAAAAACCACATATGATAATCAGCTAATGTCTATTAGCTAATTTTAACAGAATGACCTGATTAAAATATTGTAATTAGTATAATGGTCTAATTAACAAAATTAACAGTTCAGTGGCTTAACACACAAAAACCGAAAAGTTCAGTGGGATAATTGTTAGTTTTGCCATTTATTTTACTTCAAAAGTATATTGAACAATAAAATTTTATACGCATTAAAACTCAAAATATAATAACTAACAATATGGAATACAATTAAAAACACAATTATATAAATACTTTACAATCAAAATTCAAAAATAAAACACTTGACATTGAAAATTAGTAGAACAAGTTAACAAACGGTACGTAAAAAATAAAGAATTAATTAAGTCAACACCCATCACACATTATAATTCTAATAAGTAATAAAATTAAACCATATAGCTAGTTCATGGGTTATGATGAGTCTACTTAATCACTTAACTTGGACCAACTACCAAAGAGCGCGCCTTGGCATATCGACATCCAAGACGTCGTCTTGTCATTCTTTAACACCAGGACGCCTAGGTGACGTCATGACAACTATGACGCGCGCACACACTTTTTTGCTTAGAAAAGAGCAAATGAAAACCACAGGACGGGTCTTGGAGAATTCCATCATGCACTACCGAAGTTGAACCCCAATACAAGAGATTCGTCACTAGTTGAACCATGTCTGCCAGTTGTGGGCTAGCACAAAGGGTAGTCTCATCTCGATAATTCTCTTTCGTATTTTTTTTGAATTTAACAATTTTATGACAAGTTCAAATCATTTATTCTAAGATTATTACTTATCCTAACAAATATCAATATGGTTATCATATACATTACCTTGTTTTTTTGTTGCCAAAATGCGATAATAATCCTCTGGAAATTGACAGTAGAAGTTTCAGGAAATTGACAGAAAAAAATACGTGGTTTCTACCACTGGTGGAAGCATCATTCTGTGTTTGAGAGGCTATTGACGTTTCAAACACATGGATATCTCGTCCAAATTTTTGTTACCCAAAACAAAAAATTTAGCTCTTTATCAACAGCAAACTGTATATTCACAATTATATACTAGTCATAAAATGATTATGCATCATACATAGTCACCAAAGTTATCACCTTTAAGTTTCTGAGTGTTAGATAATCACCATATGACAAGTATCCTAATTCCTAAGCAAATAGATAATACTAGAAAAATACAAAAGCACATAAAAGCATGCACACACTTGAACTACTCCCTCCGTTTCACAAAAGGAGTACTATTTGATTTTGATCATAGCTAGCTTGTGAAAATTTAAAATTCAAATTGTGATATGACTTTATTTTAATTTTTAAAATAACAATTTAGTACTTAGTAATCCATTTTAAGTAATTTACAATATTAACCATTACATTAAATCAAATAAATTCACATAAAAATTGAATTTGAGGATTTTAAAAATTGACTAGGGAAAAAGTCAAATGAGAATCTTTTGTGAAACAGTAGGAATAATTACCAATATCACCTAACTATTCAGTCTTCAGATAAATGCCATGAAAACACGGTCTTTAGTAAACAAATTAATTAATATCAACGAAAAACATAAGACAAGAAGAAGAAGAAGAAACCACATTCAAGATTATGTTCTAAGACACTGCTAAAAGTTGCAAGAGTAGAATTTTCAAATGACCCAAGTTATCTTCTTATAAATAAGAGTAGATGCCATCAACCATAGGGATCTTCGACACAGTTATTACTGCTATGATTCACTACCACAAACAGCGGAAGACAATAAGGAGGTATTACCTAAAATATCTGCTTTTTCAAAAGTGCTAGTTAAGATTGCAGTGACAAGGGTTTGGAACAGGGAAGAAAGCCAAAAAGTGAAACTGGACGTCTTAATTCGTACGGAGTAGCTAACTTTACAATATACAGCTATCCCCATAATTCCAAAGGTAACGTAACATATAATTAATCAAATAGAACTATAGAAGCATCAAAAAATTGTCTATAAACTGAATTTAACCCATAAAAATCAAAACCCAGATCGACCCATCTCATGCAAGCATCAAAATCAAGAAAATTGAACGAATTATAAAAGTTTAAGGTGTCGGAGAAGGACCTTGGATGATTCTAAGTCCATCGGATCAATGGTGGTGAGTCTCCTTCGCTTCAAAGCTGATGGAGAATCAAGCAGCTGTCATGATATGAGCTTGAATTTGGAAAGAAATTCATACTTAAAAAAACGATAAAGGAAAGTGCAGTGAAAAGATAGAAGAAAAAGATAACATAAATTGATATTTCATTGATGCCTTTCTCATACAGTGATACTGCTATATATAATTCTCAGGCATAGCAATTCTGTTACAACCTTCTAACTGAACCAATGCTTGCTAGACATGTGTCTTCAACCAAAACTCATGCTTTCTAGACTGCTATCACAACTGAAATGCTAAACGACTTCGTTCCACTAAAACTACCCTCAAGTACCAAACGACTGCGTTTTGGGATTTCTTCTCTACGTTACATTCCCCATTCCTTAAAGGAAACCTTGTCCTCAAGGTTTGCTCCTTGAGTTCCATCCACGTTCTTAATTTTGATAACTTCCAAAATCCTCCCGGATCAAACACCAAGGGTTGTGTCCCATAACCAAGAATAAGTTCATCTTGCTTCAACAGCTTGCTACGCACAGTAGCTCTATATACTCCAGCATTATACGCAATGACATGTACATATGCCTTAAGAGCGTTTTGGACAATTTGAACACCCATCTTTAGATCAAAGTTGACAATCTGCAGCTTTAATGTTTCGATATTCTTTTTCTCCAATTTCCTCATCGAGACATCATGTTCTATGTACTTGATGGGAATGGTGGATGAAATTGTTGCTATAGAGAAACAGAATACAGAAACCAACAGCCGTGATGGCCACTTATGTGTTGATGCCATGAACCTATAATTGGAAATGTCATTGGCAGATTGTCTAGCATCTTTGATTACCATAGAATTGTATATCCATAAAAATAGAATTAACGGTTGCATGAAGACAAAAAGAGGACCTGCTACTACCAGCTGCACCAAGCATCTTTTAGCAACTATTGGTACACAACTCAATCCCCTGAGAAGATTACAGAATCCCAATAATAACCCCTCAAGTAGAAGTATACCATTACACCAATGGGGAGATCTAAAGTTGGTTTCATGGTAAAACCTGTTTGACAACGCGTCTACACCAGCAAAGACCTTAACGATAAGTCTAACAGCACATACCACGACATCCAAACTAGTGAAGACCACTAAATTGACAGCATCCAGAATAATATTGAGGCCATAAACACCCATACCAGTAATTGTGTGCTCATTCCACCTATAATCATCCTCAACCATACAACAAAATAACTTGATTACCTCCTTATCATACCCGTTTTGAGCATACCCCGAAATTAAAGTGTTCAAATAAACTGCCTTATTTGACTCCATTTCTCTAAGAACAGTATATTGGTCCATCAATTCACCTAATTCAACAAATTCTGTAACAAGCCCAATTTGACTGACCTTGAAAAGTAAAGCATTGCAAGCAGCCTCCTTAATAGCTATTTTAATATGTTTTGAATTTGACATCCCCAAGTCATTACCCACAACCTGGCAAACTCCAAGACCAGAAAAATACTTGACATATTCCCAGTCATTTTTTACGCTCTTGTAGAAAACTGCATATTCCTCCTTGGTGATCTCCTCAGGTTTGCGCAACCAAATTGGAGGCTTGTTTCTTCCACACATTTCCTTGAACTGTATTGTTGCAGCTGTCACCGTATCCAAAATGGTGTTCGTAGTATAACTATTTGACTGCAATCTTATGCGGCTTGGCTCAATGTCCACAGAACTTTTGGACCAAGATGCGAAGGTTGGTGAATCAGTGACATCGCATCGTGTAACAGTGTCGAGAGGAAGGATCCCCAATGCCCTGCTAGTGCTGGAATCAAGCATGCGAATCCCATCCAAGCCAATTTGACAAAGCATATCCATGGTACTCTGCCTGCCACTTTCTGGAAGCAGCTTAACTCTATACTTCTGAACTCCTCCCTTAGCATCTTGTTGGGTATCAGCCTTGGGGGCCGCTATCGCAATTTTAGTGGAGCTCACGGATTGATACTTCCCAGAAGGAAAACTGATTGGCCTTCCAAAACTATTAGAAAGCGATGACAACGGAGACCAAGTGGACAATTTAACCCAGGAGCCCCGAAATCCATAAGGCTCAGCTTCACCCCCTTGATAAGCATACATTCCATCACCATAACCATCACCTTCAGGCAAAATAGCATTGTATAGGGAGTCTTGCCCGCTACTTTCCCAAGTTTTTGAAGAATTTACGACACCCTCATGAGTAGAAGCCACAACAATTGAGTTTTGACCCTCATTGGTTTTATCAGCAGAACACGTTCCTTTAGAGTGCATGTTTTCAGGTATGCCAGCAGCATCAACAGGGATAGAAGCGGTCTCAGCAAGTTTGGAAATCTCTGATGTTTGAGTAGGAGTAATATCTACTTTATGTGGAGAATACTTCTCTTGCTTAGGAGTCTTATTCTGGTTCTGATGGACCAAAGCCAACGCAGCAGCTAATGATCCTCTCAATTTGGACCTCACAGCTTCCAATGACTTTGGCTGGATCTTGCGCGGTGCTTCCATTTGAACAGTGCCCCCTTTGGAGTCTGAAACCCAAAATGGTCTGAGATACAATCGCCAAGCATACAGTTTGCATTCCCAGGCTCATTGTCAAGTGCTACATGCTCTTGAAAATCAGTTTCAATCATAGGGACCTTTGTAGTTGAAATACTTCTTTCAAGCCTTTCGTCAAACACTTTAGGCTCGTTGTTTGCGTCGGCTAGTTGGTATGAGAAAATGGAGTTAGGGGACTGTTGTGATGTCGGTGTAGCTGTGTGAAGGGTAGAATATGGTGATTGTGTTACATGTGATGAAGAAACAAATGGGGTTTTAGGTGTAGTGTCAGAAATTGAAATAGGAGCAACTTGGTGGGATGAATTGAAGATGGAGGGTGTAGTGTTTGGCTGATTCCCAGATAACATAAAGTAATCAGGTGCAGGGTATGTGCAATTGGAGACTGGAATCGGTGGTGTAGTCATGGGAGCAAAAGTTGGTGGTAAATACGTGAACATAGAACTAGCATTTTGAATGTAGGGTTGCTGAATTGAAGAGTAGGATGTAGAAATTACCATCGAAGGATCATACTCCCTTTCCCATGGTCGGAAGTCGCTGAGGAACGCCAGCTGCTGGTTGTGATTGGGAGGAGGAGGCAACGGAGAGTGACTGAACGCCTGCTGCTGGTTGTGATTGGGAGGAGGAGGCAACGGAGAGTGACTGTGGTACTCAAATTGGTCGGAGAAACAGATGGGTCCAGGTGGTGGCGGTACAGGAGGTTGATGGTGGTTTGGAGCCGCCATGGACAAGGATGGTGGCGCTTGCGGCGGCGGTTCGGGCGATGGTGGTGGTTGAGCTCGGTAGGAATCGTAAGTTTGTGGTGATGGTATGGAGAGATGATACAGATGTGGTGCGTAAGGATGAAATGACGAATCACAGGTCAAGGATTGACTGCTCTGATACCACTTGTCATGATATGAGCTTGAATTTGGAAAGAAATTCATACTTAAAAAAACGATAAAGGAAAGTGCAGTGAAAAGATAGAAGAAAAAGATAACATAAATTGATATTTCATTGATGCCTTTCTCATACAGTGATACTGCTATATATAATTCTCAGGCATAGCAATTCTGTTACAACCTTCTAACTGAACCAATGCTTGCTAGACATGTGTCTTCAACCAAAACTCATGCTTTCTAGACTGCTATCACAACTGAAATGCTAAACGACTTCGTTCCACTAAAACTACCCTCAAGTACCAAACGACTGCGTTTTGGGATTTCTTCTCTACGTTACAGCAGCATGAGTAAAGAAAGCAATCCCAACGACCAAATACAGTCTTATTGGGACGACTCCTCCGAGTAATAATAGGATTTTGATACTCCGGTGGGTTAGACTTTAGATTACTCGGGCAGAATCCGCCCCGTTTTGCGAATTTGTATTGGCCTTTCTTATTGTTGGATCTATGCGATGGGGTTGAAATTTGATACATATAGTGGACCAAAGTTACTAAGCCTTTGGGCCTCAATGGCGTCGACCCGTGATGTATTTGTCCCCACATCTTCGGTCTCGTATTTACTTGGAAATATTTAAAAAACAGAGAAAAGTACTTTCACTAAAATTAACCACATGAATCAATGAAAACATAAACTTGTGCCAATAAAAAAAAAAGATTGGTACATATAATTAATAAAAAGACTAGCAGAGCAAATTGTGTCTCGTGAATTTCTATAACTACTCTTTTGATTAAATATTATGGATAATTCGTACCTGAAAACACAGTGTAACTAATATAATAGTTGAGTACTATCCGATATTTCTAAATTGAAAAATCTAAAACTGTTATAAATTCTCAGTTCTATAATAGAACTGAGAGGCCAACCATTAATACAAAAAGATTGATACTCAATTCAGTTATTGTTTCTTTTTTAGGCAAATATTAGTGTGCAGTCACTCTCAACTTAAAATTAGTTCTTGGCAAGTTTGAGCAATTAATTGATTGACGATAGCGGGCTCAAATTTGTGTAATATAATATTTTCGGGTATCCCACACAACTTTCTTTTGTTGGCAAAACGGAATGAGAAATTTGACAGTATTTATTTGTCTCTAGTATCTCTAATCATCGATCAATATGATACATGAACAGTATTTCATATGAAAATAGGGTAGTACTGCAAATCATTTGGTGGGATCCAATGAGGAAAAAAAATGTGTAAAAATTCAAAAAAAATATTTTATATATATACCCAAAAGTATAAAATGAGTGCTCTAAATTCAAATAAAAATGTATTGTCATAACACCAACTAAATCGCATCACTATAACATTTTTTTCTCTATATTTTTTCTTGAAATTGAACAAAAAATTCTCATACCATGAGTCATAGCCTACTACAATAGTTGCTCTTAATATAGCCCGCAAAAACACCAAAGATGACGTAATTGTCCATACCTCAAGACACGACGTAGATTAAAATTTCAAAAATACTCTATTACCTAAAGACTCTTTACAACCTAACATAACTTACAAATCAATTTGAATGAATCTGAACCGTCCCTGTGATTTTTCGCCCAAATCAATTTGCATGTGGAAACATAATGACCGAAATACTCGAAAAACAGAAAAATGACGTCAATGCTAAAAGGGTGACCCATGTTGTTTACTTGCAATTTTTTTTTTATAATTATAATTATAATTATTATAATTATAATAATAATAATTATTACTACTACTATTATTATTATTATTATTATTATTATTATTATTATTATTATTATTATTATTATTATTATTATTACTATTATTATTGTGACACTCATAAATCTAGGTCCACACAACTCAAACTTGAGTTGTCAAAATACATAACAACTATTACAATACAACGTACAACGTACCACAATACAGTGTTCAAATAATACACAACTAAGTTTTCATTATTATTGTCACACTATTTTACAACTTATGAAGACTAATACAGCTACAACTTGGACCTTCACTCCATCCCCCGACTAGACTCAGCTACTCTCTCATCTCCTACTGAAAAACAATAGAACAAAAGAAAATTGTGAGCTCAAATAGCCCAGTAAAGAATATTGTGACTAATGTGACGCCCCAGGGAAAATCACCTGACACCATCTGTGACTCCCGCTCGTCAACGAATAAACTCCACAACATTTAAATAAAGGCATGTTGTTAAAAAACTCAGTAAATTTAAATTTTTATAACATTTACTTTACCTTGTCTCAGAATCGCAATCTTTACATAAATACTACAACTCAGATCATTTATATTTGATGACCTAGTGTATTACAACCATTGTGAGCAAATAACAGCTCGCAACCTAATCCATAAGTCGATATGATTATTTACTAACTGCTTTTAATTGCACGAGTTTACGAAACATTAACACTCGTCTAAATATACAAATGCCTTTCACTGTTATTACAAGGCTTTTACGACGTTAGCTTAAAGCAGTTCTAACAACAACGTCTTAAATTAAAAATAAACCTCATACATCTTCTCTGCGATTACCGGGATCTTCACATTCCTCGCTCCTCGCTGAAAATGTTTATTATAGCAAGAATGAGCACGACGGCTCAGCAAGTCTAACAGCTAACACATAACACGTATGTTACATTTAATTTATGCTTTATGCTTCATACTTGGCATTTACATAGGCATCATGCTTATCATGCTTTGCATTTATACAATTTACACATGCTTACCATGCATGTCAATATTTCCAGGTTATATAACTCATATAACACATTCAATTCATAGCATTAATCATATACCAGCTATTAACAACATATGACTGTACACAGGCACATTTAAAATCAGTTAGCACATAAAATGAGTGTACACTTAATAGTTTATGCTTATAGCAAACAGGTTCGCAAGTATAGCACATAGTACTGAAAAACTTGCCTGATAGTCGCATTGACTTACACTACCAGTATGAAATCCGCGTTCCATCATTAACGCTCAACAAATCGAATTACTGCCTTCGAAAGACCTAATTTGTTTATCTGACAATTAGTAAAGTACATAGGAACTCAGCTGTCATTCTCAAAAGAATTTACTCTATAACACGGAATTCCCTATTTATTAACTCGTAAATTATAAGACAATATTATCCTCCTTGGATAATATTTTAATTATCGATCAGTATTATTATACACTAATAATACATCACTAAATTACCAACGCTTCTCACGTACTGAACAATACCTTAATTGGTTACTAATATTATTAAGCCCTTAATAATATTCACCCAATTATCCATATTATTAATCCATTAATAATATTTATCCACTTACCATTAATTATAATTCATTTAATGATAATTTATAATATTGGTAATAACTAAACACTCCAACAATTACCCGCCAATTGTTTACACTTTATTACCTTTAATTCCTTCACATTATTTATTTAATACCATTTAAATAAATAATTAATTCACTTAACTTTACTTGTTTATTTATCTTCACATAAACAATTATTAATTACTCCACATTATTTATTTAATATCATTTAAATAAATAATTAATTCACTTACTTTACTTGTTTATTTATCTTCACATAAACAATTATTTCATTAATTACTCCACATTATTTATTTAATATTATTTAAATAAATAATTAATTCAATTAACTTTACTTGTTTATTTATCTTCACATAAACAATTATTTCATTTATTACTCCACATTATTTATTTAATATTATTTAAATAAATAATTAATTCAATTAACTTTACTTGTTTATTTATCTTCACATAAACAATTATTTCATTAATTACTTCACATTATTTATTTAATATTATTTAAATAAATAATTAATTCAATTAACTTTACTTGTTTATTTATCTTCACATAAACAATTATTTTCTTAATTACTTCACATTATTTATTTAATATTAGTTAAATAAATAATTAAATTAATTTAGCATCACTTGTTATTTATTATTACATAACAATTATCTCATTAACCTTAATTCACTTTAATTATTATTTAATTTAAATAATAATTAATTAATTCTCCTTAATTCCTTTAATGATTATTGAATATCAATACATAATCATTTCTTAATTATTTTTACCTCATTTATTATTTAATGTTAATTAAATAATAAATAATTATTTTATTCACTTCATCTCTCTTTAATTATTATTTAATATCCTTTAAATAATAATTAAATAATTAATCATCCTTATTTATTCAATAATAAATAATTAACTTATTTAACTTTATCTTCCTTTAATTATTATTTAATATCCCTTAAATAATAATTAAATAATTAATTATCCTTATTTATTCAATAATAAATAATTACCAAATCAATTTCATCTTTCTTTAATTACTATTTATTATCCTTTAAATAATAATTAATTAACTAATTATCTTTATTTATTATTTAATATAATTAAATAATAAATAATTATTTTTTTTAACTTCATAACATCCTTTATTTATTATTTAACAATAAATAATTAGTTATCATACTTATTTGCTTTACATATTATTTAATATCAATTAAATAATAATTAATCATAAAAATGGCTTTTATTTACTTTATTTATTATTTATATGATAAATAATAAATAATTAATAAACTTGGGTCCCAAATTAATTATATTAACTTTTAAACATTTTGACCCATTTTGACTCAAACTGCTTCGAACCGACCCGTTAAAAATTACCCGACCCGACCCGGATTAATAATTTATTTTTCTGTGAAAAGGGACTAGGGCCCCCGCCCTTGGTTTTAGTACAAAACTAGGGCCCCGGCCCTAGTGTGGCAGAATCTGCTACTTTGCCATTTTCTGATTTTTCAACTTTTGCTCCTTTGATTAAAACTTGAATAAAATGAAATCTACAAATTCAAATGACCTCAAATTGGTATCGATGGATTCGTATCTTCCTAAACTACAATATTCCATCATTGGATCAGATTTTTGGAAAAGTTTTGGTTATGAAAAATAGCCACAAAGTGGACCATTTGCACATTGAGTTCTTAAAATGGCCTTCTTTGGTCTAAAAATCATATCTTGACCATAACAACTCACATGAACATTATACCAACTAGGTTTTGTTCTTAACTTATATATTTACCATAACCAAGAAGGAAATCTCATACCTAACTTTTAGGTTTCAAAATATAAAACTCCGAATCACACGTTCGCTTAGGGTTCCATCGGTAGAAATCGTTTTCAAGCTTTTTGCTAAACTTTTCATAATAGAAACCTATAAAAACACATGTTAAACCCATTGAACCCTAGATTTACTAATCTAGCATGGATATAAACATTTATAGCTTTGAAAATGGTTTTTCACCATGGAAATTACCAAAAATACAAATGAAAGCATAAACTAGGGTTTGTATGAACTTTTTATACTTCTTGGGCTTGTGTGCTATTTTTCTCTTCCCTCCAAAGGATAAGATGAAGCTTGAAGACATTCAAGACCCTCCTAGTTTCCGTGCACTCCTTCTCCAAGTCTCACTTGGTGATTTATTTTTATAAAAGCTCAAGAACATCAAGTGTTCTTTCATTTTCTCTCTAACCTCTTTCTATTTTGCTCTCTAGATTTGGAAGATGAAAAGGATGATAGAATGAGAGAGTGATAGAGTAAAAGAGATGTTAGTGAATGTTATTAGATGAAATGTATACTTACACTTGGTGTAAGTATACACACATCACCCATCCATCAACCAAAATAGGCCTACTAGCTTCTATCTTTTTTCCTTGCTTTTCCCCAAACATTGAGCCTCTCCAAAGAGCTACAAAATCAGCCTTCCCAAGCCCCTAAAGCTGCCGGCCAAAGTGGTCCAAAAAGCTACCACAATTGCTTTATTTTTTCCTTTTTATTTAATGCCTTAATCAAGTGCTTATATATATATATATAAATACATATATACATAATTACCAATACACACATATTGGGCTAAGTCTAGGGCTAGAATTTAATTCATTCCTTAGACTTTAACTACAATCACCTTGGGCCTCAATTAAATAAATGTTTGGGCCAACAATTAATTCCAACATTGATTTAGGTTGGGCTTTATAATAAAAATTCATTGGGCTAAAGTTTGCCACAATTTAATTAGATCATTGGGCTTAAAAATTAAATCCCACCATTGGGTTCTCTACATTTCCATTGGGCTTGCTACATCCTTTCCATTGAGCTAGTCAATTACATAAATTTTGGGCTTGGCATTTAAATCAATTGGGCTACCAATTAATTAAATTATTGGGCTATCCTTTGGGCCACTAGTTAAAACCATTTGGGTTCAAATAAATAAGTCATTGGATCTCCTATATGGTTTGTCATATTCACCATATTGTGCCAATTAAATTATCTCATAATCAATTTATAAGTCCATTAACAATTAAATTAAATTGGGCTTGTTTAATAAACCAATTTGACAACTTCAAATTATTAATTTCCTAGTGAAATTATAAAATATTAATAATCCACTATTTACAACTTTCCAAATGGAAATAAATAACATTTTTAATGTTTAAGCACTCTCATAAATTAATAATCACATTAATTAATTTATTCCTCCAATTTAACTTGCTAGCTATTTAATAAATAAATCACATAGCTCAATAACCCTATCAAACTTTGATATTACACATCCTAGATTGGTCCATTAATTTACTAAATCCATTAATTGAACCTTCCTTAAATTCCTTTAATTATCTCAACATATAATTAAATAACCTCAAGCCATCATATAATGATTTAATTTAATCGCACAGAAATTTACAATTACTGTTTAATAAATTCATTTATTTATATTAAAATATTCTCTTTTAACCCTAATATTCGTATTAGGTTAAATGCTTAATCATTCCTACGCATTTATCTCTTCCTCAGATTAAATTTTTGACTTACCCAAAAGATGAGTTCATCCTCGGAATTACCACTACCACCACTTGGTTAAAGTTTGGTCCATTTCTAGACCCTTACAACATCTGCCTCTCCGAACAATCTCATCGATTTTCTTAACATGGGCATTGTTTTATAACACTGTCCTAGTCCCTTCGTGACAGGACTCTAATTTATCTTCAGTGATCGTCTATCACTTTACCAGGGTTAGTTTTATATCTAAACCTCAATTTCCCGCTCGAATCCTCGAAAGCTTAAATTTTTTCCCAAATCGACTATCCACTACTCCCTCATCCGAGAATTAGCGTAGCCTTAAATCACAATAATCACCTAAGACCACACAAATCAGTCTTATGAATTTTCGGGTCATTACAACTAAGATAATGACAAATAAATTATCGTTAGCATTCAACAGTTGAGTTTTTGATAGAATAATTTAAACAGTAAGTTTTAATTCAACAACTGCAGTTAAATTTTTAAACAAAGTTCAGATTAATAACTGCAGCAGAATAACAACTATTAGGAAAATCATATAGATCATGATGTCCACTCGCTTCTCTTTTTAAGAAAAACAGCATCAACTTTTATCATCTGAAAACACCACTGGCCATGATAATACAATTTCACAGTTCCTGGTCATAATCATACAAGTCAACAGTTCATCTTTGTACTACGGGCTAAGGATATTCAATATAACACCAACGATCATGATTATACCAGTCTTTAGCCTTTGATCATAATTATACAAAACAATAATTCATCTTTGCCCTAGGCCAAAGAGAACTTTTACCACGTGCCATAAAAGACACACCACCATTATATCGCATTTATCCTATTATATGTGCCCCATGCCACAGATATCTACAACAACTTAATTATGATTATTAGAATAACAACAGTGATATAAATGATGAACAGAAGAAACAGGATAAACAATAAATATAGGAAGTTTATAATTTTACTTTGTGCAGATTCAAATAATGTCTAAATTGTCAACATGACGTGGAGTGAAATTCAAAATTATATTCAAGATCCACAGTTCAAAAGAAAGGTTCAGAAAAAAGAAAAGTTTAATTAAAATGATATTAGATAAAGCACAAACTATTAAGGAACATATAATCATTTCAGAAGTTTTACCAAACAATACTTACCATAGTAAGTTTAAGAGTATAAAAGAAAATGACATCCCTTACCGTAGTAAGTTTAAATAACAGAAGATGATATTCCTTACCTTATCACGTGACTGAATATTGATAAAAATGAGGTTTATCAACCTATATATTTAGAATATAATTAGTAATTATCACATATAAATTTCAAGGTGTATGATAACTCATATATTATAAACTATCAAAATTATTTATATAATATAAATTTTTATAGTGTAAAATAATAACTTTAAAAATAATTTTTGAAATAATATTTTAAAATAAATCTTCCAAATAAAGTTTTTTAAAATAAATCTTCTCAAAGAAGAGTCTTATAAAAGAAGATTTGTGAATACCGTGTGAAATAGGTATTTGTGCAATTACTACTCTTTAATAAAATACTTGAAAAATTCCTGCACTCCTTTTGGTTTACAAACACTCAAGATAATCTTACTATTTTTAGAGAAAACTCATAAAATACTTGTAAATTTTTTTTATGTTTCAGGTGTGATTTTTCTATTCAACTGAGCAAGCTATTTATAGGAGAAAAGAAAATACTATGCGCGGTAGGTGAACTGACGTGTTGCACACCAGTGTTGAAAAATTCAGCAGCCGCCTGACTGCTTTTTCTTTCCTAGCAAATTCACATTTTTCATTATTCGCGTGAGCCCCACAGAGGGTCCACATATTATTCACATATAATAATAATAAAAAAATTCTTCCTGTGGGTCCTACATATATAATAAAATAATGCTACAACAATAATTCAACAATAATGTAAGAAACACATTACAGATTATTATTAATTTAATAATATAAATTACTGTATATTTGCTACTGTGACAACTATTAGGTTCAATAATTTTAAAATACAGTGCAATAACAATTACTGATTCAATGATATAAATATAGTGTAATGACAATAATTGAATCAATAATGTAAAATACTGTGTAACAACAATTATTGATAAATATTATGCAATGACCACGTTATCAGATCAATAATATGAGTTACTTTGTAATACCGTGTCCTACTATAGAATACCGTGTGCTACAGTAAAATACCATGAAATACCATATGCTACTATTCTTTTATCACCGATATTTTAACAGTTAAAGTGATAATACCGTTGACTATTTTTATTTAAAAATGTTACTTCTATGATTTTCTATATCCGACAAATATTTCGTTGTGGGGTCCACCAATGATTAGTTATTTCGACGCCGTCATACGACCCGAATATTTCCCGACAAAACGAATATTATCCGACAAAATAAAATTTACACATGACATCCTTAACTTTTAACTTTATCAATTTAACCGCTTACTGTTTCAGGAAAAATATATATGAAGAAAAATTAAATTTTGTATTTCATAAAATTTGGGGTCTTACAATTATTATTATTATTATTAGTAGTAGTATTAGTATTATTATTATTATTATTCTTAATATTATTATTATTATTGCTATTATTATAATTATTATTATTGTTAGTGGTAGTAGTAGTGGTGGTGGTGGTAGTAGTGGTAGTAGTAGTAGTAGTATTCTTAATATTATAATAATAATAATAATTATTATTATTATATTAATTATTATTATTATTATATTAATTATTATTATTATTATTATTATTATAGTGTAGTGGTGAATTTGATTTGGACGGAAAATGTGAGTGGGTAAATTTTTGATTTGTTTTTTGAATTGAGAAAAAAATGAGAGATAGATTAGTGACCGTTGGATATTGAAACCCCAAATAATTTTAGAGTGTTAGATGTTGAAGCCTAAATTGATTTAAGGTCGTAGGATGTTGAAACCTTGGGATTTGAGCTGTTCTGTTTTATATTATAGATTTTGTGTTTCTTAATAGTAACACTATTGTCCCTTTTGCACATGTATTAATTTCAACTAGCAACATTTTTTTGTTGGAACTTAAGAACTTCTTTTTCTTTTCTTTTTGATTTTTTTAATTTTATTTTTAGTAAAAGAAAATATATATGTAATACCCCAATTCCACATCATAACTGAATACTTGGATATGTATATAAGTACTATTTTCAGTCATAACATTTTGGTTGAGCATGTGGTGAGTTAAAAAGACCTAACACATATTTCAAAATAGCATATTAGGCCTTATTATGCTATGATTTGATTTAGACTTGGGATTTGATCCAAGTTGTTATATATGGTATCATATTCGACTTTCGAAAACTCGAGTAAGATCATTTAGGGGTGTTCATCGGTAAAATACAAAATCAATACCGAAAATACTGAACCAATACCAATGTCGAATTTCATATAAATTGAGAACCGATATTGGTACCAAATACCAATTTTGTACACTTTTAGTAACGATTTTTCGACTTAATTTTATTTTTCTTACCACATTGATAATACATATCATAAATAAATAAATGTTGTGTCGCCTTACTTTTTTTTCTCCTGTGTTGTGCTTTCTTAATTTATAAAATTGATAATTTGATATTTCATTCATAAATTTGATATTACAAAAAGTTAAGATAATGTATTAATATAATATAGTAATATATTTGTTTGATTTTTTGACTTGTTGTGTTATTTAAAAAGAGATAAACTAATGTTAACCCACACTTAACATTTCAATAATGTTGTTATATATATTATAATAATTAATGTATAATATATAAACAATACTAGTAACAATACAACAAATTAATTAGTATATATATCAAAGAATGCTTTAAAAAGTTACAAAAGTTATAAGTTTAAGAAATTAAGCGTGGTTCAAAATAAGATAGAACTATGAAGTTATAAAATTTAGCATTTTTCTTTTACCAATTTCTAACAAATAAAGTTTAAAAATACCGAAAATATTGATATCAAAAGTATCGATACTAAAAAGAAACTAATACTGCCCATATCGGAACTGATCGGTTTAGGAAAAATTCAAAAAAATTGAAAGTTTTGAGTAATTCTAGGATCATTCAATCGGGTTACCGAATGTGAGAACATGAAGGAGACCCTAGTAGGTCACTGGTATTATCACACAATAGTTAAAGAGATAAAATTTTCAGGTATTGTGTGGCCACATATTCGATCTGACGAGAAAGTCAGGTATTTAAATAAAATAATTTGTAATACTATAGTCTCACATCGTTACATGCATGATATTTAGATATGTATATAAATACTCAACATGTTAATATTAATATATTGACATTTTGAGTGAACATGTAGTTTATAAAAATAATTCAAGAAGATATTTTAAAATAATATATTGAGTTTTATTATATTATAATTTAATTCAGGCTCAAATTTAACCCGAATTATTACAGTATAGACGAAGATGCTGGCTCTTACCAAAAAGTTGCACGACATTGTGTGTTTTTTGTTCTTTCTCCATCTCCATTTTTTTTGGCTGCCTTTTCTTCTTGTAATCATATAAAGACAATTTCGTGTTCAGTACTATTTTATTTTTGTTTACATCTGTTTTTTTATTTGCACGATGATTCAAAGAGGTGTCATTGATATTAATCAATGTATATACAGCATTGGTCGCACACGTTTTTGACATTACTACTAGTGTCGTTTTATTATGCTGTTAATACTTTTAGGTTATATTTTTTTTATAAAAAATATATTTATAATTGAACTAGTTACGTTAATTTAATATTATTTTATATTATGTAATTATTTAATGAAGAATTATTAATCATTTAATGTTAGATTAATAGTCCTATAAAGTCATTTAATAACTTAAAATGAGAGAGACTATTAATTCTAAATTTTTTATGAGATTATATAATTTCACATAATAGTCTTAGAAATAATAAAAAAATAATCTATAAGACTATTTAATCATCTATTATGAGATAAAAAAATCCAAAATAATATTAAATTAATATAAATAATCTAATCTCAAATATATTTTTTATAAATAAACATAACTATAATGAAGTACATTTTCTTTTTGAGGATGCAAGAGAATGTCTGCCGGCTTTGAACAAGCTGGAACTTGATAATATTCAACTACAGCTTGATAACTAAAACATCTCTAACGAGTCTATTCCTCTCATTTTTTATTGATTTGATAGTATTTTATTTTATTTTATACTCCTTTCGTACCTAATTTTAAGATTATAAAATATCTTTAAATTGATATTTATAATTATACCGCTTAAACTTAAAAAAATTCACATTAATTATGGACTCACATCACAAACAAAAGTTACAACGACAGGATATTTATCTTTTTTTCTCATATAATAATAATAATATATTAATTTGATATCTTATATTTAATACTTTTAGCAACAAGTCTAAACTCGAAGACATCTTATTTGATGAAAATATGATATCAATAAATACTTTTAATACTAGTCAATTGTATTATTTTTATGAAAGGTAAATAAAATTGTCCGGGTAAAAGATATACTCTACGTTCCAAAATTAGTGATTTTTTTTTTCTTCATATTTTAGAGATAGATATTTAATTTTAGAAAGAAGAGAATAGGAAAAATGATTTTCATATAATTCTACCAGACGACGACCGCTACAATTTTGAAGTTCGCCGTCGAAACGAAGACTCCACCGGCGCGTGTTAGAAGTAAACCCTCCATTCATTTTAAATTACTTCAATCGCCTCGAACGTGACTGCAATTTCCCCTTTGGCCCCACAACACGAAAACATAATATTACAAAAAAACCCCAAAACATCCATTTACGCCAAATTCAAACCCACTTGTGGGTCTAATCGAAAATAATTTTTAAATCGAGACCCATTTTTGAAAAAGCACAAAATTCGATTCAAGCAAAACTTAAATCGGCAAAACCAACCAGAGGCACAAAGACAACAGGGAGGGACGGTTAGGAAGGTAAGAAGGGAGTAAATTGTAGGTATTTAGCGAGAGAAACTGTAGAGAGATAAAGTATATATAGAGAGAGAAAGGTAGAGGTGGTGATGACGATGGATCGAGAAAAGGAGAGAGAAATTGAGCTGGAGGGTGCAATGTACACCAACTGTTTGTTATTAGGTCTGGATCCGTCGATCATCGGAGTCGGAGCCAACAATGGCACCCCTCGGGTCGGACTCTTTCGTCACTCTAACCCTAAATTGGGCGAACAGCTACTCTACTTCATTTTATCCTCTCTTAGAGGCCCAATTCAATCGGCTAAAGTATATATTTTTCTCTCTGTATTTCGATTTATATGTATGTATGTTTCCATCAAATTCAGTTGAAGTTTGATCTGTTATGTTCAATCGCTAACATTGAGATCCTTTAGGATTTTGATAAAGTTTGGCCAATTTTTGATTCTGCACAATCTCGCGACTTTCGAAAGGTAATTTAGTTAGTTTGTATCCATTTGGCATAATTTATGCTGGTCAGTTTTTGATGTGTATTTTTCTATGAGTTTGATCGTAATGCCTGCCTTTTTTTGGGGTTGGGTTGGGTTTAATTAGGTTGTTCAAGGAATTATAAGCGAGTTGGAATCACAAGGGGCACTCCCGAGGAGCAATTCAAGGGTTTCTTCCCTTGCTACTTGTTGTGGACCCAGGCGAGTTGGTGAATCTGTTTCGTATTTAAAATGAATTGATATGGCTCTCGTTTTACTTTCATTGATATAAGCAAATTTGTTGAGGTGCTTGTTTGGACTTCTGAATTTTATTTCTGCTACTGAAATACATGCTACTTTTATGGAGTATTTTGTTTGGAACTGAATCAAATGTATCATTGCTGACGGGATGAGTGAAGGCGTAATTTGATTATCTTTGTCTCATAATTTAAGGTGCAATTTGCTTTGTGCTCACCTGAAAAGGAAAAAATATATCTAAGATTTGCATCAATTTAGGAGCAGGAGTTTCAGTTCAATATCTATGAGATTATGTTCTATTTTCTCAAGTTACGTCCCCCTATTATTTTCCGAGAAACTTCTTAATTAAACAATGGATGATTGATCAATATGTTGTCAGTGAAAGTATGAAGAGAAGGCTTGAAATGTTAATTATTTGTGTTGTTTTCTTTTAGAACTCTTCAAAGAAGAAGAAGAAGTGCTGGAATTTTTGGAAGTTGTACACACTCTTTTGTCAAAAGAAAATCATATGTTAACTTTTATCTCTCGTAAAGCTGTATTAGTTGATACTGGTTTCTACTAAGAATGTCACCAATAGAACTCAAGTACTCGTAGCCCCTTAGGATGTTATAGGTACAAGGATGTATGGAATTCTCCGTTAAAGCAGTATTCCAATCGTTATAATGCAGAGAGAATTGGCTCAATTATGTTACATAATCTATTTGTGTATACGAGAGAGAACGTTAATCACAAGCAAGAGTTTATCATTCGAAGCACTGGTTCTGTATCTGGGTTTAATTTTCTTGTTGCTTAGTTATTATTTTCTGGGTAGTCACAGTTCTTCTGCGATGAAAAAATAATTTACTTATTTTTTTAAATTCAAATTTAGCTTACTAGTTTGCGTCAGTAAGTCCTTGAAACCACACCTTGTATACGTGTTTGCTATACGTCACTGGCTTTCCTTTTTTCCTCAACCTCCCAAAGTTGCCTAATCAAAGGTATTTTGGTTGTGGAGGAAATTCTTGATTGATTTTATTTTGCAAGTATATGTTATGAAAGTTAATCCTTTATTTGCACTTTCTACAATATTGCTCTTTTGTTATGCACGCATAGGCACGACGTGTCATGTGTATCTTTCTATTATCCTTGTGCTTTGGAAATGGGACTTTGATTAAAATACTAATGAATTGTTAATGCACATAAATCCATAGATGTGCTCTGGTTGATGGTTATTGCAAACTTAGATGAAGTCTATAATAAGTTTAATATGTTATATGCAGATTTGTTGAACTTCTGTGGCAACTTTCTTTGCATGCTTTGCGAGAGGTTCATAGACGAACGTTTGCAGCTGATGTAGCTTCTAACCCATTGCCAGCGTCATTGACAGATGTAGCTTTCTCCCATGCAGCTACTCTACTTCCTGTAACGAAGGTATTAAAATTTCTTTTCATTTAAAAATAAATTGAAAGAACAGACAATTAAAATATTAATAAACTTCATATAACTTCTTAAAGTTCTGAGGAATAATATGTGGGCCACTGTTATGAACTTTGCTTTTGGTTAATTTTTGAAGAAAATATTCATCCTTCCATAGCCTGACTTGTGTTTCTTCTGTTAACAGGCTAGAATAGCACTTGAGCGAAGGAGGTTTCTGAAAAATGCAGAGACAGCGGTGCAGAGACAGGCTATGTGGTCAAATTTGGCACATGAAATGACTGCAGAGTTTCGTGGCCTTTGTGCTGAAGAGGTAAGAGAGGAAGCTTGCTTACTGTTTGTGGAGGACCTTGTAAATCTTATAGATTCATTGGGGTGAATCGATATTGCTTTTCTTCATTTTGTACCTTTGTTGAATAACTGTGTTTTCTTTTTCTGGAACTCGTGGAACTTAGGCTTATTTACAGCAAGAGCTGGAAAAGTTGCACGACTTGCGGAACAAAGTGAAGTTGGAAGGTGAACTGTGGGATGAACTTGTATCTAGCTCAAGTCAGAATTCTCATATGGTTCAGAGAGCTACTCACTTGTGGGACTCTTTGTTATCTCGCAAGAGTGAGTACTAGCATCTCATAATTTTAATTAGTCTGTCGAACTCGAAATTTGGGGTTAGTGTATATTTTTTTGTCTATCAGTAAAATTGGTATAAGTGTGTGCACATTAATATTTTTCCTTAGCGTGGTAGTTGTCTCATGAAATTATGTATGGTCATTATGAAGCATCAGAAAGTTTTCCTCACTCGACTAGACTCAACAATGCCTTTTATCCCAAACTAATTGGGTAGGCTGAAAATAATCACATGTAAGCAATAAAGTAGAATGGCACTAGCTTGTATTTCAGCAAATTAGTTGCTATCTACGTGGTTATTATTCCCTTGCTGAAGCGATTCACAACTGATCAACCATTTTTCCTTCTTTTTTTTTTGGCGTTGAAAGTCTAATTTATTTATCCTCTTCAGGGAACATTTTTGGATTTTTCAAACGTTTAGCTTTTGTATTGGTTGTACCTCTCTCTAATTTTATTTTTCTGCAATGCATTTTGAGGATGTATTCTAAGTGGCGGACAATTTCTCTGCTTAATAGATATGACGAGGGAAGGAACACACATATAGCACTGGTTCAGTGTTGTCACCCATACAAAATATACATCCCACTTATTGCTAATTTGTCTCAGTTAATGATAACCATATTAATATTGATATTTACTACTTTGTGCAGGTCAACATGAAGTTCTTGCTTCAGGCCCTATTGAGGACCTAATAGCTCATCGGGAGCATAGGTAATATCCCATGCAATATTATTTTGAGTTACACATGTAATATGTAACATTAGCTACATATTCCTTAGGACATCTCCTACTCAGGTATCGTATCTCTGGATCATCTTTGCTAGCAGCTATGGATCAGAGTACACAAATCCCACCTGCTGATCTAGCTTCAGCACAATCAGACGACACAGATCAAAATGATGGAACACAAACGAATGCAAATAGAGAAAAGGAGAAGAATCCTCATTTTCAAGGAAATGACGAAAAAATTTCTCGAGTTGATGATCGAAGTGGAAGAGGCCACCCCACCGTTGATATAGCCGAAGTTCTGAGGCGATGGACGCATGCCTTACAACGTATTCATAAACAATCACTTCATCTGGTAATATTACGCGCATAATGTTTAAACTTTTGTCAACTGTTTAAGGACATCATTTGGTGTGTGTGTGTGTGTATATATATATATCCTTTTTTTGGTGTTTCTTAATTAACCCCCAGCAGTAAAGTATAATTTAGGTTGAGCTCTTTGTGGCAAATAATGGTACTTTTTGTCATTTTACTGTAAGGTGGGAAAACTTGTGACAGTGCGGAGTTATAGTTGCATTGTTGATTCGAGTTGAGTCAAATGACTAAAGTAAACATACTTAATTCAACCCGGTGAAGGATTAAGTGAGAGAAATTATAAGCTATGTTATATTGAAATTACAAGGATTAAGTACTTTTATTAGTATGTGCCTAGGCGTTGGTCTTGCCCACCTTTCACGTTTCAGAATCTAAGGATTGAACATAAAATGTATGATCAATTTAAATAAAAGTATGTAAATACATTTACTAAAAGATTTTTTTTTTTATGCAAACTCATCTTGGTCACTCATATAAAATTGATTTTAGAACTCAATCTGAATGCATAATAGTGGCATACATGATAACAATATGTGGAAGATGGGATGTATTGGCAAAATTGAGACGTAGGAAATTAGAGTATTTATTGTTTTCTCAAATAAGTAATTTTGGCGTTATTAACAGTATAAAACTACCCATCAAAATATATATTACCAATATTCAATCACCTATCAAAATACTGCATTAGCAGTCTAAAACTTATAGTGGAAGGGGAAAAAGTTGAAAGAGTTTCATTAAATTATAGTACTGGGGCTCAGCAGGGGTTTATTTGCAAATAGAAGGAGGAGGATGATGGATAAGTAAGATTTTTGTAATACATAAACAGAGGTGTTCAGCATACATAATCAAACACCTTTGAGCATAATAAATTTCATCTTCATAATGCCTCAATTTTAGGGTTCTTTAAACACTGCTTGCTGGCATGTTTGATATCTTAAAACGAATTCATTTGTTACTAACATGTATTTTGTTTATTTCACTATAAGAACATCATTAAATGTCTCTGTAGGCAAAAGCGAATGATGGCGAGGGTCCGGAGCTTCTACGCAGTGCACGTGATGGTGGTACAAGTGGCCATTCTGAATCTTTAGCTGCTACTCTTTCTGAACATCGACAGCATGTAACAAGCATGCAGGTAAGAGATTGGTTTGTGTACTTAATGAACCTTTTGTTGGGGTGGAAATCTAACCTTGCTATTTCACCTTGTATCATCTTTTCATCTGGCCACATATTTCTTTCGTTATTTTCAACTAGTGTTTGGTTTCATTATTATCTGATGCGTCATAATTGTTTGATCTTATGCTACTACATCTGTGGATGCAATAAGTTGTTTCTTTTCCTCCCGGGAAGTAATTGAAAGAAAAAGTCTGTTTCCTTGTTGGCATGGTTGAGGAAGAAGGATGTTTTACGAAAATTCTATTTGCAGACCTAAGTTGTTGGACCGAGCTTTACTGAATTTGTTCTTTTTATTAATTATCAGCAGATTAGGTTGATTTCTTTAGATTCTTGATGTATCTTGTTTCTACAAAATTAGCTCCTTGTGGCTATACTGTTATTTTCTTCCGTAAGAGAAAAGAATATATTCGCTATGAAGTTCACTTGCTCTTTTATAATGACTAACTTTCATTAATCATATGTATGCATATTTTGCAATATATAGAGTTCGTTAGTCATTAACGCGTAATATGTATATGTAAATAAAATATCCTTCAAAATCTACTTGTTTACTTATTTTTTTAATTGAGTTTTCTGTTAGGTAAATTATTGGCTGAAAATGTGTGAAGTTTTTTGTCCATTAAATTTTTTACCCTTTGTTAATGGTTCTAAAGCTGTTTTTGAAAATGCTTACGTAGCTTTTTACTGCAGAGAGTTGAGATAGTAGCTTGCATACCAAATCTATTTGACATTTAAGAAATTGTTTTCCCTTTACAGAAGTTCTTTCCATGTGCAGGTGCTTATCAATCAACTGAAGGAAGTGGCTCCTGCAATACAGAATTCGATATCAGAACTTACAGAGGAAGTGAACAGTATTTCGTCCAACCTTCCTTTGATGACCAATCATCATGGCAGATCAACCTCACCTATCCAAACACGGAGTAGTGGAAGATCATTGGTAATCATTTTCTGAATGATATATACTGCATGGAGACTCACTTTATTAGTGTCCAGGCTCTTCTGGAACTGCATCTGTTGAACTAAATGACCTTGAATTGTCCAGGAAAGTAGCAGCGATGAGGTTTCTGATGTGACTTCAAGATTGTCAACCATTCAACTTGAAAAAAATTCAGCTAGTCCTCCTGCCTTGAAACTCCCGCCCCTGTTTAGTTTGACACCAAATTCTTCTGGGAAAGGTGGGAACATACATAAGCGACAGACGGCACAGACCAACCAATCAGATGTTATAGAAAAGAACTCGCTGGACCAGCCCCACTCAAACAATCACATGGATATTTCATCACAAGGTTTGTATTTTGTACTTCTCAAATTTGCATATTGGTTGCCCAAGCCAGCCATTTCATCTTGTAGTCCATTATAGTTTTCAGACAGACGTGCATTTGTATTGTCAAATACCTTTTTTCTGTTTATTTTCTTTCAGCAAACAAAGACAATTCGTATGTCCAGAATTTAAAGAGATCTGTCAGAGAAGCCGCTTTGTCAACGCAATCCTGCAATACGGAATCATCTCAAGATAGTCATTCTAATGATGGTTCTGAGAGCTTCTTTCTACCACTTTCGGGGGCTGGATTTTCTCGTCTGGGCGCAGAAAATAAACCGGTCAAGATGAGGAGTAAACGGTTGTTTGTATCTCAAGCCGACACTCCAGATGACCATTTTAGGAATGATTATGACAGATTACCAGATATACTAAACGACATGGATTTACTTCATGACTATGACCGTATTAACGGGTTTCTCACAGCTTCTGCTTCAAATGATATTTCTGATGGACATGGGTCACTATTTGACATGGAAGAAGCTCAAGATCAAGTTTTCTCACCTCCTTTGCTGATGGATACATCACTGCTGATGGATTCTTATGAGGACTTACTTGGTATGCTTTCAGCCACAATTTTTTATATATATTATTTTCAACATATTTTTCTAAGAAAGGAAAATGAAAAGTCCTTCGGGGCTGTGTATTTAATACAAAGAGAGGAAAACAGCCCAAGCTCCTTATAGCTAGTGGATTTGCTCCTGTACTAGGAATCAACCTAAGTTCCCTGCTGCAACAGAAACATCTCCAATACAAATATATTTAAACATATAGCACTGCCAAGCGCTAAGAACCTAAAGAGTACCCTCGTGCGTGCAAATTCTCTCAGAAAATCCAAATAGGACACTGGACAAGACTCATGAACAACGGCCAAAGGAAACAAACCAAAAATAAATTGGGACAGCCAACTAAACATAAGGACCACACATTTCAATCAAGAATTCAACTCCCCTTGAAAACATTCTGTTACGTTCTCTCAAAATGGACCACGTGACACAGTTGGGGGCCAACCCCCACCTCCTCGTTGCCCTCTTGTCCACCCTAAATTCCCACTAACTATACGTCAAGTCATCGATCGACTATTGCATAATCCAAAATCTACTAAACAGAGTCCAAATTCCCAATGATTCATGGCCTCCTCACAATGAATAAGTAGATGGTCCATACTTCCGCTGCTACATTGCAGTGGCTGTACACCTTCAACAACTAACCGTTCTATGATTCTACCTTGGCACCTCAATTATCAATAATGAGAACATTACTCCGAGGATATGCACACCTGACAAATAAAGTGTTAAAGAAGGTCCGGCAAATGGCCTTCTATGGAAAGTCCTTCCTACTTTAATTAAGTTTGCAATCTAGAAATATGATCTGATATTTAAATTAAAATTTAGGTCCCTATGCATCTTAAAGCATCCTTCTGCCCATGGTGCAAACCCACTGTACAGAAAACTCTGACCGTCTCAAGCTTCCAATCAGGAAATTTTGTTTATATAGTATGTGTGCGCTTCCCCTTCTGAAATTATTATGATTCATGCACATCATATGTTTGTATAATATTACTGAACTATCAGAATAAGTAGCTATGACATGAAAATGTACATTTGTCAATAAAAGTTTAGAAGGTTTAACCGGGAAGTACAAAATTTCTTTTGTACTGTCTACTAAGCTGATGTTTAGTGTTGGATACACACTCTTGACCTGTTTTCTCAGCCATTATGTCAAAAATATATGGAGTATTTGCTTCATGGTTTGTGCTTTGGTTATAGAAGTTTTAGTTTTGAAACTTGCATTCCATTATTGTGCAGCACCATTATCAGAAACTGAAACAGCTTTAATGAAGCATTGACCAATGTCCGGCCAAGCAACTTTGCTGTTGCACCTCCAGGAGATGATTTTGTTGTTTCTCGGTGTTGTTTTCCATTCTTCAGTTGGAATATTATTCTCCACTTTTATTTGGTACAGTGTGGTGCTTGTATTATTTGTACACTCCTTGTTCCTGCGGGATCTCTTTTCTCCACGGCACATTTTATACCAATTTTTTGTAATGGAAGGTAATATGAACCAGGGGGTAATTTAGCCTGTAATGAAAGGCAACGTGAACCATTGGGTAATTTAGCTGAGAGCCAGAGCTATGGCAACTGCCATAGCTGGCTTTTTATTTATTTAAAAGATATATATATATATATATATATATATATATATATATATATATATATATTTTTCTATAAATAAATTACTGATATATTTAGTGTCATGAATTCTTCAATTTAGTGGGTTGAAATAATAAATAATTTTTAAAAGACATAATTTAAGGATCAGTTGACATACTCCATACGTTCTACAAAAGAAAATCTCATTTGTAAAAAAATGTTAATATTAAGTATATAATTTTCTTACATGAAAGAATCCACAGAAATAATATAGATGGGTGTATAGATGCAGTTAACCGGAGAATGAACTCTACCACTCTAGCTAGGAGGATAGTGTCAAAATTAATATGATAAAATATGTTAAATTAAAATAGTAAAAATAAATGAACATGCTCAATAAAAAGGGATTTAATTATTTTTTTTCTTATGACATGATAATCAAATTTGAATTTTTGTATTTTTCGAACAAAATAATTTCATATGCCCCTAAACACAATAAATTGATAGTTTAATAAATTAAAAGTGAGTTATGATAAATTAATGCACAAAATTTGGGTAGAGTAATAGGACAGAAGAAGTTATGGTTTACGCGGGTGGCAGCCAGGTTGTGAACACCATCATCTGAGAGTATTTTTCGGGCATAGTACATTTGACGTTCAACTTTCTAAGTTATCTCAAATTTGTTCAATTTTTCTTATTTATACCTTCAACGCGAACTTGATTGGCGTTAGAGAGAAATTACAAAATTGGACGTCATTTGAAGTAACGTTGAATGATTACTTTATTAATTAGTTAGTTAACTTATTTTAACTCATTTTTTATAAATAAATTTTTTGTCATTTTTATTTTTTTAAAACGAATTGTTTTCTTTTAAAAAAAATATTTTTAATTTATTTTTTTCTAAATAATTTTTTAAAATAATTTTTTTTAAAAAATAAAAAATGTACACTCTAACGCCAATCTGAATGGTGTTAAACCCAAAAGGAAGCTTCAACATCAATGTCAATGGCGTTCATTTTTTTTTATTTTTTTATAAAAAGAATAGAAAAAGTAACTTTTAAAGATATATGATAGATGTGAGTTGTCATGTAAATATCTGCAAAAATAATTGCAAATTGGACGCCAATTATTTGGAGTCAAAATTTAGGACACCAGTTTTTTTAAACTTTTAATGACAGTTTGGACGACAGGTTTTTATTTATTTATTTTTATTTACTATAGTTTGCAGCTTTTGTTGTTATTACACTTTGGTTTATAAAAATAAAATAGACTTATCATTTTTTCAAACTATTTTTTCAGTTTTTTTTAGTGAATTGCAGTTTGGTATGTTGTCGGGACATTTTTTTTTTCATATGTCAATTGGACGCCATATCAATTGGCGTTGTATTTTTTATTTATTTATAATTTTTGCTAAGTTAAATTGGGTTGGGTTGAATTGATATCAATTGAACACCATATCAATTGGCACATGGCGTTGTGCTTGAGACAATAAATTCTTTAATTCTTGTATTATAATAAAGTAGTCTTACATTTTTTGTTATATTTTACAGATATTTACATAACAACTCACATCTATCATAGATCCTCAAAAGTTGCGTTTTCTATTCTCTTTTAAAAAAATTAAACGTCATTCACATTGGCGTTGAAACTTCTTTTGGGTTTAACGCCATTCAGATTGACATTGGAGTGTACCTTTTTTATTTTTTTCAAAAAATTTGTTAATTTTTTTTTTTAAAAAAACAATTCATTTTTTAAAAATAAAAATGACAAATTTTATTTTTTTTAAAAATAGGTTAAGATAAGTTAACTAATTAATTAACAAGGTAATCATTCAACGCCGTTTCAAATGGCGTCCAATTTTACAACTCTTCTCCAACGCCAATTAAATTGGCGTTGAGACTATAAATATGAAAAATTAAACAAATTGAAGGTAATTTAAAAAGTTAAACGTCAACGGTGCAATTTTTGAAAAAATAGTCATCATCTGACCTGCTTAGTTGAGGTTATTTGATTAAATACTAGTCCTCCACTCTTGTAGGCTTTGTAAGACCCCGAATTTTATGAAATATAAAATTTAATTTTTCTTCATATATATATATATATATATATTTTCCTGAAACAGTAGGTGGTTAAATTGATAAGGTTAAAAGTTAAGGATGTTATGTGCAAATTTTATTATGTCGGAGAATATTCGTTTGGTCGGAGAATATTCGTTTTGTCGGGGAATATTCGATTCGTACGACGGCGCCGTAATAACAAAATAATGGTGGACCCCCACAACGACTTATTGTCGGATATAGAAAGCGACATACGTAACCTTTCTAAATAAATATAGTCAACGGTATTATCATCTTGAACTGTTAAAATACCCGATGGTAAAGGAATAGTAACATACGGTATTGCACAGTAACACATGGTATTGCACAGTAGCACACGGTATTGCACAGTGCTTCATATTATTAAACTGATAAAGTGGTTATTGTACTATATTGACTTTATTGAACCAATAATTGTCACACGCATAATAATTCATATTATTGAGCCGATAATTGTCACAGTAGCATATGCACAATAATTCACATTACTGAATCAATAATTGTCATTACACAGTAGCGTGTTATTTTCTTATTTATTTTCAGCATTATTGTTATCTCTTTTATGATATTGATTAAACTGTTGTATTCTATTATTGGTTGATTTTCCTATTTTTCTAACTCGAAAAGCCAGCTACACTGCATTTACAACAATTAGCCATAATAATGAATAATTGTGAATTATTGTTGAATAATTGAATTGATAAAGTTATTTGTTTTTATTATGATAAATTATATAAAGTTGTTTGTTTTTATATATAAAGTTAATTGATTTATTTAAAGTTAGTTGTTTTATATATAAAGTAAATTGAATGGTATAGATTAAAAGATGATATTTAAATGAATGGTTTAGATTAAAGAAATCTTAAAAGATAAAATGAGTGGTATGGATTAAACATTGTCTTGAAATATACGGTTCGGATTAAATTAGGAAATCTTAGTGATGATAAGATTTTTTGCTATAAATAGAGGCCTTATGTGACGCCCCCAAATCTAGGCCCACACAGCCCAAACTTGAGTCGTCAAAAGACTACAACAAAATTATTACAACAAAGCACAACGTACAACAATACAGTGTATAATAATAATACACAACTAAGTCTTCACTATTATTGTCACACTATTTTACAACACATGAAGACTATGATAGCTATTCCTCGGACTCTCACTCCATCCCCCGGCTAGACCCCGTTACGTTTTCATCTCCTGTTGAAAAACAATGGAACAAAAGAAAGGGTGAGCTCAAATAGCCCAGTAAGAAATATCATGACTAAGATAATGACGAATAAATTATCATTAGCCTTCAACAGTTGAGTTCTTGATAGAATACAATAGACTACAAGGTTTATATCAAAAACTGTAGTTAAATTCTTAAACAATGTTCAGATCAATAATAGCAGCGGAATGAGCAATCTATTAGAAGAATAATGCAGACTATAATGTCCACTCGCTTCTCTTTTTAGTAAAAATATCATCAACTTTTATCATCTGAAATACCATTAGTCAAGATAATACAACTTCACAGTTCCTGGTCATAATCATGCAGATCAACAGTTCGTCTTTGCACTACGGGCCAAAGACATTCAATATAACACCAATGGTCATGATTATACCAGATTCAGCCTTTGGTCATAATCATACCAACCAACAGTTCATCTTTGCACTACGGGCCAAAGAGAACATTCACCACGTGTCATAAAAGACACCGAACAGATGTATCGCCTTTAACCTAGTATATCGCCTTTAACCTATCATCTGTTCAACAATTATATCACATCTGTGCCCCCGGCCACAGATATTCACAACAGCTTGATTCTTGATGATTAATACAAATAACAGTGATACAAATGATGAACAGAAGAACAGGATAAACAATAAGTATCGGAAGTTTACTTTGTGCAGATTCAAATAATGTCCAAATTGCCAACATGATGTGGAGTGAAATTTAAAAATGATATTCAAGATCCACAGTTCAGAATAACGATTACAGTTCAATAGAAATGTTCAGAAAATAGGAAGGTTCAGTTGAACTAATGAAATTCAACTATTATGGAACATATAATATTTTCAGGAATTATAGAAGCAATAGTTCCATAATAAGTTTCGATTTAGGTGTATGGAAGAAAATAATATCCCTTACCATAGTAAGTTTGAATAATGGAAGATGAAAAAGATGGTATCCCTTATGAGTATAAAGGAAAATGATATCACTTACGAATATGGAATAAAAGTGTCATGTGATAATTCGTGTAGACAAATTATTTCCACACGAGACAAATAAAAAGGGTTATTCACCAACAGGCGATAATCCGCACCGTAAGGTTATTCCCATCAATTTGAATACGAATAGTTATTCACCAAACAGGCGTAATCCGCACCGTAAGGTTATTCCCACAATTTAATAGAATTTGAACACGAAGAGTTATTCACCAAACAGACGATAATCCGCACCGTAAGGTTATTCTCAAAGATTAATAAGGAATGAATACAAAAGGTTATTCACCAACAGGCGGTAAACCGCGCCGTAAGGTTATTCCCACAATTTGAATACATGGAAGTAAATGGCACAAGAAAGAAACGATATTATTTTCGAGAATCAAAGAATGATAATCCCTTCAAGTAAGAAAGAAAATAATATCCATTTATGATGATGAAAAGAATGATACCCCTTACCGTAGTAAGTTTAAGAGTGTGAAAAGATTGATATTCCTTACCACAGTAAATTTAAGAGTTTGAAATGAATGGTATTCCTTACCTTAATACGTGACTGGATATTGATTTAAATGAGGTTGATCAACCTATATTTTTATAATAAAATTAGTAATTACCACATATAAATTTCAAAGTGTATGATAACTCGTATAATATGAATTATCAAAATTATATATATTTAACATAATTTTTGTAGTATAATATAACTACTTTAAAATAGTTTTTAAAATAATATTCTAAAATAAATCTTCCAAAGAAAGCTTTTAAAAATGAATCTTCTCAAAGAAGAGTCTTCTAAAGGAAGATTTGTGAATACCGTGAAAAATAGGAATTTATAAAATTACTACTCTTTAATAAAAGACTTACTTGAAAAATTTCTGCACTCCTTTTGGCTTTCAAACTCTCAAAATAACCTTACTATTCTCAGAGAAAACTCATAAAATTCTTATAGAAAAATTTTATGTTTTAGGTGTGATTTTTCTATTCAGCTGAACAAGCTATTTATAGGGGAAAATGGGGGTACTATGCGTGGTAGGTGGGCACTGTGCATTTGGTAGGTGAGAGAGGCTGCGCAAACGTTTTTTTTTTAAAATTTCAATACTTGCACAGTAACTTTGCACAGTAACTTTAAAATTTTCAAAAAGTGAACAGTAATGAACAGTAACTTTTGTCAGCCGATGAATAGTGATTTCCGGGAGTGAACAGTGACTCCGGAGTAACTTTTCCGATGTGAACAGTAACTTCCGTCAGTGAATAGTAACTTTTGAAAAATAATAATATTTATTTTATTTTATTTTATTTTATTTATTCTACCTGTGGATCCAACATATAAAATAATGTTACCACAATAATGTAAGAAATACGTTACATATTTTTATTAATTTAATAATATAAATTATAATGTATTTGCTACTGTGACAATTATTAGATTCAATAATTTTAAACTACAGTGCACCAACAATTATTGACTCGATGATATGAAATACAGTGTAATGACAATTATTGAATCAATAATGCAAAATACTGTGTAGCAACAATAATTGAATTGATAATATAAAATATTATGCAGTGACAATTATTGATGAAATGATGCGTAACAATTACGGTGTCAATTATCAGACCAATAATATGAGACACTGTGCAATACCGTGTGCTACTGTAGAGTACCGTGTGCTACAGAAAATACCATAAATTACCGTATGCTACTATTCTTTTATCACCGGTATTTTAACAGTTAACACCGTTGACTATTTTTATTTAAAAAGGTTACTTCTGTCGTTTTCTATATCCGACAAATATTCCGTTGTGGGGTCCACAAATAATTTGTTATTTCGGCGCCGTCGTACGGCCCGAATATTCCCCGACAAAACGAATATTCCCCGACAAAAAGAATATTGTCCGACAAAATAAAATTTGCACATAACATCCTTAACTTTCAATTTTGTCAATTTAACCATTTACTGTTTCAGGAAAAATATATATGAAGAAAAATTAAATTTTGTATTTCATAAATTCGGGGTCTTACACCTTAACTTAAGGATTTTTCATAAAAAACTTCCTTGCTTATTCTTTCTTTCACTCTCCAAATATTTCTTTGTATAAGTTCTCTTTGAGTGTGCTAAAGTCATCTTGAGTATTTGTAAAGATCTGTAAATGTACGAGTACTGACCAAGTTCATATCCAGTCACGTGTTAAGGTAAGGGATACCATCTTTTTTATCTTCCATTATTCAAACTTACTATGGTAAGGAATTATCATTATTTGATTCTCGAAAATAATATCGTTTCTTTCTTGCTCATAAGATGTGCCATTTATTTTCGTGTATTAATTTGTGGGAATAACCTTACTGCGCGGATTACCGCCTGTTTGGTGAATAATCTTTCGTATTCATTCCTTATTAATTTGTGGGAATAACCTTACTGCGTCGATTACCGCCTGTTTGGTGAATAACCTTTCGTATTCATTCCTTATTAATTTGTGGGAATAACCTGACTACGCGGACTACCGCATGTTTGGTGAATAACCTTTCGTATTCATTCCTTATTAATCTCTGAGAATAACCTGACTACGCGGACTACCGCATGTTTGGTGAATTACTCTTCGTATTCATTTCTTACTTGTCTCTTGTTGGTAAAGTTTTATGAAATGAATATATATTCTTTAATAGTTTGCGTTTCATCTAATATCATTTAAACTGAACCTTCCTATTTTTCTAAATCTTTCTATTGAACCTTAATTGTTATTCTGAACTGTGGATTTTAAATATCATTCTTGAATTTTAGTTCACATCATGTTGGCAATTTGAACATTATTTGAATCTGCACAAAGAAAAATCATAAACTTTTGATATTTATTGATCATACTGTTTCTTTTGATTCATCATCTATATCACGGTTGTTATTCTAATCATCAAGAACCATGTTGTTGTGAATATATGTGGCCTGGGGCACAGTTGATAGGATAAATGCGATATAATTATTGTGTCTTTTAGGGCACGTGGTGAATATTCTCTTTGGCATGGGGCAAAGATGAACTATTGTTGGTATGATTGTGACCAAAGGCTGAAAACTGGTATAATCATTACCGTTGGTGTTATATTTGAATATCTTTGGCTCGTAATGCAAAGATGAACTATTGACTGGCATGATTATAATCAGGAACTGAAAATTTATATTATCATGACCAGCGGTGTTTAAGATGATAAGAGTTGATGATATTTTTCTTAAAAAGAGACGCGAGTAGACATCATAGTCTACACTATTCTTCTAATTGATTGCTTTTCGCTACTATTATTGATATAAAGCTAATTGTCTATTATATTCAATTAAGAACTCATCTGTTGAAGGTTAATGACAATTTATTTGTCATTATCTTAGTCATGATATTTCTTATTGGGCTATTTGAGCTCACCCTTTCTTTTGTTCCATTGTTTTTCAGAAAATGAGAGAGTAGCCGGGTCTAGCAGGGGAATGGAGTGACGGTCCGAGTGATAACTATTACAGTCTTCACATGTTGTATATAGTGTGACAATAATAGTGAAGACTTAGTTGTGTATTATTGAGTTTTGTATTTCTGTTTTATGTGCTATTTGTATTAGAAATTATGTATTTTATGGCGTCTCAAATTGGGCTATGTAAGCCTAAATTTGGGGGCGTCACATGCTTGACCTAACCTTTTGTGCTAATTAATTGTCATATTTAGTTAGCATTATTTTGGCATTTGGCCATTATTTTATTTGGGATAATGATGAATTGACTTTCATGGAAGCGTCCAGCTGAATGGATTATTTTATGTTAGTTTACAATAATTACAGTTATTTTTATTAAAATTAAATAATGTTTTATCGATAAGCATTCATAAATTACTTAGAATTTTATAATTTAACCTTAATTTTCGAACGAGGGAATAGTTTCTTAATTCAATAATTAATGAAACCAAAATATATACATGGAAATAGTGGATACGTGTTCTTGTTCTTTAGTCGACTATTTCCTTTGAATATGCTAAAGAAAGGCTCCGGAATATATGAGGAATTATAATTTCTTTCATTTTCATGATACAATTTTCCTCTCATAAATCTCTCTTAGATTGTCAAGCGGTGGAATTTTTTTCAGTGGAATAGTCAATATTCATTAAAAGAATTAAGATCGAATGAAATGAAATAAAGAAGAAAATACTCAATTACTCGATAAATTATTTTGATGATGTACAAATTTATTCCATTCCCTTTGTTTTTTGAACCACATATTGGATCATTCCATTGCGACACGAAACCGCTGATGCCAAGTCGGCTCTTATAAGTAGGCTAATAGGAGGCAGTTGAGCAATCCAAGTGGAAGTGACGAAATAAAATTTATTTTAATATAGTGGCTAAAATATAATAATTATGTCATATTATTACATCGCTCAACACCACTATCAACAAAGTATGCATTTAAAAGGTTAAAAAATTATTCAATTTCTTTCTTTATTTCATTCGAACATAACAAATACTAAAAATTACTACTTTTGTCCTCTAAACGACGACTAACTCTACAATTTTTTATCTCCAAAAGAATAAGATAAAATATATAAAGTGAAGAGTAAGTTTGCCATTTCGTAGGGTCCATAAATATACAAAAATAAAAATACACATCACTTTATATAATCAGGTCATTAAAGATAAATTAATTTTTTTTTACTCTTTTCTTTATTTTTATTTTTTTTAATATGTGTAAAAAATATATTTTGCTCATCTTTTAAGCTAGGAGGTAGTATCATTTTTTCAAAATACTCTATAACCAAACTTAATTAAAAAAATGTTTGAGATCCCTTTTATCTTTAAGAAAATCTACAGAGAGTGCTGGTTTTGAGGAGCTGTGCGTGAGTTGAAGCACGAGTTTTTAACACAATTATTTTTATAAGAAAATTAAAATAGTGTCCGGTGCTTTTAAGGTATTAATGACAATTTTAAAACAAACGTATGATATAAGATTTTATTTTATTGTTAATAATATAACGATTTGTCAAGAATGCTGGCGTCAACTAAAAATACTTTTAAATTAAAATCTCTACTGAGTGGTTTTAGAGAATTTTCGCATTTACGGTAGAAATGTGTGGGAGTTGTTTCCATCAAGTTCAAAGAAAGGATTACGATTTGGAACATTCAAGTAGGGCAACATTTGTCTTGTTAAATTGTTTTGATTATTTTTACTCGGGCCACACGATCAGAAAAGCGCGTGACATGTCCTTTTCTTGAGACTTAATTTCCATGTCTAGCCCTACTTCTTATCCCGGATGGCTAGTGGAGAATTGGGATCAGAAGTATTTATCCCAAGGGCAATTATTGTCAAACGTAATTTTCTTCTCTGGAGAAAACCAAAGGTAAGAATAAAGAGTGGTGATTTGAGGATGAAATTTCTGGAAAAAGCTTAAATAAAAGTGTGAGAGAAAATAACGACAACAATAATTCTGGCGAACCAAACACATCACCAGTTACCCAAGACTCTTGCTTTCTTTTGCAACCCCCTTTCTTTTCTCAGTTGGGTTGTATTCAGATTTCGATCACTGTCCCAAATAAGCAAAAAGACTTGATCTTTATGTACTTTTCTATATCTTTATTATCTTCAAGAACCTGCAAAGCTTCAAGTAAGTATCAATAATGGTCACTACTTTTTGTAATGTTGTGAATTGGTATTTGATGTTGTTTACCCTTTTTTATGTATAGGTCTTTCTTTTCTTATGATATGTTTGTAGGTGAACCTTAGTGAAGAATGCTATCTGGCTATTGTAGATCATACCCGGATCTTACTGTCTTTGATCTAGAATAGCTAAGAATCTCTTTGAAACTGAGGAAAGAAAAACTAGGTGAGTGTACAGCTTGCCTATTGCCTCATGTTCTGAAGCACATATAAAAGTCAAAGGTTATGGTATTCAATTATGTTTGCTGATTTGAACTTGTTTTATTTTTCTAATTGAAGTTAAATAATAATACCTGAAAGATAAGGTTTGTCCATTATTTTATGCTTGTTTCAAAGGGAATGCACACTGGGATTTTTGTTTTGATTGATTAGTAAATACTCTCCATGGTTTCTATAGTACCTACTATCTAGCTCTGAATCTGGGTGGTGCATAATTGTTTGATTTAATTTGTTCTGCTCAGATGGGAATGGGATTCATACCCTTAAAGTGGTAGAACTTTAAATGATATATAGCGTGCATGTTGCTTTTCAGTGGTGGAGAAAATAAGAAGCTTAACTGGTGGATTAGGCCCTCCTCGGATATGTGTAATACTTTCAGCTGGCTGTAGCTAGTACAGTATCCATCTTTTACCATTGAAGATCTGTATTATGCTCTGAAAGCATTTTCAAAGGTGTTAGGCTATTGGGTTGTGGTGAAGAATATTGTAGTTTGCCATTTAAGCGATGTTTAAACATATACTTAATAGGCTCCCGAAGAAGCCATCTAAGTCAACTGAGAATCGTGATGGAGGATCATCTGCCTCGCCTTCAAATGCTTCTACCAGTTCAAGAAGTGGTGACGTACTGAGTAATCGGAGTGGGAACTTGAATGCTACATCTCTGCATAATCTTAATTCTACTTCAAATTCAGGACTAAATCAGGGACACAAGCTTTCCCAATCTTTAAATTCGAAGGTGAACGGGAATCCAACAATTTCTTCGTATGAGGCCTTGCCTAGTTTCAGAGATGTTCCAAACTCTGAGAAGCAGAATTTGTTCATAAAAAAGCTGAATTTATGTTGCGTTGTGTTCGACTTTACTGACCCAACAAAGAATTCGAAAGAAAAGGACATCAAGCGACAGACTTTAGTAGAGCTTGTTGATTATGTTACTTCTGCAAATGGGAAATTTTCAGAAACTGTCATGCAAGAAATTGTAACGATGATATCTGTAAATTTATTTAGACCACTTACTTCTCAAGCTCGCGAGAACAAAGTCTTAGAAGGTTTTGATTTGGAAGAAGAGGAGCCTTTGATGGACCCAGCATGGCCTCACTTGCAAATTGTCTATGAATTCCTTCTCAGGTTTGTGGCATCACCAGAGACGGATGCAAAGCTGGCTAAGCGGTACATTGATCACTCCTTTGTTCTAAAATTATTAGATCTTTTTGATTCGGAGGATCCAAGAGAAAGGGAGTACTTGAAAACTGTTCTTCACCGTATATATGGAAAGTTTATGGTCTACCGTCCATTCATTCGGAAAGGAATCAATAACATATTCTTTCGTTTTATTTTTGAGACCGAGAAACATAATGGAATTGCAGAGCTATTAGAAATTTTGGGCAGTATTATCAATGGGTTTGCTTTGCCGCTGAAAGAAGAGCACAAGCTCTTTCTTGTTCGGGCACTAATACCACTTCACAAACCGAAATGCATACCCATGTACCATCAGCAATTATCTTACTGCATTACGCAATTTGTGGAAAAAGACTGTAAGCTTGCTGACACTGTTATAAGGGGATTATTAAAATATTGGCCTATTACAAATAGTTCGAAGGAGGTCATGTTCTTAAGTGAGCTGGAAGAAGTTTTAGAAGCAACTCAGGCTCCAGAGTTCCAGCGATGTATGGTACCCTTATTCCGCCAGTTAGCTCGTTGCTTGAGCAGTTCTCACTTTCAGGTATGTGGTTTTTGATAGGTTCATTATTATTCTCCAGTTTGTTTCTTTTTGTAGAGTTTACTGGGTTACACACTGCTTTGCACATGTAATTACAATTCTTTAACTCCATAGAATTTAATATAACTCAACTTCTACACGATTTCAAGCTGGCGGTGAGGGACGTAGTGGATTGTTCATCTACACCAAGCTCCATTTTGGATACATGCTCCCGTTTTGTATGCAAATGACATGGCCTAATGATCTGCCATATTCCATATGTTGCATTTGCTACTACTTGGCAGTCTTTCTAGGCTGCTTGTATTATTTTTACACACGTCCTCAGTCCCCACTATAAGTTTGGTGCATGATTACGCAATCAGCAAGATATCTGAATTTTAAGATCTTAAGTATAGGGAGTAATGCAATGAATTATGGCCTTCCACTTATTTCCCATGTACGAGTATATATTAATTAATGTTCCCCATATATTCAGATTGTAATATATTTCACCATGCCTTCAAACTGAAGTTTTCAGAGTAGGAATTTTCCAAATAAAAGGAAGGGAGGAAAGTTTACTTGTACAAATTTGTGTGTCAGATTTTGACACTGATTGCTTGTGTTTGAGTCATTTGTCTATCAAGTCTGATCTCGAGGAATCCCCTATTAATACTATCATAAGCTGAACACAACTAAGATCAAATTTATTGAGTCTGAGTTTTGGGTCTTTTACATAGTCTTAAAAGCTCAATAATTAATAGAATGAGTTGGAGCCAAGATCGATATGACAACTTTGAAAGTTTACTCAGGCCTAGCTTGTTTATATTGGTCTCGAGTATGCCTCTAATCGAGCGAGCACGAGTAGTTTGGCTTGTTTTATAGCTTAAAGTCAAAGCAACATGATTGTATCCAGCTTGTGGAGAAAAACTTGTCTGATTATGTGACAACTTATTTTCAAGTGTTAAAATAATAAAATACGTTGGTATGCGCATTTTGTAACAGTTTCAGCCTTTAGAGAAATAGAAAACTTAATGGAATCATACTTACGATACCTCAACATCTTTTGGTTCAAGTGTTCTCACTTACATTTTTCTTTATCATCCCATTATCTTTTTACTGCAGTTACAGTTTATTTTGTTTGCAAGTATGAATTATGATTCACCGTGATTTATTTCAACTCGTGCAAGTGGTAACTTCAGATGAAGGGCTATAAAGGTCTTTCGAACATGAGATTCAAATAATTTGAATCTTTGCAACTAGAAAACTGTAGCAAAACGGTTTTCTCACTGGCTTGAAGCTGATTAATTAAGTAGTTAAACTCACATGATTAGTGGAAATCTTGTTCAAGCTGAACATTTTTCAAAGGTGTAAAAATAAGTAACTGTATTAAAAATTGTTAATATAGTTATTCCAACCAATTTAAAAATCTGGAAATTCCATTGCATGGTGCATTGATAAAATGCTTGGCCTGGCAGGCACGATATCACAGGTTTAGTTTATATCATCCACTTCTAGAAAAGTAGGTTATTCTGCCTGTTGAGCTCTCCCAGCAACATTTATTATAGTGGGTAATGGATGCCCCTTATTTTGTAATAATAAAAATTTAGATAGTTTCCTTCAGAATCTACTGAAAGTGGCAAGAAATGTAAGAAAACCATAGAATGATGTTTTAAACCTAAACCGATCCTATCATCTATTAAAAGACCCTAACAGTGTTATATATCTCTTAGATTTCCAAACATGCTGCAATATGATTTTCCGCTAGTCTCATTTCATAAATTCTGGAGTTGCAGGTCTATTGGGGTAGAAGTGTTATCTTTTCTCTGCTGCCTTATATTCTCTCTCTGCTGTTGCTTTTTACCATTTCGTGTGGACTTGAAACCTCAATCCATAATTGTACACATGTGCATGATTGGGTGCTTAATATATGGCAATGAACTATTTCCTTATCTGTAAATAAGTTAAACTAAGAGGACATAGTTTTGGGACATCCCAAAAGGAACCGGGGATAATTAGTGGACTGATGACGTAGGACTCAATTGAGTTGCATACTTGCATACAAAGGAGGACATAGTTACGATGCCATGGATGAATCTCGTCTACTTCCAGCTCATTCTACCCCATCTTGTTTTGTGGAGATGTTAATTTGCTCTATGCTCAAGTGACTTGCCACTGTTTTAAGGATGCCCAAAATCTAGAGGAGGTACGAGATGTAGGGATTAGTGATTAATATTTTTAATTTTATGAAACACATCAACATGTTGATACGGTGAGTGGTTGGTTACCTGTCATGTGTATCATTATTTCTGTTGTATATTCTTCCAGAGCCGAGCAGGTCGTCTACATTAACTCTGTCATGCTAGGTCCATTTTAGAAAGTTTGTTAATGACGTGCTTAAAACCACTCCCGTATAATTATTATTTGAGTATATAAATAGCCTTGACTTCTGAGCTGCATCATAATTACAAGATTTTTTGGATGTTGAATTACCTTGCCAATTCTAGATATTTCACATTGCTCCCTAGACGTTTTGTTATTGAGCATATTACTTGTTATAGATGCTCAAAAAACTTACTGGAAAACTTTGATACTGGTGGAGGACCATGTTCCATGTGAAGCTGCCATCGTGTAGGAATTTTGGCATTGTTACAATATAAGTTCAGGCTTGGTAAACTAATTTGAACATAGAGTTTATCTTTTGACCTTCTCATTGGTACCCCTTCCAACTGCTTATCTTCGTTGAAGCTCTCTGTGACATAATTGTAATCAAAGTGATGTTCCTAACTGGAAACTGAGATGGGGGATGCATAGTCCACTCACATTCAATCTGGCCAGTATTGCGTTTGACATCCCCCACTTCTCCCAGTGTCATCAACTCTCCCTTTATTATATTTACCTTAGTACACAAGCCCATTTAAAGGTGAAGCAAGATGTCCCTTAATATACATATTTGCTTCACTTTTCCGCTGCAAAACAACAATTGTATCACCTGCATAAGTCAAATATGATATTCTTCTTCTTTTTTTCAAAATTTATATAAAAAGGATACCAAAGGGGGCGCAATCCTGGTATACAAGATGTATACAAAATCCGGCGGATATAGAAAAACGCAACCTGCTCCAGAGAAAGCCCCCATACACCAATCTAAAAGCTCTCAATGAGCCTCTAAACTAAACTCCACCAAGAAATCAATGAAAGGCACTATAGGTAACTCTTTACAGGACCTACTGAAGGCGGCTAATTGACTGCAAATCTATGAACCAATACAAAACCAAAAGAAAAAAAAACAATTTTACCAAAAAAAACAAACAAAACAAACAACCTTATTATGCATATAAATTCTTTCATTAAATTTATATGGTAGAGGACCAATTCTGCCTAGGCGAGAGCCTAGAATGATTCTTGGAAAACTGAATTTCTATTATAATTTTGGGAGATCAGTTTAGTAACATGTTCTGCTACACACATGATGCAACAAGGAGATCATCTTGTTGATGATATATGATCTATACCTCTTTCTCCACCCTTTTCCCTTTTATCAGAGATGAATCATATTATTTACTTTTATATCTGCAGGTGGCGGAGAGGGCTTTATTCTTATGGAACAATGATCATATTGAAAATCTTATAAAACAAAACCGAAATGTTATCCTGCCAATTATCTTCCCTGCCTTAGAGAAAAATTCCAGGAGCCACTGGAATCTGGCAGTACAGAGCTTGACAGTAAATGTGCGCAAAATATTCTCCGACATTGATCCCGAGCTTTTCGAAGAGTGCTTACTCAAGTTTCAGGAAGATGAAGCTCGGGAACAAGAAATCAAGCTGAAACGTGAAGCAATATGGAAACGCTTAGAAGATATTGCTGCTATGAAAGCATCAAGTAATGAACCGGTGCTTGTCCCTCGAAGAACTACAATTCATGGGCCATCAAGCTAGAGAGTGGAGGTCATTGTTTCTTACTTCTACGTGGTATGCGGAAAAAGAATGAGTATCATGATTTTTGGAAGGTGTAATGTTCATTGATTGTTGTGTATTCTTGTTTTCTCACTTTCTTGTACTCCTGGATTATTGGTTTGTCAGGTCACATGTGGTGAAGGAAATCACTGCAGGTCACATCTTGAATTAGAAGCAAGGACTGTATATATGGGAATGGATGGATAAAGTAAATGGAGGAACATGGTGCTGCATCACACAGTTATATGAATGTAATTGGTTAATACGTTTGGCCAATTCAGTTTTTAGTGTTTAGAAGGGTGGCACGGAAAGATTTTCATTTTGCAGGTACCTGTCTAGATAGTTTTGGATTTATTTTAATTAATGTAATCTTTTTCTTCAATCATATGTGTATCATTAATACTGTATCGCTTCTGTGAAATGAGATGTTGCCTCAAATGAATTTGTTTTGTGAATAAACCTCACAAAAAATTCCTTGATAGGGAAATGCAGTACTGTATTGTATAATCTACTTCATAAATATTACCCTAGCTGATTGACTAGTTATTGAACTTCTTGACTAGGATATTTCTCTTCCAATTTTTGTGAAATGGCAACACGATCGACTTTGTTTTCTGTGCATAATGAAAAGCTGTAATGAATTACGTGTAAGTTCTCTATAATAACTTCTGTTCTGCACCGTCTTACTTGTGATAAGGTTTTTACTATTACATAGTTACTAATGGTTCTTATGTGCCATATTTACCTAAGGAATATAACATTTCATATGAAGAAGGAATATTTCAACTTCTTGGTTGTGACACATTTGGATTTGTCATATTATATTATGTGATCTGATCGAGCACATCGTGTCGAAGAAGGTATTGTATGGCTTCTTGTTGGGATCTCTCTTAATATTTATCCAGGGGAAGTAATAGCATTGTAGTTTCTTTTTGGTTACAAATTTTACAGGCTTTCCTTTTTAAAAGAGTTTCCCTTGTTAAAGAGGGGTGATATGGGGTTGATTGTGTTTATTATAAAGAAGTCGTTAGATTACATCTAAGTTGGAGATCATGTTCTACTCAACACTGAATGTTTGGATATCCCTTTTCGTCTGTCCTCCTGTCCATGTACCAAATCTCATCTGCGTGCTTCTTGGGCTTTGACTCCTATGTGTTGGGATCTGACTTTGAGATGCTTTTGATTGAACATAAGTAAAAGGAGGAGCTGGATGCTTGTTCATTAATCAAAGATGGTGATCTTGCTCCATTAATGAAAGTGTAACTGTAGCTGCAAATGAAGGAGAAGCTACTCCTTTGGTGGTTTATCTTTTTCATTACGTGATTATTAAAAAATTCAAATGACATTGCAAGAAGTGATTAGCTCGATGTTTTTGGCTATTATGGAGATATTCTAAGGCTCTAAATTTTTTTGTTGACACTTTATTGTAGAACAAAATTTGTATCATTTTAAAAATGTAAATAAATAAATATTAGTATTTCTTTATAGGAGTATTTTACATAGTGGTAGACCATGCATAAAGACACTACTACTTACTTCATTCATTATAAATAGGAAACTGATATTTCTAACACTTTTTTTTTTATAATTTCACGTGGTGGATCTCATAAAAATACCGCTATAGATGTATAACAATGGTTAAACTGTTATTATAGGCATTTTTGTGGGTTTCGATTAGATGGAGATAGCTCTTTGCCGGGAGCCACCGATGCTCGATGAATCAACATCTCTGAAGCAATTCTTTCTTCTTGTTCCTCCTCTCGCGTATAGCTGTACATGAGATGTTCTGTGTCTAAGATCTGTCTCTCCTTTTATAAACAGTGTGGAAATATCAATTCCTTATAAATAAAGCAATCCAACAAAATGGTGGTATGCAAGAGCCAACATTGTTTGTTTCGATATTCACTCATTCAGTCGGTCATTCTCTTAAAGAAAGGAAAAGTCAAGGAATTATACAAGTTGTCGGGAATGCGCCTTCTTTTTCAAGTGGAGTGAATATTAAGGATCATTTTCGAACATCTATGGATTCTGGGAAAACCTATCTATTAGCAGTATTAATCATGGAGATTATGTTAGGTACTTAATATATTTATTAGTAACAATTTTATATTGTTCATAGTATGATATGATACCATTTTATACGGTTTCTTATAATTGCAGCATGTGCTATATTCTGGCACACAAATAGAAGTGTAAAAATAAACATTAACATCTAGTAAATTTAATATATTCCCTTATATTGCACCCAACTTTTTAATGTAATTGCATGGTAAATAATGACTTATCTTATGAAGATTGATATTTTTATACTCCTTTAAGATCCAAAATATAAAATAATTATTGATTTTTAAAGTCAATTTAAAATATTTTTAAATTCAAATGCGACATAATTTTTTTTAATTTTAGTCAATACTATTTAGTCCAGATTTTATAATCTGAAACTATTGAAATATAATTTTTCTTACATAATAACTAGTGAAATTCATATATGTTAAAAAAATTATGCGAATAAATCTTATTTTATTGAGAAAAATATCAATAGTGTTTTTGCGTATATAAATAAATTTATGTCAATATTAAATATGAATGTAGGTAAATACATGAAATTAGAGAAAATAAAGAAAGGACCACACATTATTATTTTATCTTTGAGTCCTACTATGCATTGTGACATTTTTGTGAGATATGAGATAACAAAGAACGGACCCAAAAATTATTATTTTATCTTTGAGTACTAGTATGTGTCAGTGTCACGACAATCTTATGTCGAATTACAGTTGTGAAACATTCCTATGATATATGAGATTAGATAGAATTATAAAAAAAATTCACCTACTACATAAATATTCAAAAGAGTTACGTTCACTTACTACATATCTATCTGATTATTACTAATAATTGACAATAAAAAAATTGACATAAATATTCATAACATATATTCTTTTCCTTTTATCTTTATTTTATATTTATTGATTAAGATTTTATAGTCCTAATCAAAATTGGTCATAAAAATTCATGAACATATAAATAATTTTCCAAATATTAATTCCTTATCCTATTATAGCATTCAATATTTACACCGATTTTACAGTCTCTATCAAAACGCATACTAGTATTATTATTGTCACCCAAAAACAATCCAACAGCTCCAAGCCCTGCTTTGCAATCACCCGTTCCCGTTTCCCATTGGACAAACTCTCTCTCTCTCTCTCTCTCTGTCTCTACAAACAATCACCATTGATTGAAACATCAACTTGAGCTTATCTCCCTCTCTATATAATATATATCTATCTTCTTCTGATAGTTTGATATATGAGTAATATTTATCATTTATATATATCAAAACCCCTTATTCCAATGTGATATCTTCAACAAACTCTGCATATTTATCCAAATTTTACAACGTATAATGAAAGCTTACTTCATACTAGAGAGATTGTAGATATATATTTTATAAATCAGAAATGCCTAGTGTTGCGGTAAAATTATACAGCGTTTTCTTTAAATTCCTAATGAAACACAAATTACAGGCCAGATTTCAAAACCCTCTTGATGAAACTAATCATGCCAGCACCTTCGGTGTATCCACCCGACCCGATGAATCCATCGCCGCCGTTAATCCTTCGTTTGTCGACGGCGTCGCCACCAAGGACATCCACATCGACCCTTTTACCTCTCTTTCCATTCGAATCTTCCTCCCCGATACCTGTCTACTTGTACCCGGTTCCGATTCCAAGTGGCAGAACTCTAAAGTTAGGGTTAGGGCGGTAAGCCGATCCGATCCTAATTTCGGATCTGACATTCTCCGTCGTAATAGCTTCGGTCCGGCCGACATCAGTAATGCAATGAATGGCCCGGAGATTAGTAATAGGAGGAACAGTTACGGTTGTACAACTGATGATTCTGATTTGAAACCGGAGACTGGATCTTACCAAGGCTATTCACCGGCTACTAAGAATTGCCGGAAGTTGCCAGTGATGTTGCAATTTCATGGCGGGGGGTTTGTGAGTGGGAGTAGTGATTCGGTGGCCAATGATTTCTTTTGTCGCCGAATTGCGAAATTATGTGATGTGATTGTGGTGGCAGTTGGGTATAGGCTAGCGCCAGAGAGTAGGTTTCCGGCTGCATTTGAGGATGGGATGAAGGTGTTGCATTGGTTGGCGAAGCAGGCAAATTTGGCAGAATGTAGCAAGTCTTTGGGTAATGTGCGGGGCGTTGGGGCCGAATTAAGGAAGGCTGATGTTGAGAGACACATTGCTGATGCCTTTGGAGCGTCAATGGTTGAGCCATGGTTAGCTGCTCACGGAGATCCTTCCAGGTTACATTTCAATCTGATTGTCTTGTTAGTTATAATTCTCGCTTTTCAAGACTTTGTTTTTACATTTTGTATAGAAAGTTGTAGTCTTTTTATGTTTTGTTGGAGATATAAATTACTCAATCTGACAGACATTTTAGTCTTTTAGAATTTAAAATTAGCATAAATCTTTGTATGACATGCTATCACAACTCGCCGTATCTGTGTTACCTGCTCACATACTTGACATTTTCGTAGATACTTTTTCTCTCTGTTGCTTCTATAAGACCATGAGCAAAAATGCTTGGCACTCTTTTTATTACTCTCTCTTTGATCATCAAGATATAAGTTTGGTATTATGATTTATCTAGTTATTGCTTATCAAGAGCTGCTCCCTTAATACATGCAATTTTTTTGGTTTTTTTATATACGAGTTCTATTCATCTTATTTCATCTTTTACTTCTTTACCTCATATTTTTATAAGACAAGCTTTATCAGTTGAAATTTACATTTTTTGCATGAAATTGGTACAGTGCTGCAAACGTAACACTACGACTTCATCTTTCTCTATTTGATTGGGGTTATGAATGAGCCAGATCGAGCTGAATAGTGTTACATGGTATTAATGAGAATTATAGTGGTCTTTTCATTAGACTGACGTGTCAGTTATTAGGACTACTTATCACTAAACAATTGGAATTATACCTTCGGTAGACTTTAAGTGGTACCTGTCATTGCTTTCCTGGTGGTGCAAAGGTTCATCGTAGTTGGGCATGGGTGTGTGTATGACTTGCTCAGGGGAAAGAAATTGCAAAATAAATTGCTGCAAATTACATTTATGGTACATTACATACAATTGTCTAATCTTAAAAGAGCATAGAGACAAATGACAATCTAGTTGTCAATCGGCAGAACTAGATTTCTTTACAATGAAGGATTCTAATAATTTTGAAGCTTTGCCCCCCTCAAAAACTGTGGTAATTGGTGTTATTTTTGTTGTTCTGGTATTACTTCTAAATATATGCATTGTTCTATCAAGTGGCAAGAAAATTCATGAATTCAGAATCATATCTTGGTATGAATTATTTTTGCAATTGTTTTGGTGTTATTTTTTGTTTTTTTTGGTGTTATTCTTGTTGGTATGGCAAGTGCAATCACAAGACAATTAAGAATTAATATTCGTTTTATTTGAGTTTTGATAAGAAGACTTAATTGGTGCCTAGGATCTTCAACAAGTTGGAGAGTTTGGATCGGGGAATGTGCTCTTTAGAGAACAAAGCTTTCCTTCTGTTTATGACAGTTACTATAGTACTTATTTGGCAATGTGATTCCACATATCAGGAGAAGCTGCTATTTACAGAACAAGTTATATACTCATGTTTAATTAAGTTGCTTTTCTTCACTCCCTAATATACAAAACGAGATACCAAAAGTATGCTGTGCTATATGATTCTAACTTAGTTTTAATTAGATGAACAGATGTGTTCTTTTGGGAGTAAGCTGTGGTGCAAATATTGCTGACTATGTGGCCCGTAAATCTGTTGAGGCGGGAAGACTTTTGGACCCAGTCAAGGTTGTTGCACAAGTTTTGATGTATCCTTTCTTCATCGGAAGTGTTCCAACTCATTCCGAGATAAGACTGGCTAATTCCTATTTCTATGACAAGTCAATGTGCATACTTGCATGGAAACTCTTCTTACCTGAAGAGGAGTTCAGCCTGGACCACCCAGCCGCCAATCCCCTCATTCCTGATAGGGGGCCACCTTTAAAGCGTATGCCCCCTACACTGACAGTGGTAGCAGAACATGATTGGATGAGAGACCGGGCCATTGCTTACTCAGAGGAGCTTCGGAAGGTAAATGTTGATTCGCCTGTTCTCGAGTACAAGGATGCAGTTCATGAATTTGCTACTCTGGACATGCTCCTTAAGACCCCTCAGGCACAGGCCTGTTCAGAGGACATTGCCATCTGGGTGAAGAAGTATATCTCACTTCGAGGTCATGAATTCTCCTATTAAGCAGGATAGAATTCCATAACAATATTCAGGAGCGCCACCATATACCTGCATTTCTGATGTATTTATAGGACGTGCATTGAAACATAAGCTTGCTCCTACTACTTGGGATTCTATCTTGTGCATGATGAGTTGTTTGTTTCTAGCTTCCGGGGTGTTCCGCAGTTTTCCAGTTGGTCCTTGTGCCTATGTTCTTTTTTTATAATATAGATAATTGTCTTAGTAGGTTTAGCTGAGTTGTAACATGCAGTTACCTTCTGTTCTGGAGTTGTGCACAATCACAATGGAACACCCTTAGTGACAATTCTTTTTCCTGTGTATTAATGTGTACCAACTATTCATGAGTAGAATTTAATGAAACGAATCTCTCTTCCACTTTGTTTGGTCATCTCTCCCTTGATTTGTTGTTATACTCTGTTTCTTTGAATGGAGTGCATGGATTTGTTGGCAACATTACTGGATGAAGTCAGTTGCAGGCTGTCGGCCTCCAAGAATTTGTATCGGATTATTGAACATAGGTCTTTTGTAGTTCTAGTCTTTGTATATCCTATGTGCTTGATTAAAACACCTTAATCCATGGTGTGCTTTAGAGCTTTATAACATTTTTTTCACTTGGACAGTTTCTTGCTCTCTTTTGATTTAGAGGAAAAATTAAAAAGGGCCTTGTAGTTTTCTGGTTCAAAACCAGGAATTATTGAACGACCACTTTGATCTTCAGTTTCGTTTTTTTGTGCTCATAGCAGATAACAGGACTATAGAAGGGTGATGGAAAAATGGCGTTCAAGTCCTCTGGTGTTCTATTGTTGGTCTATGGCGAACGAGTTACGAGCAAAATCATTTTGAAAAGCATCTGCAGCTTGCACACTTGGTAGGCCAACTCCCTAAAGCTGCCATTTCCCTATTAGTTATTTACAACACAACTAGGGTATTTTAGTCTGCATGGAATTCCAGCATTAGAATATGACGGGGATTCATTTTGTACATTAAAAAGCGGGTTTTATTTTGAGTGTTCAATATCGTAAGGAATGAAGTCCATAGGAAAGTTGCAAGTACATCCTTTTCCCAGTTAAATTTATGTTGCACAAACTGCACGTAGGAAGAACATGTCAAGTCGTCAAAATTTCGCCTTTTTCTTTTTACCTTGGTAGCCTTTTAGACGAATCATTATCTTATGATGATGGTAATAATTGAACTAATTAACGTGTGGTGGATACTCGCATGAACGATTTTCATTATATTAAGTTCTTTACAAATAAACAAAACAATAATCAGACCAGAAATTCCATTACAACAATGATACCACACAACTGGCACCAAACTTATTTTTTACAAAAATAGCACAATGACAGAAGGGAAACAGTAAAACACAAGTTACAATCAAATTCAATCGTACTTACCGAGGGGGAAAACATGGAGGAAAAGCTAGTGGAAGAAAGTGAAGCAAAATGGGAAAATGAATAGCAATGAAGTAGATATAATTGAGATCTGGCTGGAATGAGGAGATGCAGCAGGTCCAGATGATTTTTTATGGCCGGAATGAGGAGACGGGGCAGGTGCTGATGAGTGCGCAGCCCCATCAGATACACTCATCAATACCAACATTGCAAAGATGATGCAGATTGTGGCATATAGAGTTGATGACCTCCAAGTTGCCATTCTTTTAAAAATGAGAGCCCAATATCTGTGTAATAAGAGCTAGCAAATGATTAGCTTTATACTAGTGTTTCAGTTGGAGAAAAGGTCATCCCGGGGAAGTTAAAACTTGAAACTTTCTTGGATGATACCTGTTGGAGAAAGGTCATACCCTGGGAAGTTAAAAGTTTCTTAGGTGATACCTGAGAAATTAGGTTCACTCCGATTGTTTATTTTAAGTAACTAAGGTCAGAAATGAGATCACTGTCCACGGAAAATTAATGGAAGTACTCAAGATTCTTGAAGTGTCGACATCCTTCCTATTTTACATGTTACTATATAATCTAGTAAGGCAAAAGGCAAAATTTGGCAGAAGTTTATTACACAGTCACTGATCAGGATATTTGTCATACTCCTACAGACTGTTTGATCAAGATCTACTGATCTACTGGTGGTGGAGTAGGTAGTGGCATATGTTAATATTAATATTTTTTTATTTTTTATTTTTTGCTAATTTTAAACCTACACACACTAACACACGCCTACAACAAGAATCGAAACTCCAACCTCTTGGACATGTGGACAATATTATTTTTTTGACTTAGTCAAGTATTATCTTTGAATTAAAAATTAAAAAATTTAATATATATATATATATATATATATTTTAAATCTTAATTCAAATACCCGAATTATGTAATTTTCAAAACTAAAACCATAACCGAATACCAAAAATTGAAACAGGAAAAAACCGAATAACCAAATAGGCAATTTTGATATTCGGTTATTAACCAAATAGGCAATTTTGGTTCGGTTATAACCGAATGCCCTGTCCTAATTATAACCAATAACTAATAACGACTATTCGCATAATTTTGTATCATCTTTTTGTATCTAATCTTTTGTCACCAAAGCATTTTTCATATCTGTCACAGATTCTATGCCACAAAGTTGTACACCATTTAACATCCCCACACTGTTATTGCTAAGCAACAATATGAGAAATGAAGATAAGAAAGAAACCCATAAATAATCTAAAATGAACAACACCAAAGATGTTCTGGGCATTAAAGTTGATCTAAATTGTTGAACGATGAAACCAACAAACAAGGCTCTTGATGAAATTGGCGACCTATGCGCGTTAGTTTTGCCGGCCTCTTGCACGGATGTTAATGGCTCTTGATGCCATAGCCCTCAAGTTAGCTCTGGCCAACATGAGAGAGGCGCTTGTTTGTTGTTGTTGCTCATCAGATGGCCTAAAAGCCTCCATAAACTCTTCTCTCTGCAGTCTTGAGGCCAATGCAGCATCCTCATCTTGAACCGGCAGCTCCTCTCTTCTCCTCACACTACTTCTAACATCACCTCCTCCTCTTCCGGTTGAAGGCCGGACACTTCGGTTTCCCAAATTGTGATTTCTTCTCCTCCTTTCTGAGTTTTGAAATTCACCCTCTAGACCATTTAAGGCGTGAATACCTTGAGTTCTGTTACGCGTTTCCAAGCTTTGGCTCTTTGATTCTCGACTGTCTACAGCTCCAGATGACTTCCTTGCTTCAACTTCTTGTGGAAACAAGAGCTGTATGGTATTCCAAAGAACAGTGTTCACAGTGCAAGATCTTCCATTGCTGCCAAAATCAAGAACCCTTCAATAAAATGGTGACATTTCTTGAAAGTATCTAGTAGGAACAGAATAGAAAAAAAAGTAACAAAAAAGAGAGAGGGTAAAATGCAATTTACTATCCTGGTTTATAGGTTATTGCATGTCACCACCCGTAGTTTAAAAACCACCAAATTACCACCTGTAGTTTCCTAACAATTGCAACGTGCATCAATTCACCTTTTTCAAGTAATGTTGTTAACTGTTGTGCCAAGATTACTACACTACCCTTCTTATATAGTTTCATTCCAAAAAAGGTCCCATCTCAATTTTCAAATACAAACTGATGATATAATTAAAATACCAAGCCTATAAACCTTATAATATAATTATGAGCATTTTTTAGATAATTTATAATATACATTATTGTATAAATATAAATTAAATAAATTTATATTAAATTTGAGTTTGAAAATATTTTAAATTGATTTTTAAAAGGTTAATAGTGAGTTTGTATTTTGCATAAAGAGCCTGACCTAAAAAAATAATTTTAATACCTATATTATTATGACATGACTTAGTTAATTATTAGATGACTGAAGTATATATGTAAAAGGAATAGTTATACAATAGGTTATTAATTAAATGGCACATAAAGTATGTTGCTAAGTTGCTATATAAAAATAAATAAATAAATCCCAAAGAAACATATGTAAAGCCATGGACTACATGAAATTGATTTTCAACACAATTGAAAAGTTACAAATGAATTTAAATTGTTGTCAGCAGGAGAACAATATTTTAAACAGGTTAGTTGCTACACTTTGAATATATAATTACAATACTTAGGAGTTCAAAATATGGATTATTTCAATTATATAATAATATGTGTCATGTGTACCTAACCTACCTTTTTAGATTTGAAATATTATTCATTAAATTAATAATTTAATTATATTGATATGTTACGATAAATAATAAAAGATTTGATTATTCAATATATCTTTAACATTATTTATGACTCTAAAATAGCTAAATATAAGTATATCTTTAACATTATTCACACTCCTATGTTTGGCAAGGAAATAAATACTTTTTATTTACCTTTTCCGTATATTCTTTGAATATTGATTTTTAAACTTTTATTTCTACCAAAAAACACAATAGAAATGAATTAAGCATCTTATAAAACACATTATAGGCAACAACTAAAAAAACACATATTTTAATAAATAAAAATAATACAAAAATGAATTATTGTTTACTTTGCAGTGTACTACAACTAATTTGACCTCTCAAATATTTTTTATGATTTTTTTTGGATTGATTTTGATAAATTGTTGTTGATACGATGAGAGCAATCAAGTAAAAACATAGGCAAGTGGCTAGTATGTTAATTAGGAGTTATGGAGGGCACTTAAGATATTTGGATAGAGAATATAGCTTTTAGAAAGTAAACCACATGCAATTGGGCGATTGGGTGAGGAACACTTGCTGTTTAATTAGACGAATTTAAGGTAATATACAAATTTAAAAAAATCATAGTTGGTAATTTGGTGGTTTCTAAATAAGAGTAGAAAAATCATGATGAGGATAGCGGACCATGCAATAACCTATAAACCATAGGTGATAAAATTGCATTTTATCCAAAAAAAAATAAAAATAAAAAATCACCTTATAAGCTGCCTGCACTTGGGGCACCTCTTTCCACATTTGTCAGCGGCAGACCGCAGACATTTCTTACAAAAACTACACAATTGAAACTTTGTTTTAATCAGCAAAAAATTGATCAACTATACACTTGAAAAAAGAACACAAAATTGAATAATTAGTTACTATAAGTTTTACCTGTGTCCGCAAGGAGTGGTACTGGGTTCAAAGCAAATCTCCAGACAAATCTGCCAAGTAATTAAATAATGCCCAATTATAAAATGAAGTTAATAAAACAAAAATCCCAGTTTTAATTGATATAGAAAAAATTTACAGTAATTGCTAGAAACATATAACAATTGGGGAAAGAAAGAACTCACAGCACAAGAAAGCTCTTCACGAAGCCGATCCATACAAGGAATATCCGAACCACGAGACTCCATTTTTATTGATTCAACATCTCCCACTTTCTTATCAATATTCCCATTCTTTTCCGATTCTTTTTTCTCTTTCTCACACCCTATCATCATTTCCACCCAATAAATACTTAATGAAAAAAGAAGCAACCATTGAAAATTTTATCCAGAGATCATTGGGGGAAAAATTTCTACCTTGTTTAGAACTTTCATCATCACTATCTAGATTAAGAACAGCCACAGGTACTGGACCAGGACACCCTCTCTGAGCCCTGCGTTTTCTGAAACACCCCAATTCTTAACTACCCACCAAGATTAAAAAAGAAAAAGAAATCGAATTTACCTTCTTGAGTTTGTAGGAGGAGTCTTCAAGTGTAAATTGGTGCGTCTTTTATTCTTGATTTGGCGATCTGGAGTGTCCTCAACAACTAGACTGGCGATTAGAAGGGCTTCTTCATCCCAACCGGCCATTTCAGCCACCGATCTGAACCTTGGGCTGAACATACTCTCCTCCCCTTTTTCTCCATTTCCCGCCGCCGCCGCTGCTGCAGGGCTTCGTTTTGATTCTGGGTTCACCACCATTTTTGGGGGTAAAAGAAAGTTTCTTTCTTTCTTTCTCTCTTGCGGCTGAATAGTTTAGGGTTTGTCCGTAGTGAGGGAAAGAGATCAGAAACAAGTTTGGTCCAACGGTCGATTCTTTTGAATGGATTAATTAATTAATTTGTTTTTGGAAAAGGATTTTAAGGCAATCGCAACGGCTGTGCTTGCGGTGACTAAATAAGAAATTTTATTTGTGAGATTTCTCAATATTTTTTTTGGAGTATCTAAATTTAATTTATGATGGCTCAACTTTCCAAAATAAATAAATAATAATTATCAATTAAAAGAACTTCCAATACTCCATCAAATTTGCATTGGATAAATTACAAGAGTATGCTAAGTATTGTGTGCACGGGCACATGGTATATAACATGTAATGCGTATATAACATAAATTATGTTTGATAAATAGAAATTTTATAAAATTTAAATGATTAAATAAAAAGATTAAAAATTTAATTTAAAAAGGACAAAATGGTACTCTATTTGTTTTAAAATTAGAGATACAATTTTCTTTTTAATCTATTTCAAAATTAGAAATATATTTCTATTTTAGAATTAATAAGTGACGTGATCTTCTTAATTTATCATTATTTTTTTATTATCATTTTTAATATCAAATCATCAAAATTGGATTCCTAACTAATATATTAAAGCTATATTTGAAAACATAAAATTATTCTTAAAAGCCGTCGTTTTATAAATGCATCTCTAATTTTTAAAACGGAGGGAGTAATACAATTGAAATTATATGGGCAAAAAAAAAATAAAAAAATGTGACACAATTACAACGTTGATGTCAGCGTTTTCGGAGAATCACTTTACAATTGTGAAATACATACATAGAGTTAAATAGAATTATAAGAATTATTTAATCATATTCCGTAGCTTTTTAAAAAAGTTAACACTAATACTTATTCATGTAATTGATAATAAAAAAAATTAATACATAAATTCCTATCATTTACACTGATACTTATTCATATAATTGCTAATAAAAAAATTAATACATAAATTCGTATCATTTCTCAAATTACAACATAGAAATACGAAGTGGTCTATTAAGAACTTAACAAGGTAGGTGATCCCCGTTACCTCATGCGGAAAATACCAAATGGTAAACAAATGCAACAAGTTATCCTCCTAAAAATAAAGCAATGAATCCCAATAAAACTTTCATAAAACACCTTAAACTTTTTAGTTATTTATTTATTGTTTTATTGTATACTTAATTTTATCTACAAGAGAATTGATCAACCAGTAAATATGTTTGTCTCTGTACAACATGGTATCATCACTTCATTGTATCCTAAAAAAATAAAAAAATAAATACACAAAGGGCTCAGAAGATCCCTCTTAATTATTCATCTCAGTGTTTTACTTCTTTTGCTCAACATAAAATCTATCTGTCGTCCTGCTCATCTTGCCAAGGTAGCATACCATTTTTTGGGTCAGCAAAATTCTCTAGCACCCTGTCTCTAAGGTGCATGTCCGTGACCTCACAAAATCGGCCTGACCAATCCGGTGGCTCAACGGCTCTAGTTCCCAACCCCGGGACTCGGTCCTTGGACCCTAACTTCTTCTCCTGTTGCCAATCAAACACATAGGTTGCCACCCTCCTATAAAATTTCTCCTTGAACACTTCCCACACTTGGTATTTGTAGTGATTAATTATCAACATACTTCTATTCATATTGACATACTTAAAACCATCCCTCAAATGAAAATGGTGCACCATATTGATCAATGTGGAATTCAGTGCTTCAGGTCTCACTATACTTTTGTGTCTTTCGGGAATACCTAACCGACATGTGTACCCGACCATTACGCCTTTCTTGGGTGTCCGATTAAGGCCTGACGGGCCAAAACTATGACAAGAGATTCGCAACTCAGCCACCTCGCTAGGCCTAGATTTGTTGTTAAGAATATTATGCAGTGACAAGCCATTAGACAAGTGAAAGAACTCATCAACATCAATAAACCCGACCCATTCACAGGAATCCCTGACTCGTAATGCACAATGGGCGAACCCAGCTTCTTGTGTTTTAATCCAAGGCCATATATGTCGGGTTATGTTATAATTGCCTTTCATTACTAATAACTCAACCACCTTATTAATATCGTCGTCGCTGTTATTGTCGTAGATGAACCAACGTTGAACCCCAATTCGGGAATGATACATGACCCATTCCTTTAAGAACCGGGCCTGATTGCGGAGCATTGTACATATACACATCTCATGTTTTTTATGGGCTGGTGGGTCGGGCTCCAATCTACGTTCGGGTCGGGCAATGGACTTCAGTATCCCTCTACCTACTAGTCTGATTGAGACCTTGATAGAATTATTATTTATCCTTTGTTTCAATATTCTCAAAGGGGTTTTGCAACGTACGATTTCTTGGGCAATCGAAACGACGTCGGAGCTCAACAAGAACTTGGGCCTGCTGAAATCTGACCCGTACACACACTCGAATCTTGATGCGTTTGACACCCTTCCTTGCCGTAGATTAAGCCCTTTCACGAAAACAATGGTGGTATTGTCGCGGTCGATCATAGCTTCGTAAGCCAATGCGTCCCAGTGGTGGGTGGGCCCAGCGGGAAGGTTACCGTTGGATTTCACGGCGACGGAGACAGTGAAGCCACGTGGCTGAAGCGGGCACCGGACGATCTGGTGGCCGAGATATTCACCGTCGATTGATACCGGCGAGAGCTTCAGCTGAGACCGAGATGAGTTGGATGAGAAGTAAATACAGTCGATGTCATCTGTCGAGAAAAACGGAGCTGAAGGAGGGTATTTTAGGAATAACACTGCTTGGTCTGGAAATGTGACCGTTTCTCGAATGGATAGGGCTGGAGTAGCCGGAGAGTCGCCGGAGATGGCTTCCATCGCCGGAGTTCGTGACACTAATTGTGGATGATACACTCCGTAAGAAATTGAAATATTAAATTACTTATTGAATAACACAACGGGTCCCTAACATAACCTCTAAAATTAATAATAAAGTAGAAAAGTAGTCTGTATGTTCAATTTTCTTATACAGGAATCAAAATCTGTGGATAATACTGAATCTCAAAGTGCTCAACTAGTATCCACACAAGAAAATTCATAAACCCTTCAATTATTAATTACAACAACTGCAAGAATCAATAAGAATATTCATAACCCCCACCCCAGTTAACTAAAACAACTGCTAGATTCAATTAGAATAAATCTTTTAAATTAACATATATAGGAACACCTAAAAAAAATGAATCTTTTAGCAAAATTACTGAGCTCCGAAACTCATCATTCGAAATTACGGAAATTAAAGTATTACCCAGAAGTGAATAACAACTGAAGAGAGAAATTTGATTGATTAGTTAAGTGAAAGAGAGAATATCAATTAATTACCAACCTGTGAAGAAGAGGCGTAAAGTGGAGAGAGTGAAGCCGGAAAAGAAAACAAGAAGAAGGAGAGTGAAGCAGAAGGCTTTCCATGGTTTAAATTCACCATGTTTTTTCCGATCTTTCATCGCTTAGCTTAGCTAAGACACCGATCTCAATAACCACCCAATTAATCCAATCTTTGATGAATAAAAACGTCTTCTTTCTTGTAATTCATTTAGAACTAATTTAATTAAATATATTTAATCGTGCTACTATTTCATTCGTTTCGTTTCTTTTCTTTTCTGCACTTGAGACCCACTTTGAAAAGTTTGGAGGAACAGAAATGAAGAGAGAGAAAATGGGGATAAATGGAAGGATGATGAAAGAAATGGAGACAGAAAGAGACGGGCTTCAAGTTTTTTCTTCATTTCCTTCTGTAACTACGCATATTCATCACAGCTCCAACTCAAACCCACTAATGTAATGCCTGCCAAATCACTAGGTGGGTGGAGGAAGTTTAGTGATTTTGATTGTGGTGGCTTTGTTTGATGCTTAATGAAAAGATGACGATGATAATAAATTATTATTTTGAGTATAATTGTTGCAAACGAATATAATGCGAGTACAAAACTTTCTTTTTAAGTGGAAGTAGTGTGGGACGCCACTACCTACATGGTCATAGGGTCAAGTCGTCGGAGTAGACCCACCGGCAATAGCCACGTCATTAGGTAGGTCGCCTGATTGAGAAGGCGTTCCAAAAAAAATATAAATGGGACGGCTTTATCGTTTTGGGTGGTTAAATTGGACTATCAAGATACCCACACGTGATGCGAGTTTTGGGACCATGAATGTACGCTGGGTTAGTTCTGACCATGGTCCATGTGTCTATAGCTTGCCTGTGGGCTTGTACAATACATTAATTATTGGGTTTAGGACTGACCATGGTCTACTATTGTAACGTGCGTAATACTTTCCAATATCATCACCAACTTGTTGATTCTTTGCTCTCTGGTAAATTCTGCCATATATGTTCCCATTAAATTGTGAAAACTGAAATAACGTGAGGGGTTTTTTATTTAATAATATTTTCTTCAATTTTTTTTAAAATAGAATTTATTAATTTAAAAATAAATTGAGAGTACGAAGAGTGAGACATTTTACATTTATGCATGATCTGTCATTTAAAATAATACTATATATTGAAAATCCTATATATTGGTGTTCTACTTGGAGTAATCTTACCCCTAACTACAAGAACCTATTTTAACCATGAAAGCTGAAAATTTTGGAATAGATGTTTGTTCAATCATGTTTGGGACTTTGTATAATTGTTTTTGGTTTTTGTTTTTGTTAGAATTTAAGATGAAGAATGAAAAAGTAAGAACACGCGATATATCCAGTTCACCAAATTAGTTAGTCCTGCTTGTCTGATGTATTCAGTAGATGCCTCACACGCTCTAAAATAATTCACACAGCAAATAATTGTTTTTATAGTAACTAAAAAACCCTAGTTGCTATAACATGAGCTTAAACCCAATACATTAGTAAACCAAAGACTGGACCACTAATAAATTTTCAAGCCCAATTATACCATTGCGCTTGGCTTTCAGGGGGCGTTGCCCCCTTGCAACCCCTGCCAGCTCACCGGCGAGCTGGACAGCCACTCGCTCATCGGTGAGCGAGACCCCAACCACCCTGTCGTAGTGACAATTAGTCGAACCCGCAGAAGTATGAGTCAATCCCAACATTCTCCCACTTGGTGAATAATTCCTGATACCCATCTCAAATGTACACCACTCGAACTTTGCCAAAGTAACTACTTTAGTCAAAAAGTCTACGATGTTCTCTGTTGTGTCAACCTTCTCTAAGAAAATCAGTTTCTCATTAACCTTCTCTCTAATGAAGTGATACTGAATATCAATATGCTTTGACCGTGAGTGAAATGCAGGATTCTTCGCTAAGTGAATAACACTTTGACTATCACACTTTAAATTCACTGCCTTCTGCTTAAAACTAAGCTCGACACACAATCTGCGAATCCATATTGTTTCCTTACTTGCATGAGTAAGCGCCATGTATTCTGCCTCAGTAGACGAAAGAGCAACAACACTCTGCTTCTTGCTCATCCAACTCGAACTCACAGGACCACCAAAAAAGTTGAATACATAACCACTTGTTGATTTCCTGCTATCAACATCTCCACCCCAATCAGCATCTACCGATCCTAACACCTCAAAGTTCATTTCATCTCTCTTACCCCCAAAATGCAATGCAAAATTAGAAGTACCACAAAAATACCTGAAAACTCTTTTGATGACGGTCTAATGCTCCTTCCCGGGATTAGACATGTACCTGTTCAACACTCCCACTGCTTGCGCAATATCTGGCCTCGTACAAACCATTGCATACATCAAGCTTCCAACAACGCTTGCATATGGAATGTGAGCCATATCTTCTTTTTCCTCATTGGTCTTAGGATATTGATTTGCTGACAACTTTGTTCCTGTAGCCATAGGAGTTCCAACCAGTTTGCAATCCATTATGTTGAATTTCTTCAACACCCCTTCAATGTATTTCTTTTGCCCTAAAACCAATTTTCGATTCATACAATCCCTGTGTATATGCATACCTAAAATGAAGTTTGCTGGCCCAAGATCCTTCATATCAAACTGTTGTGCTAACAACCCTTTTACAGACTTAATCATTTTCTTGTTATTTCCAATTAATAACATATCATCAACATACAATGTTAGAATAACAAAATTGTCACCCAACCTTTTCACATAAACGCAATGATCAGCTTGACACTGCGTGAATCCAAGCTGTAAGACGTAAGAATCAAACTTTTGATACCACATTCTAGGAGATTGCTTAAGCCCATACAAAGACTTCTTCAATTTGCTTACCAAATTCTCTTTGCCTCTGCTCTCAAAAACCATCTGGTTGCTTCATGTAAATCTCCTCCTCTAAGTCACCATGAAGAAATGTTGTTTTGACGTCTAGTTGTTCAACCACTAGATCATAAACAACTGCTGCAGATAAAACTGTCCGGATGGATGTCAATTTTGCTATTGGAGAAAATATCTCATCATAGTCAATTCCCTCTATTTGAGAATACCTTTTTGACACCAGTCGTGCTTTGTACTTTTCTACCTTTCCATCCGCATTTGTCTTCTTTTTGTACACCCATTTGCACCCAATTGCCTTTCGATCCTTAGGCAATTTAACAAGACTCCATGTTTGATTCTTTTCAAGTGACTGCATTTCATCATTCATAGCAAACTCCCACTGATTCGACTCCTCCGAGGCCCTCGTTTCCTTAACTGTGCACGGTTCATCATTAGTGACATTTAAAGCATGATATGCACTAAGTGAATACCTGTTAGGTCGTCTTCGAACCCGTGTGGACCTCCTCAATGTAGATTCAACTTCTTCGTCAGCCTCAGTCTCATCCCCTTCTTCAATATCAGAATCATCACCATCTTTCTCATCATGTTCGGCCTGAACTGGTTCATCATCCGCAAAGTCTGTAGCCAATTGTGAATTTTCAATCTCCACCTACTTTCCCATGCTCACATCAATCTGCACACGATCAGGTTCTTCAGAAGACTTATCCACAACTGGCTCATTCAGTATTTCTTTAAAGACGACATCTTTGCTGTATACAACCCTGTCGTAGTGGCCATTAGTCGAATCCACAGAAGTATGAGCCAATCCCAACAGTTTTAATTGGGTAATTTTAAATCCTTATACGGCTGCACTACATTCACAGGAATGTGGTTATCCACATACCCATTCTTGTGGCGATCCTGTTAATGATTTTTCAACTTCACCTTAGTAAGTTCATAATATTTTTTATTACATTAGATCGATAAGTTGTAACACTTTTTTAATGGCAATTTTTCTATACCCAATATAACAAAGAATATTAAGAAGTTACTACGGTGGAGTTGGTACCGGATCCGCCAATTTGTGATAGGTGCCTCAATTGGGACATGTATTCTTTTTCTTGTGTGCATCTTATCTTTAGGCATACAAATGTCTTTGATGAGGTTATAATTATTCGAATTGCAAAAGGGATTGGCCATTATTTCCTTTTCATTTCAAAATGATAGTTGGGCGCTTACCAAAAATATTACTCGTATGTTTTTATTGGAAGGGAAAGAAGGGAAAGTTGTAGCTTGATTCAAGTTTCCCTTCCCCTAAAATAAAACTCACAGACAGGCCGGCCGCCGCCGTTAGTGATGAAAAGATTAACGGACTTGGTAGACTTTGTTTTATGATGCTTTTGCTTCAAACAGTGCTTATTTGTTTGGAGTAAAGTTACAATGAGATTAATGAAAGTTTTTTCGGGTTGGATTGTATGCTAATCACTAGTGAAATTTAAAGAATAATTTAACTATAGATGTAGACTCTGAGAAAAGGATGTTGATGCCAACCCCATGAATTGGATCTAAGAATGTGCTAACTTGAGTTCGAGATAAAAACAGATAAGGACAGGAAGCTAGTTCCCCACAAATTAGCTTAGAAAAACATATTCAGGTTCATAGATATTGGCAAAACTTCACGAGTTAGACCAGATGCCAAAAGTCCTGTAAGCTTCTAGTGGCCATCATTTTTTCTTGGTAGACGAGAGTGCTAATGGTTGCTATGGACTTCATCTCAGTGCCTTCTCCTAGTCACTTTGCTTCACCTGTAGGGTAAAAGAAAGGGTACAATTACTTGCAAATTTTTCATGTATCTGCATTCAGCAACCTGCTTCTTCTTCTTCTTCTTAAAAGTTTAAAATATTATATACCTCCGGCAATTTTCTCCACGACTCACTCAGGCCTAATCTTCCTAAACTGTTTTGTCTTTTCTTTCATCGACCCTCTTGATGCTTAAAAAATAATTTTCTGCATTGTGTCTTTGAAGTGAATACTTGGAAATGTTGAAAAATCGTTTTGAATATGCTCCTCCGTCTACTAGTTGTTTGTAATTCAGAAACTTTTTGGGAATTTTTAATTTGCAACAAGTTAAAACAGAGAGAGCACAATAATATAATCTTCGATGTTAACCCGTGTGACGTTTCACACCTCAGAAAACGAAATGTGATGTTTGTGTTTTTTAATGTTTCTTTTTATCTTTTTGTTAATTTGTTTTGAAGCAGAAGAACAGGATGCAAATCCTCACTCTCTTGAACATACTGATGTAGGTCCTGTCTATGTTTACTTGTTTTCACTCGGAGAAACACGAAACCATTATGTACTAAAAAAATATTTTGTTAGTTTGTTTAATCCTTTGAGTTTATCACATCACCGAGTACGAGAAGTCAGTACATCAGCCAAAATGAACGGTAATATTAATTTTCAGTCAAATCAGCCTCGGTGTAAACATATTTCTGCACAAATGTGTGTGTAACGACGACCCTTTTTGCTACCGATTTCCTTTGCATAATGTTAAATAGCCATTTATTGCCGATTTACTGCAGAATTTTAGCTTTCAAGTGAGTTTATACTCTGAACCAACTACATGTTATGGGAATAACATCAATCTTCTTTACTTGGAAGAGTTGCCCCCAAAGACAAAACTGGCCAGCTTTGAGGGGGACGGACCAAGGAATCCTATTGGTGTAATTACAAAAATTCTATCTTAACATATAGAATAGACCAATAAGGGATGACTTTCAGCTGCATAATATAGAATTTGTCAATGGAGACGACCCACGTCTGTTGCTTCTTGTAAAAAACACTGTCCATTGTCTTCACTCTTAATAAGAGTGGTGGACATTTTATTATTGCATTGCGGTCGTGCTTTTTAGGCCATCATCTCTAATTGCTTTCTCTTAATCCCATCTAATAATGTGTATCCCCCTTAAACAGCACCCCTCTTTGTTTATGTTTCTGGGTGATCTGGCAGAAACTGTGCTTTGATTATAATAAGATCCTTTAGGACAGTTTAGGTACTAGCCCTTGTGTCCAGTTTGCCTTAAGTCCTTCTCCAGGGTGTTTCTCTCTCCAAAGTTGTATGTAAAATGGGAAGGCAACCTTGCTGTGATAAAGTTGGCTTGAAGAGAGGTCCATGGACTATTGAAGACGATCACAAGCTCATGAATTTTATCCTCAACAATGGCATCCAGTGCTGGCGAACGATTCCCAAGCTTGCAGGTGTTCATTGATAAACATATCGACCTCTTTTTTCTCTGGTACTTTCAAAGAAAGAGTATATCTGTATATCTACATGTACATATATACCTACATGCATCTATATCTCTACATTTGAAATTAAAAAAATTGCACTTTAAGCTGGTGAACTGATAAGTATGACAAAATTCTGTAACGTGATATTTATTTTAGTTGATGACTCGCTAAATTTGACAACATTTTGTTTGGTGATGAAGGGTTGCTAAGATGTGGAAAGAGTTGCAGATTACGATGGATTAATTATTTGAGGCCTGATCTTAAACGAGGCATGCTATCCGAAATCGAAGAGAATCAGATTATACAACTTCATGCCCGTCTTGGTAACAGGTCTTTTCGCCTAAGCTCTATGCCTGTTGTTTACTTCATTCATTCCTTCAAAATACAATATTAGGCGCCGACAGACTGTTTAAGAGAATTAGTATATGCTTGAGTTCTTAATCCTAAAATGTGTAATCGGATTCTTTTGCAGGTGGTCTAAGATTGCCTCTCATTTTCCTGGCCGAACTGATAACGAAATTAAAAACCTCTGGAACACCCGAATCAAGAAAAGGCTGAAACTCCTCGGAGTAGACCCTCCGACACATAAATCCCTTCAGCATGACGCACAAGAAGCAGAAGATTACATCGAAACTATGCCAGAGTCGATTTCACAAAAAGGGCAAGAGGATATTATGGGGACTACATCGACAGATAATAATGTCCAACGAGATTACCAAGAAAAAGATGGGAAAAGAAAAGAAGTGGACGCATCTTCCAAAGAAAATACCAATCTCTTAAACAACTACAAAATGCTGTGTGGAAGCTTGGATAAAGTGGACTTGTGGATGAACCAAGAAAACAACTCCTCCTCCTCTGGTGCTTATAGCCCATCATTCTCTTTGGAAGATTCTTTAAATCCATCAATGGGAGAATCCTCTTCTATCCAAGAAGATTCTTGGCAGCAATGGGTCGATAGTGTGGATTCAATGATCTTTTGGGATACCTTCAATCAACTAGAACAAGAGCTTTTCTTTTCAAGAAAAGGCCAATGAACTTGAAACTCTCTGCAACAATGAGTTGATAGTGTGGATTCAGCGATCTTAATTGTGTTTTGGGTAGTGCTGCAAAAATAATTCGACACAAATCCCTTGTTTGCCTTCATGCTCTGCTATTAAATCTTTGAAATTGAATTCTGCGCCTGTATTTGTTTTATTAACTTTTATCTGACAATTGTAAATTGTTGTTTTCAATTTCGTCAAGCTTCCAACATTCTAATGGCCTAAGATTTAAAAACTTTAATTTGTGCACAAAAGTTAACTTCACTTTACATGTCATTAATTTGAGCTCTCAAAAAGAAACATGTTTTCCATTTGATTCTTGCCTTTTGTATAAAGAATAGGCACTCAAGGGACACCAAAATAATTGAATGTCTAGAGGGTTCATTAGCTAAAGCCTTGAGTTGCTTTGTAAAGTCAGCAGAATTATATATTGCTAAATAAAAGCACTGAAATAAGTTTGTTTTCAAATGTTGGCTGGCTGGCTAGCTAGCTAGGTGCATGAATGGAATCATTTATATGGAACCCCACTACTAAACACTCTTCACCAGATGATTCTATCGAGTTACATGCAATGCAATGTTTAAATAATTTTTGAAAGAAAAAAAAAAAAACTGACTCAACCACGAATTACATTAATTTCATTAGATATTGAATAATTATTTATGCGTCATTAGTAGTTGTTGGGATGTAATTGTTTGAGCCTGTGTAAATTTATTTTGACGGCTTGCATAGTGGGAGAGTCCTTATTAAAATAAGATTATGTTTCTTTATTTGGGGAGATAAAAAAATCTAATTTGAAAAGGAATCTATTAATAATTAACTACAGTTATAAGGAGGATTTGAAAAAAGGGTTACTACTCCTAATTGATTTAGGGTGCACGTGTCATCTATAAATACAATTATAATTAAGGAATTGAGAGGGATGACATAAGATATACGTTACATTTATTACATTCAACAAGTAAAAATTCTTGTGTTCTTATTTTAAATTTCAGCAATTGTTTGTGTGTTTAGCGCCTTTTTATTCATTGTTTGGTGATTTGAGCGAGCGATACAAAATTTAGGTATCATTAGTAGTAATGATCCATTCTAAAATCACATGCATACCATTAATTTGATTTAGAATCGTTTTTAAGGGCAACATATTTCTTTAAACCTTCAGAATTAAATATGACTCTTGGTTAGATCTAATAGCCATTACCTTTTTGTAGTTGAATCTTAATCTTAGAAGCAAATCCAAAATCAGGTATGCTGGCAAGTTTGAAGATACTCACTTGAGTTCTCAAATGGCTGTAGGGGCAAACAAGTACCCCTTGCCCACAAACCTACAATAAGAATATAGTTAGACCAATTTTTATTTTTTATTTTATCTTGGAAGAATACTTTTTATAACTTGCACTATTTTATAATAAATAGCTTAGTCAGCCATTAGTGTCACATGCAAGTTCTGCTCTCAAACTAAAGAATAACTTATGAGCAAAAGAAATGCGAAAAATAGTTCCAAATCTAATTACAAACACTACACGAAACAACGAATCTAATAAAGTTGGGGACTGAATACTTCAAAAAAACAATAAAGTTTGTGAATAGTATTTAGAGTTGTTACCCACAAAGATATGTTTATGTACTTCTAAAATAGTCGTCCTTATCGATTGCTCCGTTTTAAAATTAAATATATAATTTGATTTTTAAAATTAATTTATATATGATATTTTTTTAAAAAACTTAATAATTGTAATATTAGTTGAAAAAGTTGATTCATTATTAACTAATTGTCATAATTAAATTAAAACTTGAGTTTCATACTTTCATTCATATTAGAATTTTAAATACATTTTGTCAATATAAACACTAATATAGAATTCCATTAGAAACTTAAATAAAATTAAAAAAATTATTATCTCATAATCATAACTAAATTCATTTAAATATTTAGCTTAATAATTGATTGAAAGAACTTATAAAATATAATTCAATATTTATTATTTAAATAAATATTTAATAATTTAATAACTATAATTATTTTTACAATTTTTTAATTAATTAATTAATTTAACAATATAATAAACCATTATCTATGCTCGGTCGGTGAGCTCTTTTATTTAACTTAACTAGACCAAGGAAGTTGATAACGAGCTAGATAAGGCCCAATAAGTTGGAAGTTAATGTGTAGATTTAAAATAAAAAGCCCATCATTTCAGCCTGGTAAAGTGACCAGGACGGACATTACAATAGGAATACGCAGAAATTCAATTCATTTACCTTATTTTACCCAGTACTACCATAGAACTAGAAGGATTTGGGGGAGAGAGAGAGAGAGAGGATGTGGCAGATTCCTCAGAGAGCCATAAACACCGCCGCTGGGTGTCCTCTCCACACCAGATTCACTCTACAAACTCCTAAGGAAGTAAGCTCTCTTTTTTATTCTAATTCTCTTGAACTTTATTTAGTTTATAAGTTTGCAGTTTGCTCTTCAATTGCTAGTTTATTTTCTTTTATATGCTTTCTTTTTCTCTGGGTTTTGTAATTCTTTGAATTTTTGTGAATATGTTGTGTATACTAACATACCCATGTAAATTCTTGAGTTCCTGAGGATTGAATTGTCCAGATTAATTTAGTGGTGATAAATCGAGAATTTACGTTTTTGGTAGATTTGTTGTTTGAATTGAATGTATCAGTAAAGGAACTAAACTGCTCTGCGGATTGGCAGAGAAATTTGTGCCATAATAATATAATAGTATTAAGGTTTCAATGCGTCGATGTAAAATGAAATTTAAAACCATTTACAACTACCAAAATTGGAACTTAATTGATTTCCATATACACGAATAGACCAACCTTTAGTTTCATTTTATGTTCTTGTTCTTTTGTCACGTGGATTACTTATCTAGTGAGCAAGATAGGAATTATAGATGGCTCTGAGTGAAATGCGCAGTTCAACCTAGTGCTCCCCAACGTAATTATTCTCCCTCTGTCAACAAATTGAGTGTTTGCTTCAAGCATCCTCCCCCACAACAATATGAAAGCTCACTAATTAAAAGTGAACTCATGAAATTGAAAGGAGAGGTTCATTTACTAGTCCTCAGACTGTTGAGTTTACTTAAGGAACTATCTGTAGAAAATCATTGTTATATCTATTTCTAGTGTTTTGGTTCCTCAGCAGTAATAGTGAGCGACTCTTTTCATATGGAATGAATTACGAGAATAATAAAAAATAAAAAAAGGTTTAAGTACGATGATCGAATTTTGATTTCAATAACTTTAGTTAAATGTATTGTTTGCTTGATTTATATTCTTATATATAAATGGCATGACGAATTGTAAAGTTGACATTTATCTTTCATACTGTCAAATTCTGTGTTAGGTCAAGGAGGAATATGGAAATGGAAGTTTGTATAATTTTTCAGCTGAGTTCTTAAGAATAATTAGCCCAGCTGTTGATAGTAAGATGAGATCAGATCAGTTGGAGGTGAAAAGCTAATTGTTGGATCTTTTTAAACCTCTGTCTTTCTTTCCCCTCTTCACACCAGACGGCTGTCAGTGTATGAGGCTGTATTCTCCGAAATTTGACACATTTGTCCAGATAACAGATAATACGCCCGGGATTACTTGAACCATCTCGGGAGCAACAAGTTCACCCTGATATATATCAAAACCATAAAGAAGCACAGACTGAGCCGAGATCCCCCTAGAAGAAAATAGTCTAAATTTTCTACATGATAATCTTGGTCGCAATTTTTTAACCGAAGCAAGCAAGTTTTGAGAGTGATGGCATTTGCGTTCTCTCCTACACATTCTGGTTATAGTTAGGCCACTCAACTTCATCAATTAAAGTAGGATGATTTGCAAATGTTGTCTAGATTGTGGTAGATATATATATATAGTACATTAATGATTCTGCTAGCCAAGGCAATAAAGCACTCCTGTTATGTATTTGTATAGTCGAGTGAAGAGAATATATGTGAAACTCTTGTGCAATGATATAGCTAATGTTTGTTTGTTGACTGACATAATTATTTGTGTTGTGCGAGGTGACATTGAACTATACATATGCATAGAAGCATTTTTCGATCATGAGGTTTCTGGTTGTTAGTCCCTGCAGTGAAAAAGATGAATTCTTTTAATTTAGAATACATTTATAAATATAATATTAATCTAAACTAAAATATTCCTTCCTATTTAGGCGATCTTTGTTAATTTTTAAAACTGCAATTTTGAATTTTTTAACATATTAATTGTTGCATTGATCAAAACCAAAAAAGCTTACATCAATTTTAAATTTGGGAGTTGCAAATTGGCTAAGAAAGAAATTAAATTAGCAACTTTAAATCTAGTTTATTTTCGCACAAATTTAAAATATATTAAATTAATATAAATATACTGACTCATATAATAGTATATGGGACCCATCCCCAACTTTCGACACCATGGAGAGACCATGTACCTGCTCCCTGCCAAACTGGGCCCACTTGTTTTTGGGCATACCTTTGACTCAATTTTTTATTAAATTTCATACCTAATTTTGATGCTAATATTTTTGTTAAATAATTTTTATTTTTAATATTGGTGAAAGTAACACATTGTAAGATTCTTTACGCGAATAAGTACTTTAATAACTACACTTAAAATACCTTAACCATTATTATTAAGGGAGAAAAAAGTTATTTTTACTTTTAGACTCTCTGGTGTTTTAAAATAAAATATTGTGTTAAAATCTTTTATTTTAAAAATAATTATCACATGTTGCTACCTTACAATTTTTAAATTTAATGAAAAATTTAAATTAATTATTTTTATTTATTTTTTCTCTTATATTATATAGCATTATGTTATCCACCATTTTTATACCATGAGAAATTAACAAATTTTATGTGGACATGAAAATTGGATATCAATATTTTATAATTTTACCTATTTATATTTTTATCTTCAATTCATGTTCAATTATCATGTTCCCACAAAAGAACTCTTATAAATAGTATAAGAGATTTTTTATAAGGACCATTTTATAAATACAACATCTAAACATAATATTAAATACTACATCTCATCTCACTGTTAAAAAGTAGAATTTGGCAAGAATTTTTGTGTTAAAATCTATTTTTTAATTGTAAAATGAAATATAATATTTGATGTTGTGATCGGATGTAACATGTTTATGTAAACTTATTCCTTTTACAAATACTGAAGCGAAGAGAACCCAAAATAGCAAAAAATAAAATTTTAAAAAAATATATTTAATGTGTACGATACAATTACTTAGTAAAAAAAATAAGGACTTTTAGCAACAAAAAAAAAACAAAAAACAAAAACAAAAATAACGACTACGTTGCGGCTACTTGTTGAGATCGTCACTCTCTCTTTCTTTCTTTCTTAATCAAGATACTGGAGCTCGACTGTTAATCTCATAGAGAAATTCAGTGCTAATTGACGAATCAATATAAAAAGCCATTTTTAATCATTTCCTTCGCATCTCCCCTCTGGCACAGAACAAAAAACAGAGAAAGAAAAGTCAAAAAGTTCGCGTTTTGACCTCCATCTTCATCAAATCATGAAATTCAGATCCCTGCTACAATTTCTTCTTCTGTAATGGCCAGATTTCTGGTTTTGTTGTTCTTGGTGGTTTTGGGTCTGATTAGCAGTGGTGGTTGGGCTCAAGAAGAAAAAAAGGAGACATGGAGGATCCACACTTTGTTCTCGGTGGAGTGCCAAAATTACTTCGACTGGCAGACAGTGGGGCTCATGCACAGCTATAAGAAGGCCCAGCAACCCGGGCCTATCACCCGCCTCCTCAGCTGTACGGATGAGGAGAAGAAGAATTACAAAGGCATGAATTTGGCTCCTACTTTTGAGGTCCCTTCCATGAGTAAACATCCCAAGACTGGCGATTGGTATTATTTATACTTGTTTGTATATCCGTATTGCCTCGGTATTGTGATGATGAGTTTAAGAATGTCATTTGATGAATTTTGTTATGTTCTGGTCTGACTTTTAATTGTTTTTGTTTTGTCGGTTGAATTGTTTCGTTATTTGGCACACGTATTTCTACTTATGTGTTTCTATTGACAATTTGGAGAGGTTTATATTTGTCAAGAATAAATTTTGGAACCATTGGATTTCGCGAATTATATTGCTATCGTAGGACCTTGCACAGCATGGCATGTATATTATGAGACCAATACATACATTCTTAAATCTGTGGCATTCGTAACTCTGATTTTTATTGAAGTTCAAGAATACAAAGCTTCCGAATTTTCATGACAATTTATCATGTCATCTTCCTCATTGACTCCCTATATGGCTATATTATCTCCATTATGTGCAGCTTCCCCTAAAAAAATAAAAATGTTTGTTGGACGATTCTAGAAAATCATACACTTGTGCCATATTTCCATGAAAAAGTTGAAACAGTTTCTATAGTCCTGGGACATTTCAATGCTGATTCACTTACCGTCTCCTTTAAAGTCTATTGCGGTTTATATCTGATATGAACTGGGGGTACTGTACTACCCTGAAAACTCCTGAATTTGCTTGTAATTTTGGAGTTATGAATGCTAAAACTTTTCCTCTTTCTTTGAGCCCATTGTGATAACGCATTTACCAAATGTGCTCAAATATGACACTATGACTACGGGATTTCTGAAAGTAATTGAAATTTGGATTTAGAATACATACACTGAAATTGATTTTATTGCTGCTCATATTAAATGCCATGAGAGTGAGTAACATTCATTATCAACAAGGTAAAACTGATTTGCAGCAATTAAGTTAACTGATTTCTAGATTCTGGGGTGGGTGGACGTGTTAAAATGTTGAGAACAATTTATTTATTTTTGCATATAAAGAAAAGGTAGAAGTTGCTCAACACAGATGCTGACTGCAAATAGCATCATTTATTGAACAATTTTAGATGAATGCAATCCTTTCTTTTTATATGCGTAAAAAAACATCCTTGTTACAAAACAAAATTTTGTGAGACAAAAATTAATGTCGATTTGAATCAATTTTTGCAATAGTAATTAAACTAATGACCTTGTGATGCTGCTCATATCTATTTATACGGTAAATCACATTTGCTAACAAGTTTACATGTATACAGAGAAATATTTGTATCTATTTGTCATCAACATCATTTCTGGAACTGGCATAAAAACAAAAATTCTGATTAGGCTCATATTATAATCTTTATTGTCTGTAGGGTGGTATTGATTTGCTGTTCCTTTTTATTAAAGCTTATTATTATTTACGACAATACTTTCATAAGACTCCCTTACATAAAGCATTTTTAGCATAAGTAGGTTTTAGTTGTAAATTATGACCTAGCTAGCATCTCAAAAAAAAATCTTCCTATCACAAAAATAAGAAGTGAAGTTTCAAGAAATAAATTTATTCATACTTGCAGGTATCCTGCAATCAACAAACCAGCTGGGGTCGTCCACTGGCTTAAACATAGTAAAGATGCAGAAAATGTTGATTGGGTTGTAATACTTGATGCAGACCAGATAATCCGAGGGCCAATCATACCATGGGAGCTTGGCGCGGAGAAAGGAAGGCCTGTTGCTGCATATTATGGGTAATAATAGACATCCTTATAATTTTTTAGTTGAGCATATATCTTCTTCTTCGGCAATATCTTAACTATTGTTGAAAGCTTTAAAATCATGCGCTAGTCTGTTCAACTTCATCTTTACTGCTTTTGCCTTTTTAACCCCTTCCACTCTATTGTTTTTGCTCCATTTTATTGATAACTATACTTTTTTTGTGCCACTTAATGCATGTTGGATTTTTGAGTTTCATTAAATTATCAACGGCGTTAAAGGCAAAACCCAGCCTATTTTTACTGTGTACTTGTTCAGAAAGGATCCTATTGGGAGGTTTATATATCATGTTCTTAATGCTAATTTTGTGGACTGCAGAAAGCGAACCTTTTTTTGCTAATAGTATTCTGATTATTGAAAGATAAATGTCACATATAATCTGCAGTACTTTACTTTAGAACTGAGCATATATGTCCTAGTTGAGAGTCTAAACTAGGCACACATGAATCATAGAGTTTGGTGGTGTAATGATGAGTAATAGGATGTCAAGTTGGAAGGATCCTTTCCTCTTAATAAGATGTTACTTTTACTTAATCCCCTTGTTAGATGATCACCTCATCTGGAAATCAGTTTTCCTATTAGTACGCCTAGACAGAAAATAAAGCAGGAGTTTATGCAAGCTATAATAATAGCATCGTGCAGTCAAGTGCTCGTTTTGTAAAATGGTTGACATTTCTCATCCTAAAGTTGGAGGCATAGATCCATTTAGCAGCATCATATACAACGTATCTTTACGATTCACGTGATTCTATCATATAAAACCATTGTTCTCTTCTGAGCGTCTTATTATTGTAAAGCAACCGTCTATGATTTATATTACTGTGACTATTTTTTCTCTTCTTTATTTTTATTTTTCTCACTATTTAAAGGTGCACTTCCTCCTTAGGTACTTGGTTGGATGCGATAATGTTCTTGCTAAATTGCATACAAAACACCCTGAACTCTGTGATAAAGTTGGCGGGCTTTTAGCCATGCATATAGATGATCTTCGAGCTTTGGCACCCATATGGCTTTTTAAAACAGAAGAAGTGCGAGAAGACAGAGCTCATTGGACAACCAACTTAACTGGTGACATTTATGGGAAGGGGTGGATCAGTGAGATGTATGGATACTCCTTTGGTGCTGCCGAGGTAATTTATGGCATCTTACTATTCTTTCCATTGCAATTTACTTTCCTGCAGTGTTTACCTTTTTACATTTTCTCAAAATTTTCTTTCATTTGCTCCATTATCTTCTCTTTCAGGTGGGACTTCGACACAAGATTAATGATAACGTGATGATTTACCCAGGCTACATTCCACGAACGGGTGTAGAGCCCATTCTTTTACATTATGGTCTGCCATTTAGTGTAGGAAATTGGTCATTCAGTAAACTAGATCACCATGAAGATGATATTGTTTATGATTGTCGCCGGCTCTTCCCAGAACCTCCGTATCCGAGAGAGGTACAAAGACTATGAACTTATTGAAATTAAGGGAGCTTTGACTTAATATATGTACTCATTCTGTCACTATATCTCATTATTTAGTCAACTTTGTTTGTAACTTTTATCTTTTACTTTTCTCTATGGAGTCTCTGTTCTACTTCTATCAAGTGGTAGCATAACATATTTTATCAACCAATCACAAGGTGTTGTGTGTTTTTGAAAATTCAGTTGTTACAACTCTATACCAAAAATATATAGCAAGTAATATGAGAGCTCATAAAATCTAACTACATAGCTGTGATGCAAACTGCTAGGATTATCTTTGCCACACCTAGACATGATGAGACTTGTGGGAACTTGTCCAAACCAAACTAATTTTAAATTGAATAATAATTTTTGTGGAAGCACATAATTCAGTTATAAGACTCGATTGCCACAGTTGTTACCTTGAATATAAAAGACAAAAAAATAGCATTATTGTCAACTTATCATTAGGAGGTGTAACAAACACTTCTTTTATTAAATATTTATGATATGTGAACCAATGAGTTGTTAATACTGATCAATCTTAATAATGGTAGAATACTTTTGAGAGCTACTTGATACACCAGTTTAGTTTGTTAGCTGGTTAAAATGTGATTTAATGTTGAGTTGTTGATTCTCTTGTTCATTAGTGAAGCAGTAAGTAGATTAAGGAACAGAATCATACCAAGAGTTCAATCTTTTTTTGTTTGGAAAGCATCACGTAATATACTTCATATTGGAGTAAACAATTTATTTATTTTTTTGAAAATTTCATACTGGTTTAAACAATATGAGGTTCCAGATTGTATTGCTCCTCTTGTTATTGCTGATTGGCACGTAATTTTCAATTTCTAGACTATTTTGGAGAAAGAGTATAAAAAAATAAAATTGGAAGATAATGATTATAACTTTGGAAGAACTATAAGAGGGATGTATGGTCATAAGTATATTTGGTGCCATTGTGATTAAGTCTTTACTTCTTTTGCAAAATTCTAAATCTTTCAGGGAGTTCTATGGATGGCCATGTGATGTGAAATCTTGTAATATGGGTTTCTATAGCTTGTCGAAACCGATTCACATAGTTAATGAAATAAATTAGTTCTTCTTGACTTTTTCTTTGTGCAGGTGAGAGCAATGGAAGCTGATCCCAACAAAAGGAGGGCACTGTTTTTGAATTTAGAATGTATCAATACTCTGAACGAAGGTCTTCTACTACAGCACGCGGCCCAAGGGTGCCCTAAGCCTAAGTGGTCCAGATACTTGAGCTTCTTGAAGAGCAAAACTTTTGCTGAAATTACTGGTCCAAAATCTTTGACTCCAGAAACTCAACAAATCAAGGAGGCTGAGCTTCAGGAGCCGGTTGTTGATGAATCTGAGAGGCCACATCCAAAAATCCACACTATATTCTCCACGGAATGTACCCCTTACTTTGATTGGCAAACTGTTGGACTTGTCCACAGCTTCCACCTGAGTGGCCAGCCTGGAAATATTACGAGGCTTCTCAGCTGTACTGATGAAGACTTGAAGGAATATAAAGGCCATGATCTCGCTCCCACACATTATGTTCCATCTATGAGCCGACATCCATTAACGGGCGATTGGTAATTCTACATTGTATTGCACTTCCATTGTTTTCACTTATAGAAATTTGTTGCTTTCTTGTGTTATTAGTTCAAAATTGACCTACTTTTTTTTTGAGTCCCCATCTTCTGTTTTCTGTTCCCTTACTAATATTTTCCGTTTGTTGTCCCTTCACTAGTTCTCCTTGTATAATCCATGCAATGTGGCTGATATTGCCTGACTAGTTATGTCTGCAATATTTGAGGATGTATATGTAATCACATTACAGAATTTGATATAAATTAGTAGCTTTTAATAGGTACTTGATCTTTAGATGCTAGGCGGCCTATGTATGTGAGATGCTTAGCGTGAACAAACAGAAAATAAATGTATGCACTATACAGTTTATCTTGGCAATAATATGAAGGGAAAAAACATGAACAAGTTATCTTCACGTAAAGCTAAATTTGTGCAAACCTTAGTTTGAAGTTACCTTGTCTTAATATTTCTAGGCATTAGTTCTCCTCCACCCCGTATAAACTCATCACTCGTAACTGTATGAAAAAAAGGTACAGAAGGTTATGTCAACACACAGATTACTATGTAGGAGCTAAAAGATGATAACATCTGATTTTGTTTCTGCAACATCAGGTACCCAGCTATCAACAAACCAGCTGCAGTCCTTCATTGGCTTAATCATGGAAACATTGATGCAGAGTTCATAGTAATCCTGGATGCTGACATGATAATGAGAGGAACAATTACACCATGGGAGTTCAAAGCAGCACGCGGCCGACCTGTTTCAACTCCCTATGAGTAAGAGCAATTGATTTGTTGTTCCAAATCATTTCTGTATGTGAAAGTCTATGCGCCTGTACCTGTATTTGAATGTTGATGCATCTACCTGTATATATGTTCACACGAAGATATCCATCAGCCGTGTAATTTTTTATGTTATAAATGTTTTCAGCTACCTTATTGGCTGCCACAATGAGCTTGCAAAGCTCCATACTCGCCACCCTGAAGCTTGTGACAAGGTTGGTGGTGTAATCATAATGCATGTAGATGATCTCCGCAAATTCGCTCTACAATGGCTGCATAAGACCGAGGAGGTACGGGCTGACACAGCTCATTACGGAAAAAACATAACTGGAGATATCTATGAATCTGGATGGATAAGTGAAATGTACGGTTATTCCTTTGGCGCAGCAGAGGTACTTAGTTTAATTGTAGTTAAGATTGTGATTTCATTTCCTTCTCGAACAACTTGAAGGGATGAAGGGAAGATTTCCTTCCCTAGTCCTGACATTGACTTCCACATTTACCATTTACAATCTGGTGTGTAGAGAAAAAACTCTATTAACAATCTTCTTTAATTGTTTAATCATTTAATTCAATTTTATTTTTATATTTTTTGCAGCTGAATTTGCGGCATATCATCAACAGTGAGATATTGATATATCCAGGATATGTTCCACAACCTGGTGTCAAGTATCGAGTTTTCCATTACGGGCTGGAATTTACAGTTGGGAACTGGAGCTTTGATAAAGCAAACTGGAGAACTGTTGACGTGGTTCAAAAATGTTGGGCCAAATTTCCTGATCCTCCTGATCCATCAACAATTGATCGAAGCAATGAGAACATTTTACAGCGTGACTTGCTTAGCATAGAATGTGCAAAAATATTGAATGAAGCTCTCCATCTACATCACGAGCGGAAGTGCTCCCATACAAATTATTCCTTATCCACCTCCAATTCGGAGAAGGCCAAAGAAGTAACAATTTCAAGAAAAGTTGGCAGGATTGATGCCACTAAGAGTAACACTGTTCCCGTGAATGATTCTCAGGAATCATCACTCCCAGTGCTTATTAACGAGGCACATGGTACTTTCAGGTTTTGGATCATCTCTCTATGGGTGTTTTCAATCTTCAGTTTTGTGGCAGTAATGTTTGTATTGTTTTTTGGTCATAAAGGGCATAAAAAAAGAGGTAAAAGTTATAAAACCAAGAGACGATCCTCATATTCAGGATTACGAGACATGAACGGGTATGATAGGCATCTGCGTAGTGCTGATATATTGTAGAAATCTGATGTTCTAGTAAATTATGGGGTTCCACTTAGTCATCCTACAATGGAAGGGTTCCGAGAGGGTTTGGATGATGAGTCGAAATTCATTGGATTATTAAATGGTTTTCCACAACCGGAACAGCTGCAACAGCATTCATGATGAGTTGAAATTCATTGGTTCGTTTTGCTGTGGAAGAAAACCATGTTTTATTTTAGTGCCAGTAATTGCGTTCTGAGATACAGGGATGAATTCTTGTTAGATCAGTATATAAAATTATAATTATAATGTATGTATATATGTAATAATTAAGAATGATATAATTGCAACCTATGTATATACATAAGATAAATAAAAATAAAAAATGAGTTTCACTCTATCTTATTTTATAATTTAATTTTGTCACATATTTGACGAAATATATGTCATTTTTCTTCTATTATTTTAAAGAACAGTTTTTTCTTCTATCCTAAAGTAGAGAAATTATTAAATTGAGAACTCATAGTTCAAGTTCTTAACATATTTTTTGCGCTCGAGTAAGAATTAAGAATGATATAAGTAAAAATTAAAAATGAATTTTACTCTATCTTATTACATAGGCTTTCACGTTGGTCGTAATTTAACTTCGTCACATATTTGTTGAAATGTACGTCATTTTTAAAGAATAGTTTTTTCTTCTATGCGAAAGAAAAGAAATTATTAAATTGAGAACTTGTAGTTTAAATTTTTAATATATTTTTTGCGCTCTATTAAATTTTGACATACTAATTATTTACAAATTCATAATAAGTGAAATATAACTAGACATTTTATCCCAATAATTAAAATTTATTGATAATTATGTGGCCCGTATCTTGTGACAAAATATATCGTGCGTTTGTTTGTAAATTTTTAATACTTTATTTTATTTTTCCAATTAAGAGGTTTATACTATGAAAATGGCATCATTGTTATATTGAATATTTTCTCTCTAATCTATGTTGATGAACAATTTTTTTGAGTTTAATTTTATTATTGAATAGAAACAAAAATCTCATGTTTCCTTGGAATTTTCTGCTCTCTTTCTTTCTACGAAACTGAACAAATAATTTTCCCATTAATTGAGTTTAATATTATAACAGAATAAAATAATAATACAAGTTGTACAACGGGTATATGAATATCTATCTATTCTTTGGAACTTTTTAATGTTTGAATTATTTAAAGAAAACGTCTATAAATGTTGAAATAACGGTAGAGCCTCTTTCAGATTAAATCAAACCAACCAAGTTTTATGGTCAGACAAGCGGACCCACCACAAGCTAAAAAAAGACTGGCCAATTTCTTCCGAATATTGCCAAGTTAGCCCACCACCTTGAATTTAAAATGTGCATCACACTTCTCTTGTCCATAAAGAATGCATAGAGCCTTTAAATTTGAATTTCAAATGCTGTAAAGTATGCCATAAATATAAAAATAGTAACGCCCGTTCAATATTCAGATTCCACAGTTGCTGCTTCTACTCTTCTTTGTTATTAGTTCCCTGGCTAAGAGATGGGAGAATCACTTTGTATGATGCCTGCTTTTTCGTATACTTCTGCCATTTCCAATGAAGCTAACCAGGTTAGTGAAATTTGTTTCTTGATATACTAAAGAAAAATGGCAACTTTCTAGTTCTTACTTTTACGGTTATACCACAAGACTTTCTTGGAAATTAATATAAGAATTGGGTTTAGCAGAAATCTTGCATTACAATGTTTGTGTTACAGGGGAATCCTACGCATGCTCTTGGAGAGTCGGTCTCTTTTGGGAGGTTCATGTCGGAGTCTTTGGCTTGGGAAAAATGGTCCACCTTTTCTCATAACCGCCATGTTGAAGAAGCCGAGAGGTATTCCCAGCCGGGGTCCGTATCAGAGAAAAAGGCTTTCTTTGAAGATCGTTACAAGAAAATTGCTGCTAAGAAGGCAGCAGCCTTGCTTGAGCAGCAAGTAAGTGCGGCCAGTAATGCCTCTGAGCTAGAACTTGAAAGCGGTGACTGCAATTATATCACCCGTGATTCAGAAACAATGGCACTTGAGGATTCCCAAGTGGCTGCTGAAAAACAACAAGAACTCGGTGTCAATTCTGATGATCTTATCATACATGCAAAGCCTGTTGAATTGGAAATAGACAAGTTGGGAGAAAATGAGTCAGTCACAGAACCCGAGGTTTTATTGGAAATCCCTACTAATGTTGAATTTTTAAAACAGCTTGAGAATGTAGGCCATGATATGGTTTCTGGGTTGGAGTCTACTGCAACCTCACAGATAAAGAAACCTTTGCTAAAGGTGGTAGTTTTGTTTCCGTTCATCTTTCTATTTTCATAATCTATAGTACACCATCATTTATTTTGATATTACCATTGTGATTTATACGACAGAATCGCATCTCTAATAAGGAAGTTTCGCGGTCAGTGAGCAAGAAGAGACCAGTTCTTTCTTCCTTGAGGTCAACCATGTTAAGTAAAGTTACATCTTCCCCTGCCAAATCCATAGTTACTCTGCACCCCAGAAAAGAAAACAATTTCACACCAAGGATTACGAAGTCTACAGTAGACTCTACAGATATGAAGAAATCAACACCAAAATCTCTACGAAAGTTGATGAATTTTACACCTGCTAGGGAACCTGGTAAATTATCTACCCCCGGAATCAAAAAGATTGAAAGTTCAAGAATTGCTACGTCTTCTTATAAGGCCTCTAAAGATTGCACAACTCCTTTACGAACTCCAATTACGGTGCTTCTAATACTCATTATGCTTTCCTTTTCTAGATTCTGTTTGCAATTATTACACCTTTTATTTATAGAAATGTTAGTTTTGTTGTATACCTGCAGGCATCAGTGAATGGAGTGCCAAGGCATCCTTCAATAACTCCCTGTCCAGAAAATAAAAGGTACCTGTTTCAATAAAAGAATTTAGTCTCTAATAATAGAAAGAAAATATCAGATTTTTAATTAATATTGCATGTTATTTTCATATTTATTCCTTGGATTAATGTAATCTTCACATTTGTCATATTTACGACTATTAATGCCAACATACCATTTGATCCCTCAGCCTCTGGAAGCAAACCAACTGGCCCAAAATGACAACTTATATATTCAGTGTTAGTTCTATATCATTGCCTTACCAACATATGGCTACAAATTGCTTAGAGAAAAAAATAAAAATGCCATGTTATCTGGGTCTTGCTTGAAATATTTGAAACTAAGAACTGAATTGGATACTTGTAAACCAACCATCCTTGCTGCATTACAAAAGCTCCACGTTTTCTGTAATTTGTCTTGTAGTTCTGGGCTCTCAGTTGACTATTCTTATAGCTCTGAAGATCTGACTATTGTGCTTTTAATGTCAGTTGCTCCAGGTCCTTGAGTGCCTGCCAGAAAAAATTACAGTCTTCAACATTATCTACTCCTTTTATCTTAAGGACAGAGTTAAGAGCCGCAAAAAGAAAGCAGGCATGGCTTTGCTTAATTATTTTTCCTATTTCGGTCTCACATTTTTTTTGTCTTACACTTTTATTAACCCTCAACATTTTCAGAAGCTTGAAGAGAGATTCAATGAGAAAGAGGAACAGAAAGTTCACATGCAAATCAAAGTCAAGGTTAAGTTTTCCTAGACAATTTTTTTGTATACTATTTTATTCATTCATAGTGATATAAGAGTTTCAATTTCCAAATGTACTTCGTTTTTCTCATTGCTAACTAGTTACCCATTTCTATATGTTAATCCTAACCTAACGACACTACCTATCGCAGCTGTAAATGAGGAATAAATAAAAAAACTGTATATTCTAGCCAGACTAAGAAGTACTAATTCTCCATGGAGTATGTACCAACATCTGTATTCCCTTTTCTTCATCCTCCCCCCCAACACCCCCCCCCCCCCCCCCCCAAAAAAAATAAAAATAAATAAATATATATATATATATATATATATATCTTGATCTAGAATTTAAATACAGCCTTTTAGAGCATTTATGGGCTCAAGTCATGTTTGTTGAGTAGTCCTCTATTTTTTCAGGAGAAAGCAGACACAGAAGTTAGGAAATTGCGCCAAACCCTCTGTTTCAAAGCCCGACCTCTGCCCGAGTTTTATAGGGAAAGGGAAACAACATCAAAGAACCAGATAAAGAAGGTTATCCTTTCCTTCATTAGTCTGTTCTTTTCTTTTCTTTTTTCCTAATTGGGTGTCTGACAGCTACTTTAGTCATAACACGCATAGCTGCTCAAATACCCAAGTACCTAACTTTTACAGAAAGGGTTTTTCTACATCAGTAGCTCCTGAATCCAAATCAAACTCAGTTATATATTTCCTGGATATTTCAACTTTGAACCTGTATTCATAATTCAGTTGTCTACTATTAATGCACCCAGCGAACCTGGGTACCTATTTTCCAAAGTGCTGGTAAAAATGTTTCTCGTCAATGCTTCAAGTGTTCTATAGACTTACTTTCCTTTACATTCTTGCAGATTCCAGAAATGCACCCTCACTCACCCAAACTAGGAGGAAAGCCCCGTCCCAGCACAATTCAAGACACAGATCCTCTTATAAAGTTGTCGACCAAGAGCAATGTTTTCAAGAATGTCTTGAAGAAAAATAGTAAAACCCCAGCTCGCTATCACACTCCACTACAAGCAAGGAATTCCAATTAATATACATTCCCAAAAGTTTCATTCCTCTATATTGTGATTAGTGAGCATGAAAACTAAGAGCTACTTTGACTAGTGAAAGATGTGCAGTCAGATTCCTGCATGAGATTTCTAGAGCTGTAAAAATTCTTTAATTTTTCACACCAGCATCAGTTATTAGTGTCTCAAAAGTTTGCTCTATCTTAAGTAGTATATGTAAAGATTGAAAATCTTGAGGTCACAGACTGTTGAGTAGATAAATCCTGAAAGAATTTATTCAGCATTATATTGTCTATAAATATCTGATTTGAAGAAAAAGTAAAAAGTTAGAAGCTACAAAACCATTCCACAGTGGTACAGTCTGCGGTATTAAAAAGTGTAAGAATTTACATTGAGAAAATTAGTAGTCAATGTACCTGGTCCAGCAGGGATAGTTGGACTTGCAAACTTTTTAAATCCCCAGGCATAGATGAAACAAGAAAGTTTGTGAAGAGGCTATAAAACCATACTACAGCATGAGGTATTAAAAGTGTAAGAAAAAATACAAAGAGAAAATAGATGGCCAAATGTACCTGATTGATGCAGATGCTGTGTATGGAGGAATAATGCAATGGATGCTGCAGCTCAAGAAAGACGCTGAATCTACACTCCAAGGCACGTCAAACGTATGCCTTACTCGTATTCATGGAAACCGTATACAGAATACATGAATGCATCTTTCTAATGTTGTCTTTTACTATATATAAAGCCTAATAGAATGAGGAGAGAAGCAGATTTTGTGAAAGTAATGGAATGATTCCCTTTAAGTTAGTGGTCTTCTAGTTGGTGAGTGAGTCCCAACCCTTAGATGAGTACGAGTCACCAAGTATCATCAAAAGCATGATACCTTTATAGGTTCCTTCACACAAGATTCTCAGCATGACCTAACTTCAAGCCAAGAAGCTTGGTTGCCTCCAGAATGGTGTCTGACCTTTTGAATAAGTGTACATATGGTATACAAATTAACATTTTCCCTTTTAAGTACTTTTAGATGTAAATTTGTATAACATATGTCCACTTAAAGGGGTGTTTATTTAGAACTTAGGGGCCGTTCGGGAATTACTTTTTTTTTGACTTAAAGTTAACATTTGAGTAGATTTATAAGTTAAAATTTTAGTAGATTTATAAGTAAAAGTGTTTGGGAGTATTTTTACTTATAAGTCGGGAATTATAAGTAATAGTTGTGGATGTGTTCGGGTAATAATGACTTATAAGTTAAGTAAAATGTAAAGATTACTAAAATGTCCTTTAGTAAGAAGAACAGAAAAAAAACAAGGAGGGGCAATTTTGTCATTTCATGACAGTTGACCAACTTAAAAAAAATGACTTATAAGTCAGTTTTTTTAAGTCAGAAATAGTTGCTTTTTTTTTTTGACTTTTTTTTCGACTTATAAGTTAAAAAAAAAGTTATTTCCGAACGAGCTTAACGACTTAATGACTTATAAGTTCATTGACCGACTTATAAGTCGTACACGAACAGGCCCTTAGGGGCCGTTCGGGAATGACTTTTTTTTTTGACTTAAAGTTAACATTTGAGTAGATTTATAAGTTAAAATTTTAGTAGATTTATAAGTAAAAGTGTTCGGGAGTATTTTTACTTATAAGTCGGGAATTATAAGTAATAGTTGTGGATGTGTTCGGGTAATAATGACTTATAAGTTAAGTAAAATGTAAAGATTACTAAAATGTCCTTTAGTAAGAAGAACAGAAAAAAAACGAGGGGCAATTTTGTCATTTCATGACAGTTGACCAACTTAAAAAAAATGACTTATAAGTCATTTTTTTAAGTCAGAAATAGTTGTTTTTTTTTTTTGACTTTTTTTCGACTTATAAGTTAAAAAAAAAGTTATTCCCGAACGAGCTTAACGACTTAATGACTTATAAGTCCGTTGACCGACTTATAGTCGTACACGAACAGGCCCTTAATAGGTCTGAATGACTTCAAATTTGAATCGCTAAGTCATTCAGACTGTTAGATTTGGATACAAGAGGGTTTGAATGAAAGTGGTCTGAACGAATCATGCTTAAATTTTTGGCTGGATCGGTAAAATGGAGCGCTGAATGAACTTTTACTTAAATACCCTCGTATAACATAGAAAATTACATTATCCTATTACCCGGTGTTGACTAAGACGCTAATTATGATGGATGCCCGACGGTGCTTGCTGGCCGTTGACGATGGGGTGAGTAGGAGAGAATAACAAACTAACGATTTGGATCGAAAAGTATGACACTTACCACCAAGAACACCGCCGATGTGCCATGGGCGTAGGAAATTTGACAACTTGCAGCTTCTGGTCGGAGCTTGAAGACGATGAAGTGAGCTATATACGATAAATTTACAGAACAAACGGAAAGAGAGGAGAGAGAGAGTACCAAGCGAGTGATATGAGCGAAAACCTAAACACTTCAACAACAGAAATAGTAGTGAAAGTTTAACGTCAAGGAAATGTAAATAAGGACATTTGGAAACATTGTTATCTAGTCATTAAGTAAAAAAAATAAAATTCATTTAAAACATTTTTTATGATTTTAATTTTTTACAAGATTGATCTTAATATCATTAACTATTTATTAATATATTTTGATCGTTACTAATAAAATTATAATACTAATAATTACTATTATTAGTATTATAATAATGCTTGGATAAATTTATTTGAATTATTAAAATATTGTATAATTAATATTATATTAAAATTATTTTTTAGTACCTTCATACTTGTATACTTGTTTAGCATAGTTCAGAGGAATAAAATATTTAAAAACTATTATTCAGATATTTCAGACATATCAATTATCAAACAACTTTTTTCATTCAGTATTCAGAATTCTGTTTCATTCACAGCTTATTCAGATTACTTAAACATTCAAAACCGTTTCATTTAATTTTATCAAACAGTCCCTTACTCTACTAGGCATGGTCCCTGAATAACAGCATATCTATTTAATAGTTGATGAAAGTTGGTTAAGATATAGCAATTCATGTGACTTTCTAATAAAATTTGCAACAGAATCAAAAGAGAAAGCAGAATGGAACTTAACATTGCATTGATCCACAATAGATGTGAAACAAGGACTATAGAAAATATAACTTTACAACTGAATAGACTGATAAGTTGATGTGCTTTGTCAATACCGCAGCAAAATTACACCACAATTATGATGTTAGAGGATATTATTTACCAGCCAGCCTCAGTGAACCTGCAGTCTTTCAGAAAACTTGAACCAATATTCTCTCCATCACTTCAAACCCTAGCATCTTTTGTCCATCTCTTCAATATGTACCGAGCGGGAACCACCTTAATATTCCTGTAATCAAGCACCTTAAGTGCATGACTACACAAAATTCCAACAAACTGAAATTTCATACATTTACAGACAACTGAAGCTTCTGACAAGTTATATGTGACAGTGTACTCACGTAATTGCCCATATACGCTAACTTTGTACTCAAAGATAGACACACTCTCAATGTGGTTATTAACAACGACATTTAGGCTATTTTCATATTCTTGCTGAAACAACTCAAAAATGATTGGTGTGTAGACATCCCTGACATGCTTCAACAAAATCACATCCCCCATCAGTCTCGGCATATGTTGGCTCATTTTATAATTAGCTTCTAATTCTTTGTAACGACAATCATTCACCACCCTTCCAAACTGCTTAAAGAATTGGAGTACATTTATCTCAAGCTTTAGATACTTCTTCAAATTAGTATTAAAACCCTCACAGAATTGTGCACCATTTACGTCAGCACAAAAGATATGTCTACCATATGGTGTGGCCCACTTCTCTCTTTCTTTAAATATTTCATGTAAACACTCATTTTCCCAGAGGGTATATTTGTCGAGCATAACTTTCCAAGAATTTATGAAGTCTTCCTCCTCTTCATGATGAAAAATGCAATGGCTTAAATCACTGGCAAGGGAACCTGAACTCAAAAGTTCTTCGCTAAGATATCCCAGTGCTTTATAGTACACATGTCGTGCACATAATCTATGGAGTGTATCTGACAATTCCAGACTAACTGCTTCAGCCATTACAACATCTTGATCAGTTAGTATTGTCTGTGGCTTCTTTCCAGACATTGCATCAAGAAAAGTTCGAAATAGCCACTTGAAAGACTCAACAGTTTCATCATATAAAAGTGCTCCACCAAAGATCACCATTTGCTTGTGATTATTCACTCCAATGAAATGTGCAAAAGGCCTGCAATCTTTGTCTAGTGTATAACTTGTGTCAAAGCAAACAACATCACCAAAATCACCATAGTCCGCCAGCATCTTTGCGTCAGCCCAAAATACATTAGTCATATGCTCTTCAGCATCAAGTTGAATAGCATAAAAGAATGATGGATCTTTTAATTGCTTTCTTTGAAAATATTGAAGGATAACTTCAGCTTCTCCCTCCTTCATATCTCTCATACGTTTGGATGATAGATTACTTCTATAATCGGGATTGAAAGTTAAATGCTCCCTATCTTGAGAAAGTGCGCAGAGAATCTCAGATACTGATTTTTGCTGCATCAAAGAGTCGACTAGGTCACCAGAATCTATAGGTTGAACAGAAGCTGACCTCCTCTGCGATCGCAACATCCCAACTCTACTCGCAGGTACAAGTTCATGATTGTGATTTTCTTCGAAATAAGTTGCACGATATTTACCATCAGGTTGACGAGCAACGACCAACTGTGCTAAACAACCAATTCTTGTATCCTTTCGAGGTCTCTTAACATTTGAGTCCCGTTTGTCTTTCAGCCTAAAACCTTCTCTAAAACAAGTGAACCTTCTAGATGCCACGGCGCCATCTATCTTACTCCTATTAAGGTAATCCTTCCGCACACTAAAGCCTACCAGTCCAGCATATGCATTGTAAAACTCATAAGCATGATCCTCCGAGTCAAATCCCATTCCTAGTTTTGGTACCCCATCTGTTACAGAATTATAAGTGGACTCCACTTCAACAGCTTGAGCAAAACTTATCCTCCTCTGTGATGGCAAAAGATGAGCTGTATATGGTGTTGCAAACTCATGATTATGTTTTGTTTCAAAATGGGTGACACAATATTTGCCATTAGGTTGACGTGCTATGGTCATATGCGCCAAGCAACCCGTCCTTGTATCCTTTCGAGGCTTCTTCACATTAGTCTCACGCTTGGTAGATCGATACCCTTGCTTATAACAAGTATACCTTCTTGACACCACTAAACCACTGACCCTACTTTTATTTACAAAATCTTTCCTAATGCTAAAACCTTCCATGACAGCATATCTGTTGTAACACTTGAACGCATGGTTTTCTGATTCATATTCCATGCCAAGTTTCGGCACCATGTATATGTTGGATTCCTCTTCTAAAGAATGACCAGAATCCACAGATGGAACTTCAGTGATCCGATGATCCTGCTTATCCTCAAAGTCCGTGCCCTGTTTGTTACCAGAGGAACAATCATGCTTGCCGTCAATGGCCACAACAAGCTTGTCAATGAAGGAAAGTTCTTCAGGTTGGTAGTCATGTTTACCATCATCATTGAGCTCATTTCTGTCAACAGAAGAACCACTTTGGCTCTGACAGTCATGCTCATCATCTGTGTCTACCCCATTCTTGTTAATAGAGGACACAATTGGGCTCCTACTCTCATGTTCGCCCTCTGAATCCACGATGATTTTGTCAACAGAAGAAATTTTTCGGATTGGAGACATGTCCACGTTCTAAATATTAATACCATTAGTGCCACCATCAAAATTCAGGTTTTGACACTCCTCCAGATCGATATCCACCTGAAATAGCTCATGGGGCTTCTCTCCAATGCCTAAAGAATGCGACAGAAATTCTCGTCGTTACCATGCATGGACCTTCATTCCAATGAGAAAATGGGTAAAGAACAAAATACAGCTGCCCAGAATAGGATTAATCAAATTTTCGACAGATCTGCACAAGACAAAAATTACAAATAAATAAACAAGTTCCGCACATATAGTGTCAGACATGATAATTATTTCATCTAACCTCACAGCATATAACAGTTACATTTTAAAAGCTTCTAATTTCACAGGAGAGTATAACTTGAATGCTAGGAAATATGTTAGCTGAAGTGCTGACCTTTCCCTTATATTAGACTTCTGCATTACCAACCTAACACAAAAGGGTGTTCCATATTATTCCCTGAAAGAGGTCATTACTATCACTAGGAAGAAAAAGAGCACACAAATCTTCATTCCTGAGCAGAAAGTACCGTAAAATTAAGGTTACACATATACCCATAATACAGCACATCATCTATCTAATTAACTGAACTCATATTTTTTCATGTCTTTCTGAAAATACCCAATTCAGCAAATTATCATTTTCATGAATTTCAAAAGTAAATAAATGGGCCAAGTTATTAAATATTTAGATTCCAGAAAAAGCCAGCAATTTGCGAGTTATATTTAAATTTTCAGAGAAACTGTGTACAAAATAAAACACCAATGGAACAAAATAGACACCAAGAACAAAAGGGTTTGCCCTAATTTAATGCTTCAAAAAAGAGAATATTGTTAAACATACTTCTACAATATCACTAAAAAGGTAATCTTTTTTTCAAAATATGGGTTAATGAAAGAATATTATTGATGGAGCGAAATAGTGTGAGAGATCAAACCTGTAGACTGAAATCCGGCAGAGTCCATAGTGGAAACCAAAATTAAGTTAAACCAAAAAAAGGGTTCTTAGGGTATCGTAAATAATGGGATCCTATCATAGAAGAAAGAAAGAAAGAGAGAATCGTGGTACTTCTTCAGCTGTTGGGTGATGGGAGACGGAGAGAAGACCAGAGGAAAATAACAAAAGGGAGACGTCTGTTCTCTTTTCTCTTCCTTTGGAAATAAAATAAGAAACCAGAGACGGATTTCTTTTTCCGCCTCCTACAAATTTTCCCAATATTTTTAACTTCCTTTTTATGACAATTTGTCACTAGGAAATATTCAATGTTAATACTTACTTCCTTTTTTTTATTTACTTTTTAAAAAAATAATAAAATTTGTATAAGATATTTATATATTTCTGTTTTGTTTGATAGTGTTTTATTTTGTTCTTTTTCTCTCTAAACTTTTTATGTCAATCAAAATTTAAATTATATCAACCTATTATAAATCAGTCAAATGATGACAAATTGATAATTTCCATACAAATTAAGATTGTAAAAAAAATAAGATATGATATATATATATATATATATAAAATTTATTTTATAATTTTGAGTTTATTGAGAAAAAGAATTAATGTGAAGTAATTTGTGATGTGAGTGATGTATAATTAAGAATAAATTAATTTATTCAAACAAAATTTTAGATTAACTTGTTAATTTTGCTCAACAAAATCTTTGATAATTTAGTCATCTTTAATAATTTTGGAATACTGTTATCTGATATCTCAGACCAATTATATATCTTTATTTTAGTGTGCACGCCCTGAACGAGTTATGCATGTCTCATAGATTTTTCTTACACCTAGTTTCAAATTCTGAAAAAGAATTATTAGGCCAGTTTTTAATTTTTGTACTTGAAAAACTTTTATCCTAATGTTCAACACAACATCTTCGTTAATCTTTTCAAACACTTTGTAATATTAAACTCTTAATTAATTAATTGTGAGATTTATTATTAAAGCAAAGTGTAAGTGTGTCAAAAAATTTCAGAATAAGAAAATGACAATAGAAAGAAAAATTAAAAAGGCAACAAAAAGAAAGAAGTAGACTTCTCATTTTCATGTGAAGGGAAGAGTGGTAGTACTACACAACGACTAGAGAATTAATTTTAAGAAATAGATCATTGTAAATAGAAGATAGAATACATCAAAGTTAATCAAACAATCACATTATTTCCTACCAAACACCAATCTTCATCATCTACCTCTTCCCAAACAATCCCCAAATCACAAAAACTCATCTTATCATCATCATTATTCTCTATTTCAACAGCTCCTAATTCAATCCCAGATTCATTAAAATCGTCAAAAACCTCAGTACTATCCCCTTTATTATCATAATCATAATCATCACAGTCATAGTCATCATCAAGATCCAAATAAGGAGTATCGTAATTATCACTACCCAAATTATCCAAAATCTCAGTAGCCGAAGACCCAGAAACCATCTTCAAACCGGGTGATTTAGCACCGTTCACGACCCGCCAAAAAACCAACCTGCAATCGGAGCTGACATCGGATGAAGAGTTTAGCTTCTGGATACCCTTGGTCTTGTCCTTGGACTTACTAGCCGGGTGCATATGACAATCGGAGCACCTGGGCCGGGCACACTTACCCGTGAACTTGGAGTGGTTGGTGGGCTTTGTCGAAACCTTGGTGAACAGTCCGGCGGTTGGGGGTGATTCAAACCGGTTGATGAATCTCGGCTCGGGTCTCGGGTTGAACGGGGAAGGCATAATCCGGTGGCTCCGAACCATACCATGCTGCCGACCTTCTCTCTTCATCTTTACTCTTGTTCTTGAGCTTTATTTGTTTGTTTGATGGATGAAATGTGGGATGAGCTTGTAATTTATATGGTGGGGATTTTGTATTGATTATGGCGGTGGAATTAATTAAGCTTGGGGAACAAGGCGAGTATTTTTGGTACTCCATCGTTGGTCAACTTACTTGCTAGCCAAGTTCAGCACAATTTATCAACATTACAATAATAATAATGACACTAGATTATATCCAATGAGCCAATAGCAGCAGCAATCGAAACTTCCCCGTAGAATTTACTTCTATTACCGTCGTGACTCATTTTTATCAAAATAGAGATTGACATTACTTTTTAACTGTTTTTAAAAAATAACATCAATTTCTAAATTATTTACCCCCAAACAAAGGCTAGTTTAAAAAAGAATAAAATTAAGACATAGCACGTAGTGTCTGCATGCATAATAAGCTCTCCAAAATTTAAGCCTCGCTTGTGTGGTCCAATGATGGCCCATTCTATTCAAATATCCATGACCAAATTTACAGTTAAAATTGCACCAATATTTTCCAAGTATGTTGTTTAAAGTAACTAGGTTTCAATAAATAAATAAGTCCCATTTCTAGTTTTCAAATTTTTGTTTTTATTTTTGAATTTTATTAAAGATATTTATTAGTTAATCCATAAAGTGCACGGAGTTGATGGGAAAAAATTGTGAATTAAACATTTTGAATATTAAGATTATTTTTTTTTTACTGTTAAAAGTCATATTTACTGATTCATTTTTAGATCTCAAGTTCAATATTCATTTGTGTGAGTTTATTTATTTTTTTATTTAAAATGTTTGGTGAAGTATTTTTTTTTTAATGTATGACTTAATTAATTATTAATATTATAATAATTTTATTTATACTTAATTATGATATTATATTTAATTATTTGTAATTCAAAGATACCAATCCATAACTCTAGGCTTACCCATTTGTAACATAGTATGTTATTATTCCAATAAAGGAATAATAACCCAACTAGCAAGAAGTACATTGTTGCTGTACAAAATCACGGAACTTGTTCTAGTGGGGCAGCTTTTGGTGCTTAGGAGGACAGTTTGGGCAAGCAATGAATCCTGTGATTTTGTAGATGACCTTCATAATTAAAGTCCTATTTCCTATTCAATTCAATGTACCGTCGGGCGGGCAGTTGGGTTTGACACGTGTTACCTCAAGTGCCAGTTGCAACTCTGAGACCACTACTTAAATTTTACCACCTTCTTTTTTCTCAAATATACATGTGATTAGTTAATTAACATGTCTGTTCTATAGCTGGTTCTTGCCTTTTTTGAGATTTGGCAATATGTTTGTCACTTGTAATAAAAGCAGTATAACTTTAATATAAATGGGCAATATCACCATTTTGAAAATTAGAATTACGAAGTGTATATGTTTACTCCATTGACTACCCCAATATTGCTCCAAAAAATAAAATAAAATATGACTACCCGGCATCCATTATACTCCCTTCGTTCTCGTTCCACAAAAAGAGTTCTATTTGTAAAAGAAAAAAATTGTTTCAACAAAATAAGAGTTCATTACTAAAATATTTGTACAATAAAAAAAGGACAAATATTAATTTTAATATAAATTTACATACTATGTTACAAATGGGTAAGCCTAGAGGTATGGATAGGTCCCCTCCCCTCCCCTCCCCTCCTAGGTGAGCCAACTAGGGAACATGTCTTTAGCCACACATGAAAGCGTTGAGGTAACAATGCATCTAGCATTGGCCATTTCTGTGTAAAATCACACTGCTCCGTTTGTACTTTGCCAACTAAGACAGTTACTTGGACTTCATATTCTGATGAATCAAGCACTCTCCATCTCCCTAGGTTGCTCCTGAGCCACCTACATCCAAATACACCAATATTAGGTAATGCCGATTACTTGTTGGAGCCTGGCTATTTGATTCAGCACTACTTTTCACAATCCATCATACGAAGAACATTCAGGTCAAGCAGAATCCAGGACACAACCATTCTTCAGGTCAAGCAGATTAATCCAGTACACAACCTGGTTGCCTCCCTTATGTACTGCATGCTTGAACTCCAGAATGGCCTCATAAACTTGGACAATTGAGCTATGCAGTTTTTACACGTTTGATCAGAAAAATTCAGGATTCTAAAAATCATTAAGCGGACCTAAATTCCGGAGGAGACGCCCAGTGCCTAGGCCGCCTAGGCAGTGTGTAGGCATTTCCCTAGGCATAGTAGACTTTTTCTTAGACGATCTTAATTATTTATTTTTCTATTGTACATACTTGTTATATTATACAAAGCAAAAAAATAATTTTTTAATACTTAACAAATTCATTTCAAGTATTGTAGATGTTTAATTTTGTTATGAATGCCTATGTGAACTTGTCATAGATGTGGGGTTGATATAGTCTTGAACCTCTCCTCTTGGACAATTAACTTTTCAGGAGGAAATAAAGGTCTAGAGCCTATATCGTAACAAATTCTGCCTAGGTAGGGCCCAAGTGTCCAGCCAAATCAAGACGGTAGAGAATCGCCTAATGCCTAGACCGGAATTAATCAGACTTAAGCGGAAATTTTTAGAACATTGGAAAAACTTTTATATACATTACATTATAGATATAAATTGCGATTGTTTTTGGTTTGCATAAAGTGTTCACTACATTTTCCATTCGGATATAAGCAGGAAAAAATGAAGTGTATCCGCAAGTTTGACTGCTTCATGGCTGTTCTTATTAAATGATATTTTAATTGCATGTAGCAATATTTCTGTACCTGATGTGTTTTCACTTTGAAGTCCCCAACTATACACTATACAAAGTTAAGATAACATAAAAATATGGCAGAAGAAGAAGCACAAGTTGAGTGTTTTGTTCAAATTATTATCATGAACCTGCAGATTAGATATACTCAGAACCAAGCTAAGCAAGAGACATCTGCTGAGCGTGGGTGCTCAGAAGATTCAAGAAGTGGCTCCTTGCTTACCACATCAAGATTTGGAGACTCCACAATTTTCTTGGCAGGATAGATCACATAATGCTGCAAGATGAAGAGAACGTCGAAGAAGATAGAAACCTGAAAAATGGTCATTTCACCATACCAAATATAGTTACTGACGAATAACTTCTGTTCACTACATTCACCATAATTCAGTATCAAACACAAACGTCTATGAAAAATTGCATATCACTAAAGAACATTAAGCGACTTAATGATCTAAAAAACCATTGACCTTTACATTTTTTTTCACAAAAAATCTTTCAACTTTAATAATTGGCAAAAAATGCCCTTGAAATCAATCAAAGATGAACCATGATTAACTAAGATTGAGGTGGCATCACACATGGAATCTAATGAGTAACCCATATTGATGTGGCATATGACATGGCATTGTGGTGAAAAAAAATTTTATTTTATTTTTATCCTAATATCATATTTAACCAATTAAAAATACCAAACATTAAAATAAATAAACAATTTAGAAGTATTAAAAAGAAAATATATTTCCACACACAAAAACAATACATTAATTTTTTAAATAAAAAATATATTACAGAAATTAAAATTTAACAATAATATAAAATATGAAGAAAATGTATATATAAATAAATAAATCATTTAAAAATAAATTACAAGAGGTATAATTTATATGTTTTTATACCGTCACCAATTCTATTTCTTTAAAAAATATATTTATCAAATTTTATAAAAAAAAATCCTCTCACATAAACACTCTCCCACCTAAACCCATTACCGATTTGAAATTCACAGATTAATTAAAAATAATTCATCAAATGTACTCACTTATTGTATGAAAATCAATGCCAAACCCAGAACCCAATTCTCACTGCAATCATCCAGTGCTCCGACAATGTGCTTCGCTTTATCGTGAGTTCGTGACCCATAACCGCCCTAATTCTTAATTAATTCCTAATTCTTAAATTCTTCATAAGGAATTCTAAACCTAATTCCTAAATCCACATGCACAACACACCACCATTATATTTTGGTGAAATTGCTGCGAGGTTTGGTGGGTGGTTGGGGGTAATTTCAGGTCAGTTATGGCGGGTGGTGGTGGTGGGTAGTTTTCGGCGAGGTTTGGCGGAGGTCATCAACAAGGTATATTGTGGCAGGCGATGGCTTTGGACTAGGCATTACCATTATCATTTGGTTTTGCTCTTCACCTTGTAGTTGCCACGTCATGTATGACGATGGATGGCGATCTTTAGTGGATTTCAGTTCTCAACTATACTCTCCCTCAATTGTGTTTTTTTTTTTTTTTGGTGATTTGTTTTACAAATTTTTTGGAAAGAAAAATTAATTTTAGAATAAAATAATAATAAAATTATTTAGTTACTTTTTACCCGTGGTTCACCTCGATCGATTTCAAGGGCATTTTTCGCCCAATTATTAGAGTTGGCAGGTCTTTTGTGAAATAAAAAGAGTTTGTTGGTTGTATTGAAATAAAAATATATAGTTCATAAGTTTTTTGGGTCATTAAGTTGAACATTAAGCAGCGTAAGACAGACGGTAATAATTTCATTTTGATTTTTACAGCCTAAGCATGACAAGATTGTCTCAATGTATATAAAGTGTCAGTGGAAAAGTTTCGAAGACCAGGTTGAAGAAAAGAGTCCCATATTCGTGGACGATATAATGGTCAACTCTTGGGGGATCGGGCCTAATTACTTATTCAATTTTTATTTTTTTTAAATATTTATAATAATTATTTTTACAGAATTTAAAATTTTAAGTGTAATTTGGATTGTTATTTATATGCATCCAAATTACATATAAATCACTGAATTTTATAAAAAAATAATTATTAAAATAAATATTATAAAAATCAAATAAAAAAATATTGGACTGTTCCCTCTAAAATCACTCCAATATAATTAACACTTAATAAAATGACAGTAACTAATCATGTTTACTAGAAAAGTCAATACTTTGTAAATGATTACGATCACATTACGGAAGTCAATGGGTGCAAGGCATTGGCAAGGATCAGCCAGAGCCAGGAATGGCTTGTCAAAGCTATGAACACACAAATCGCAGCTGCTAACCAGGCAGCAGAAACTAATATTCCAATACAAGTCTTCGACACCTTCTGATGTCCACGCTGTACGAAACCGTCAAAACCATCACATTTTAATATATCTTCTTTTTCTTGCAACGACATGTCAAACTAAGTTACACTCTTCAAATCAACTTGTTACTTTTAAAATGCCCTTTAGACTGTACATCAAAATTGACAATGAGAACGAAATACTCACATCATATATTGTAAGTTGGAACAACGTAAATGCAGTGAGTAGAACAGCATGTATCAAGAAGGCTACATCACTTGCAGCAACGAGTATCAGCTGCAATAAACATTACATGATAAATATAAAATCAGAGAACTATATAAGTTGTAACCGACTTGACTGTTTCCACACTACAAAATATGTAAACTGATGTGACCCATAACCATAAGCAACCTCTTGGAGACTGCTTATACCACATAGCTTGCTTCATTAAAGCCTATAAGCCAAACTAAAAAAAAAAGTCCTAGGCACAGTATCACAGAACATATAAGTGTAAGCCTCTAGGTCCAAAAATTACAACTAAGGCTCACATATGCAGAGATCCTTCTCGTAGAAGAAGAAAGACAATGGAGAAAATGATTTGGAGAAGGTATCGCCATCAATCATTCTCACCAATGCATTGATGAGAATGGTCCTAATGAAGTGAAACAAGTAGTATTATTGTTCAAGAGATTGGAAATTGTATTACCCATAGAATGACAATTCAAATTATGAGACAATCAACTAAAATAGCATGTTAGCAGATTTTTGAGCACCTTCAAGAAACTTACAGAAAGAAAATCTAGTATGGAGTAGCACGAAACAATTTGACATGACATTAAAAATGGCGGGAAATGAAAATATTTTCATAGCATCAAATGGCTTACTTTAAGTTCCTGCAAAATTTTGATCAGGTTCAGTCAGAAAGTTTGTGTTGTTTCAAAATATGATTGAAAACCATCTCTACATTACCGGGGGAACCATTTTCAATAATTACTACCATAAATTACACAAATTGCAATAAATCAGTGCACTAATAACCCTGGACAAAGTTAAACTAAGATTCAAGAACTACACATACCATTTCTAAAATAGGTTCTTATTCCAAATATCTGAAAAGCACACACCGAAGTAAACTTAAGCTTTCCAAACACCAAATTAAATTTATTTACTTTTGCTAGCCTTAGTAGAAAGCAAATTAAAAGTGCAAGAAAAAACTGAATATGGAAGGAAAATGATAGAAAACAAAAATCAAACCTCATTACGACCATATTTCTGGCGATACTGAGCCTGAACAGCAGAGCTAAAGAAGAGAGAGGCATTGTAGATGAGATAAGTGGAGTGCTTGGTCAAATTCAGCTCCAAGAAATCGAAATTAAGCCCTACAACACTAGAACAATTTCATCCCATCAACTTATCAGATATAAATAAACAAAAATGGACGTATTTCTTATCAATTTCGTAAAGAAAATTAAGGGATCAGAAACGGGGAAGTGGATTTTTTTTTTATTTTACCTTTTCCTTCGGAAATTCAAGATGATATGGGGATAGAAACTCATGGACCAAGAGACAAAAGCAATCCAACCCAATACGTTATACAGTATCAGATTCTGGTAAAGGTGAGTACAGTGAGGTCTAAATTGGAGTAGTATATACGTAGAGTTTTACAGGTGGGGTGGTTACCGGTGAGCAATCAATGAAAAGAGCAACTTAATTACCCCTCGTCGATGGGAGAAAAAGGTTCAGAGATTCATTATGAAAAAGTTTGGTCGTCTCTGTTAACCAGCTGATCAACGAGTGGGCATTTTTGTGCCCCCTAACCTTAGTAGTGGATTGGGCAACTAAACTAAAAAAGATTTTTCTTTTACTAAAAATTTATAACTCAAGAGAGAACTCATAATTTAAATTAGTAGTAATAAAATGTTGAAATTGATGAATTGATTGAGCATTAATAAATATATACTGAATTAATTATTAATGCTATAACCAACTAGTAACTCTATGATCATACATCCATACCTCCAAATTAATATGTTTGTTACGATATTGCTTTTCAAATTATTACAATTCAATTAAATCACGGAAACTAGAATTTGGACTTAATTACCTACGAAATTAGCATAGTTAGTTTAAAAAGTCAGATTTTTTATTTAGATATTACATGTAGTAAGTAATGAATCGGTTAACTTGATAATATTTCTGGGAGGTGATCAGTAAATTAATTAAACAACTCACAAAGTAAGTAAAATTCGATAATAACTCCCGCGCGCATGCAAAATCTATGATGATGTTCTCCTTGTTTGTCGTAAATAAATACTTACAAAAACCAAAAAGTGGTGGATAAGCACATACCTTTCTTGTCCGTACGTGTGAAAGAAAGGTGAAAATTAATGCATGCATGCATGGCACCAAAATATATAAAAAATAAAATAAAAAATTGAAATATTAAAGACACTGCTACTATTTTAGGGTTTTATGTTTCATGGCTGGCTGGCGTTGCTGTAGACTAAGAATTGAGTTGTTCTAATTTAGGGAAGGTAGGTACAGTTGAATTTCTAGATTGGATTGGATTAGGATATTGAAAAGGAATGGGTTTCCTTGTAATTAAATTCAAATATATATATATATATATATATATATGACATTGTGAATGTTTGATTTCATCATGCATGCGTCTTCCTTCCTTCCTTCCGTCCTTCGTTCTTTCGTATGTCAACTGGTCAGTGATTCTTCACCTCTAGTGGATTTACACTTAGAACAGGATGGAACAAGTAAGTTTAATCGATCGCTTATGGTGTAAGAATATATATTAATAATTAATCATACAACGCAAATATGGTAGGAAGAGCAAGGGGTTGTTTTATAAAATCTAAATGAAATGATTCTGAATATTTAAGTAATCTAAATGAGTTGAATGAATTGAATACTGAATGAAAAAAGTTATTTGATAATTGATACGTCTGAATCATCTGAATAACTGTCTTTTACTATTTTATCACTTTAAGCTATGCTGAATAAATATATAATTTTATCTGGACGTATTAAAAAAAATTAAATACAATATTCATTGTTCAATAGATAAAAATAAATAATTAAAAAAAAATTATCAAACAAAGTATTAAATAATTCAAACAATTTTAACCCAAGTTTCATAAAAAATAAAAAATATAATGAGTTAAACAAATCTGACAGCATAATAATAAAAATATTAAAATTATATTAATTTCAATGACTTTATAGTTCACAAAGGTCAATGAAAATTATAAATTGAGGTCAATAATGTATTCTAATTCTTTTACAAATAGAAAAAAGTAGAAACCTGAGTTGGACGGGTTAATTTAAAAAAAGTCCCATTTTTTTTCCATCTGCATTTTAAGATCAAACTTAAAAGGCTAGGGTTTAATACTTTAAACCTTAATCCCCAAAATTTATCCATTTATCACCACACTACAAAGAAATATCCTGTACCCACTTGAACAAAGCAATTTGGGATTAATAATGTATATTGTTGCTACAATCTAGGGAAGATCTGTAAAACATACACACACGTTGCTACAAGTTTTGTTTCTTCCATGAAAGGTATAATTTTTAATGGGAATCTGGATCTCTTGCCCTTGCCCTTCTTATTTTGTCAAATTAGTTTTTAAAATTATACCTTCTCTGAAGCTAATCCAAATATGAAGCTGAGCTGATTTTCATTAATTAATGTCTGAACACACATGTATTTGTATATAGTGAGAGAAGAATATGCAGACATATGTAGAAAGGGATGGAGGTGGTGGTTGATGCGGTGGTGACGATGCAGGAAGAAGATGGCGGCGGCAGCGGAAGAAGAAAATGGCGGCGGTGAGGGAAGAAGATAATGGCGGTGGCGGCAAGGGATTGAGAGAAGTCGTGAGGGAGGAAGCTAGAGAGAGAAAGAACTACTATTGAGAGTAATTTTCTATATTGTGTGAGAATATTTAGGTAAAACTTCATTTATATTTTCAACTTATCGATTCAGCTAAAAATTTGAAACTTTCAACCAATTTCATTCTATTCAAATCTTTATGTATCCAAATCAATTAATTGACTTAACGATTCAAGTTTAAAGTCATTTAAACACATTAAATACTAATCAAACAAGTAATAATTCTATATATGTGTATACTTACCATTGCCTTGACCACCCCTCTCTCTCTCTCATTTTGTAGAACTACTTGAGAAGGCGTTGTTATGCTGAAATCATGTCACGTATCCCCTCCCTGTCTGCCCTATTTTCACTTTTGGCTCATACATAATAATCTTAGCTTTTTGGCGACGGTGAACATAAATATTTAAAAATTTAATAATTACAATTATTTTTTTAAAATCCCAACATTTATCCATTTAGTAATATAATAACTGTTATTCATGCTCTACTTCGTACGGATTGGTGAGCTTTATATGTACAATTTACGATTAGGTAAGATAACCTTATTTCGATTTTTTTAAAGTATATATATATATATCGATCATATATTTGCTAGCAATACAGACTGAAGTCAGAAGAATATACAAGATTTGGGCTTTTTTCTGGGTTGGGAATTCGGCCTTGAATAGCACTAATATCGTGACTTATCTTCAACGGGCTCCTTAGCCCATATTTACCAAATCTGCAAATCACTTAAGAGCTGGGACTGACAATTCCAGCTGAATCCCGAACCACCTCACCTCACTTTACATAAATATACAATAATTAAAAAATAATTACAAAAATAGTGCACTAACAAACTAATTACAAAAAGAGTACAACAAGATAAATTTATTAAATCATTCAGTTTCCTACAAATAAGGAATTCTTTAAATCAATGTTAATTAACTGTCATATGCGGCAGTTACCAAAACAAAATCCACAATACAAAATAAAAATAAAAAACCATCATTCTGATAATCAGCTCACGAATGGAGAGGAGAAGAAATGGCAGATGAAGAAGATCTGGAATGGTCATCTCTCACCGTCCACCACGAACTCGAATTCTTCTTCTTTTTCAGATTTATGCTTCTTTGTTGTTGATTTGTTTCTGTCATTGGAGAAGAGTTTGGCTCTGTTCATCAATAGAGAAACAAAAAGGGAATAAAAAGGGAAAAGATATAATATTAAGGGATATACATGGATGTAGTTGCTCCGTAAGATGCCCAACAAATTGATCATTTTCAATCATTACACTTGTTGGTGACTGAAAAATCTAACATAGTAGGTTTTTGCTCATAGTAGTAAGGTAACCAAACCTTAATATAGAGATAACCAACCTTTAATACAAAAGGTAACCAAACCTTAATACAAAATGTAACCAACCTGAAATACAAAGGTAACCGGTAACCAACCTTTAATACAAATGTAACTAAACTTTAATATAAAGGTAACCAACCCTTAATATAAATGTAATCAAACCTTAATACAGAGGTAACCAACCTTTAATACAAAGATAACCAAAACTAGTTATTACACATTCATGAATTGGTTATCTCCATACTAGTGTTTGGTTATTTCCATACTAGTGTTTGGTCACCTAGATTTACTGCAAGAAAAAATAAATTACTACACATTCAGAAATTGGTTACCTTCATACTAGTGTTTGGTTACCTCCATAACAGTGTTTTATTACCTAAATTTACTTGTGCAGTCTTTAATTGGTTACCAGGTTGAATTTAGGTACTGAGTCGTAGTTACTGCACATTCATGAATTGGTTACCGTCGTATTATTGTTTGGTTACCTATATTTATTTTTGTGGTCATAACTGCTGCTCCTCCTTTTGTTGTTGTTGAAACGATGTTAGGCTTTGATCAGGGGGACCGTGATATGCGTCTCCTCCATCTTCAGGAAGAACCGCAGCCGCAAGCGGTGGTGGTGCCTAGGAGGCCGAGAATGAGATGACTGCGGAGGAGATCGTGAAGGAGGCTTCCGCGGAGGAGGTGGTCGCGGATGAGGCTGCGTCAGCCATGGTCGTGGAAGAGGCAGTGGTCATGGAAGAGATGGAGGCCACAAAGGAGATAAAAGAAAAATAAGATGCATACAGAGGAGGACAAGGTGTCTGACATTCGCACGAAAAAAATAATTCATTAATTAAAATGATGCATACAGAAATGATAGGACTCTTGTAAGTAATTCATTAAATAAAATCTTCTTCCTCTTACTGTACTGTAAGAAATCATGGTGACTGGCTATTTGAAGGAGAGAAAAAAAAAAAAGAAATATCAAAGTATGTGGTGGTATAGATATTGTTAAGTAATTTGAATTTTAAAATTACCCAACTAAATTAAAGGGATCATGGTCAAATCAGCACTCTAATTAATTTAAACTAAAAACTAACTGCATTAATTATGTAATAAAAAATTAAAAATACATTCTTTTTATAAATATATTTTTAGTACATTTTTATTATAATTTTTTCGTAAAAAGTACTAGAATATATAATTAAACCTTCTTTTTTTCTCATTAGTCAAATTGCGGCGGATGTCATGAGAAAAACCCTATAATCAATAAACCCCTACTTCCTTAGAACCCTTACTATCCATAATCGCCACCTCAGACGACCTATCTTCATCCTTCACCTTCTCATCCGAACAAGATGTTCAGAACAAGAACACCAACGAGAGTAATGAAAACATTTTTATTAAGGGGCCTAAGACGACGCCGTCATCATCGGTGACGATGCCGATGTCGTTCATGACCGGATCGATTGTGGGAAAGAGGTTTTATAAGAAGGTGACGATGAGAGAGGCAGAGGATGGAAATGGATGGAATGTAATGCTTGATTATAGAACCCTAAAGACTCCTTCGAAAAAGCCTCTCAAGTGCCCTTCTCCTTCTCTTGCTATGGCCGTTGCCGCCGAGTGGGATTACCAGGTTCTCTCTCGCCTCCACTATGTGCCAGTGTGTGTGATTGTAGTGGTTTATGAGTCGTGATTTAAGAAATGCTCATATGATTTTCATACTCTCCTTAATTTTGTAAATTGTCCATATCTTTTTTCCTGGGTAGTTTTGAGTTGACAGCACTGATAATTTTATATGTTCTTTTCAGTATTTAGTTTCATTTATTAGGTGTTTTGCTTGTGTTATTTTGTATATAGTTAGTGGATCACATCAAAATTGTAACTTTTTCTATATTTGAGGTTTTGTTCGGTGTTATTTTACTAGAGTGATAAAATTGCATTTGACACTCGCCAATTGCAATATTTTGGTTTCTGAGTATTTTTTTTGGTGATTGCAGCAGGCAGATGGAATAAGACCGTTTACAATGCCTCTGATGAAACTTGCATGTACTGCTTTGGAAAGGGTTCCAGTCACGAGGCCAAAGATAATTGAGCATTTGATGAAGAAGTTTCTTCAAGATTTAGTATTTTGTCGTGCTCCTGGAGATAATGTGCTGACGTGTGGTGTCCTTGGTATTTATATTTTTTATAATTCAAATTACTTTATGGCTTGTTACACTTTTGTCAGCTTTGAGTCTGTATCCTTTCACTTGAAAACTTTTGATAATATAAATCTTCTGCAACTTAGGAGTTTTGAGTCTATATGAAGTTATAGAATTTATTTTGTTTTAAGCTCGTCATTGACCTAGATTGCCGTGCTCCAATTTGGTTTATGCATCTCAATATGCTCTCAAAGTTCATACATAAAAATGAGCAGCGACCCCTTCATGTCCTAATTGGTCCTGTATCATTCACTCTTCAGGGTGGTAGGGGACAGGGTCAACTGGGACACTCAATAATCTCACACAGAGAATTTCACAAATACTCAATAATTCAATGTATGAAAAAGAACGAGTTACAACTCTATTTATAATACTCCTAAACAACTCTCTTAATCCAATTTAGACTCTAAAAGATAAATACAAATTAAATAAGATAATTACAAATTATGAAAACTAACTTAAATACAACTCCTAATTAAAATAAAACATTTAATTTATGGGCTGGGCTGGCTTCCAAAGTCTTTTATATTACTCCACTCAAGTTTCACGTCGTGCTCGGACTCGGGCTTGCCCTCGTCCTGCATCACTGGGTGTAGGATCAAACCAACCGAGATCAATTGATTCATGACGAGCATAGTTGTTAGCTGCAAATGCTAAATAGGATGGTGAATTTCAAAATAAGCCACACTTCTTTTATGTGCTGACATTTTCTTTGGTTTATTGTATTAAGTCCTCATGAGTATAAAGTTCCCATTTTAAATATTTAATTGTAGATGGATCATGGAACCATTTTACCTTAAGAATATTGCAACACAGTTATGTCTATGTATCCTGTTCTTGGGAATGAGATTTATTGGATGCATAGACCCATAACAACACCCATACCCTCACTAGAAATGATCTATCTTTAAATTTTAATTTAAAGTAAATGGAGTAATAGTTTCCTTATTCATTTGCAGAACGGCAAGTGGAGAAAATTGATCCTTTACTTGCTTGGGTAGAATCTGAATTTGGCTTCAAGCCTGTTGTATACTCCAGTTTTTTTGGTGGGAAGCAGGAGGATGGACTTGTAAAGGCCATTGAGGGCCTTCTTAAAACTACAAATGACTGTGAACTGGCAGCAATTGATGCTCTGGCTTCGGCGGCACACTCTTTAATTATTGCAATTGGACTCTTTCATGGGAGATTGCAGATTGAGGAAGCCACTGAATTGATTTGACTTGAGGAAGATTTGCAGGTACTCTCTCTCTCTCTATGTATATACACTGACACTCATTCTCTCACACGCCCATGCACGCGCACACACAATCTGGTCATCTCTACCGGATATTGCTTTACAAGACTCTTTTTTTCCTTCCTTTTTTTAACTCGTCTTTGCAGGTTGACAAGTGGGGTCTAGTTGAAGGTGGTCAAGATCTTGATGTTGCTGATCTTAGGGTTCAAATTTCATCTGCTGTTGTGTTCCTTGGACTTTCTAGAAGGTTTTGATTTTGTGTTCATCTTTCGGTTTGAATAAAATAGTTGCATCAACTACCTTTCTCCGTTGGCACTTTTTCTGTTTGTTGTTTATTATATCACATGTGATACTGGAGAGCTTTTAGTAAGTTGTATTGGCCGACTCTATGAAAATCAAATGATCAGTCTAAAATTTAGTACTGAAGGCCCTACATTGGTTGAATAATCTTGAAACCATACAACTATTAGATACAAATATTTACTGTAAATGCATTTTGTTTAATTTCATCTAATGTGATACCATATCTGCGTCTGCTAGACTGTCTCCAGTGACATATAAAGAATCCTATTTATCATGCTTGGTTGTAAGTGGTCAAAACATGGAGATATTGCAGACCTGCACATCAGGGATCTTCTTGGCAGCACCTAATGCAAATTGGTGGCTGTTTCTTGATATCACAATAACAGCAAGCTATATCACAGTTATTGCTGCACCCTATAACAAAAGGACCTTAACCTTGTCAGTTTTTTAGAGATTTTAAAAGTTTTCATTCTCACCGTCTCACTTTAGTCTGCCAACATTTTAGTTAGATAAAAGTTGACAATTCTCAGGACTAAGCAGAATGATGAATCTTAAATTAGAAAGTTGTTTTGGTTTGGTTATGTACCTGTTATGGTAATGTATTGGGATGGTTCAAGAGTTTTGGGGTCTACGAGAAATGGAAGCCGCGTGCTGGCTTCAACGTTGGTCCCAACCTGAATGCAAAACATACAGCCCAAAAACCAAGCTACTGACACCAACTTCATTGGTTTAGTAGCCACAATCGACATTGTTTGATGTTGGAGTAGCTGCTGAGTTGGTAATATGGTCTCATGGCTGCTCCTTATATAGGTGGCTTTGCAGTTAAAAATTAGTTCAAAGAGGCTAACCCTTTCGATATGGCTCAAAAAACTACAAACTTTATCTTTTCTATATATGAATGGAACTGTATTTTGAGGATCACTCGATGACTATGTGATATAAGAATTCGCCTGGGAAGATTCTCTATTACCGATTCTTATTTAAGACATACTAAAAGGACCATACCTGTTGCATGAGGGAAACTATCAGTAAATGCACCCAAAAGAAAGCCCCCATTTACTTTTTTAGATAGATCTCCCATTTGTCTTCCCTTTAAATGTCACCTCATAGTCAGCTAATCAGCAATCCTGCGTCTCATTTTGTTTATTTTTTGGAGGTAGCCTTTAAATCATAGCGGTCTGCGGACTTGGCTCATCAATCTCTATTACCCAATGTGGAAGAAGTGGTGGGAATAATTGCAATGACCAACTAAGATCTAACTGGATCTTTTCCAACAAAGTGGCAATTTTAACTCGTACAAAATTATCAACTATCTGAGAAGTTCCAAGGAAACTGATGTTATATTAAGGTAATCCTATGTTGTTTGCTTAAAAATTAACACTCAATACAAAATTAGACATACAAGGAAAGAGAACTATTGTTAGTTCTCCTGGATCCTCCTCCCACTCCAAACAAAAAAATTACAGGTAAAAGGACTTATGAATCCAATAATATCCCAATGCAGTTCATAAAAATATTCGCCAACCTAGTATGATTAGACTTGATGGAAAATATAGACTTTTCATCTGAAAACTCAAAGCAAGATCTGTTGGATAAATAAAACTGCATGACAAATTATTTATTACAAGCAACAACTAGTTAAAAAGTTCTTTGAAAATAATCCCGGAATGAGGTATTGCTCCCCATCATTATACTTCCAACAAACTTATAAAGATGAAATCTGGAGTTTCTTGATGTTGTTTATTTGCTTTCCAGGGTTCAATCCCTTTGGGCAGGCACGAGCACAATTTAATATTGTGTGGCAACGATATAGCTTGAATTCATCACATATTGCATCCAGGCGCTCCTTGGTGTATTCATCACGGCTGTCCATTATCCAACTGCATGTACAAAAACAGAAAAGTCTCAATATCATAGTTAATATCTGCAAGTTGGCAAAACTAGTGTTTTACCGCAATAAAATGAACATATCATTGTAGAATTTTTTTAAAAAGAGGTGCAAGTAAGATAACTCACCAGAAAAAATTCCCAACTGAAAAGTCTCACCTAGTGTTCTTTTTTTTTTTTTTTCTTTCCTTTTGAATAAGTTAACACACCATAATGAACATTGACTAGTTAGTTAGCTTATTGTTCTAGCTAGGCATAATGGCTGTATCAAAAGCCTTCCTCGAGGGAATACTAGCTTCTCTCCACCTTTATTGCCTATAATGCTAATAACTAGCACCTTGCATAAAGTTTGAATTCAATGACTCGATCCAAAAGATCCCACTTCAAAGAAACAAACTAGAAACTTTAAAGGACTTAAGACATGTATCAGCTCTGAATTACATGCAATGTTAGCATCAAGGGTGAAATATTCAACAATTTAGATCCCTACATTATCTACCATTGCAGTCATGTAAAGCAGTTTCCAGTTTCCACTTTGCACTTAACAAGTTGACAATTATAGACAAAACAAGTAAAAGCTTTTTAAAGCACTGCGATCAACTTGAGGGGCACATATGATAAAGTACAAGATCAGATCATTGCAAAACAATCAGCTGCTAAACGAACAAAGATTTAATGGAGGAATTTCAATTGAAATATTCAGAAACCAAAGTTAAAATCGATTTTCCTTAAATCTCATTGATTCTGCAATCAATTTAGACTATGTCAATAGATGTATGTAATTCATATAGCTGCCCTGAATCATGAAAACTGATGGAAGGTCAGCTTAAGTATGTCACGGCCGTACCTCTAGGTATAACTGCTAGTGTATTACGTTGTCAAGGTGGAGTGTTATTGTCTCAGGGTTTAAAAGTTTAAGATTGAGGACATACCCTGAACCTCATCTTGATGCATCTACCTTATCAATGAAAAACTTTTACAACATTGTTCACATTCTTCTATTATTCTATTTGACATATGCCATGTAGTTGTTACAGACGTCAATCCTATGCCTGCACTGATATTGTGAGTAGCCTAACACAGAGCACGTTCCACATTCTGAAATCTACACTCTAAATTATGTATGGGAAGCAAAACATAAACCTGAAAACCCAAAATTATGGCATGTATTTATAAGTATTTTAAAAGGAAAAATCTCTGGTCTCATGTACAAAACCAGTGGCAACAAAAGAATTCTTCAAGATCCTGAGCCCAAGTTTAATTTTCGCAACTTAGAAAAGTACCACAAATCCCAAAGCACAACACTATTTTGCAAAGCACTAAGAAGAGTCAGTTTATATTTGTGGTAATTCGTAACACAACAACAATTAAAACTTAAAAAAGAAAGAAAGAAAAAGATATTCCTTAAATGCCAATGTAGTTATCCACATTGAATTTTCCACACTCTGAAAAAACTATGAGATTTGTTTAAGCTTGTATACAGTATTTTAAGATAATCACCCCACCCCAAGTTATTTATTTTTAACAAGGATAAATAAAAATGGAAATGTAAGTAAGAACTACAAACCTCCAAAAAAACGAAGGAGAGAGGAAAACTAATTTTGAACAAGGAGTTTAAAATTTCATTTGTACTGTCATCAACTTAAATATACAAATTCATGAATGGCACCTAATATGCAAAATGTCTAACTAATAGATATATGGATCAGGTATATAAATAACTACATATATGCAACAAGCATTCTAATCCACAGAAACATGCAACTAACATACAGCATTATTTTATTCTATTTTTATGGGTATAATTATACTTACAATATGAAATACACATTTCAGGCAATAATAAAAAAGAAAGATTTTTTTTGTTTTACCGGTTGGCATGAAGAAGAGCAGCGGGGCCCAGGTACGACTCTGGATTCCACCAATAGCTAGGGCAAGATGTGCTACAGCAGGCGCACAGTATACACTCGTACATCCCATCCAACTTAGCCCTATCTTTCTTAGTCTGCAAAATCTCTTTCCCATCCTTGGACGGCGTCTTCCTCTTCAACCACGGCTCAATACTCTTATACTGATTATAGAAATTCGTCATATCCACCACCAAATCCTTTATGACAAACATATGGGGCAACGGCGTTATCATCGACGCCGACGGTCCATCCGGAATCTTCGTCAAGCAAGCCAGCCCATTACACCCATCAATATTCATGGCACACGAGCCGCAGATTCCCTCCCGGCACGACCGCCGGAAGGTGAGAGTGGGGTCCTCCTCGTTCTTGATCTTGATGAGGGCGTCGAGGACCATGGGCCCACAATCCTTGAGATCGATCTGGTAGTCCTTCATTTCGGGCTTGGTCGGGTTGTCCGGGTTCCAGCGGTAGATTTGGAAAGTCTTGAGGGCGCTGGTGGATCGGGCCTTGGGCTCCGTCTTTTGGGCTACAACCTCCGACGCATGGGCCCGGGTTATGATCAGTTTTGATGGCGGCGAGGATTGAACCCTAGCCATAGCTCTACGAAGCAGACCGGTCGCCATTGTTGAGAGATTCGAGTGAGGAAGAAAGTGAATAATGAAGACGATGATGAATTATTGAACAGTAGAAAGAGGTTATTGGATTGGTTATTTTGGGTATGAAATGGGGAATGACGAAATTGGTTTTTTTTTATATGTAAAGTTGGTCCCTGTTAGTGGAAGGATGGGAATCGTAATAGTGCTGAAAATATTAGGGGTAGTTTTGGAATAGGGGTCGAAATTGGGAGGCTACAACTTAGTATCGTGGTCATTGGGAAAGTTTGACCGGGATTCTGCTGACGTGGAGAGTTAATGGCCGTCCGTTGTTTCCGTGGTGAACTCGTGGAGCTTTTTGGTTTTGATATTTCCGGCATTTCTCCGCGGAGGAAGTAGCATCCACGCCAAGGGGCGTGTGCTTGGAAGCTACCTAGATGCTCTGTTTTGGAGTAATTTTTAACGGCGGTCTTTTATCTATTTTCATAATTCATAAAATAAAAATGGATAAAAATATGTGGATTTTCATTGTCAATAACTCAATATACACAATGGTATAGTAAGTAACATAATACTTTCTTTATTCTGAATTATAAAATTAATATTAATATTTTTAAATTTAAAATTAACATAAATTTAATTAATTTATATCAATATAATTATAAATTTAATAAATTATCTAAAAAATATTATTAGTTATAAGATTTATTATTTTGAAAACTTAAATAAATCATGCCAATTTTAAATTTAAAAATATTTTAAATTAAATTCTCAAAAATCAGTAAGAATCTTATAATTTAAAACGAACGAAGTATAAGAGTAACATTATGGGTCTTACCTTCTTTTCTTTTTTTAATCTCAAATAGTGTTTTAATGTAGTACTGTTGAGTACATATATTTTATCATATTATGAATAAATATAATTAAAAAGAAAATGATCAAAATACTCTTAAATTAGTAAAATATATTAAATATTGATTAAGGGTATCACGAAACTTGTTGCAAGACCAATATCATAACCAAAACGGCTAAAAATTAAAGCCCCGCTATTAGAAGTTAGAGAAATCATGGATACGAAAATTATGCAACTTATAAGAAAGAAAAAAATTATAAATGATCACATTCCAATTAGGACAAAAAAATGACAAACTCATCATAAACAAATTAATACAACAACTCTATTTAGAGTTTCTATCTTAGGAGTACAATTAGATACTTGCTGGGCGCATCGTTAAGACGTTAATAAGGTAGAAATTAATTTAACTGTAATCTCTGTGAACAATTTTCATTTCCGTGTTATTGAAATTATTATAGTTGAAATAATTTTTGATCTTGTGTTATTGAAAATTACACTTTGTGTAACAATTCTAATTGTATCTGTCGTTTTGTGTTTCAATAAGTCATTGAATCTAATATGTTGAACACAAAATTATTTGGTGCTTAATAAATAATTTTTATTATTAAATTATTTATTATTTAAAATAATTTTTCAACAACATAAACCAAATATTTAGATTTTTGTCCACAAGTACCATTATATTATACTAGTATCCTGGACACACACTTGCGTAATTAGATAAAAAAAAATAAGTAATGAAAAAAAGTTAGGATAATGAAGAGAAAAAAATAAAAATAAGTGGACAAATGAAAGTAAAAAGTGAGAGTAGTTAAGAGAAAAATAAAAAAATAAGTAGATAATAGATAATTTATTTTAAAAGTTATAAGTGAATTTTATCTAAAAGACCCAATTTACACTTTTTAAATTACGCTAATAATCATAAAATTGTAAAATTTTGAAGTAAGAAATGAAGATATAATTAAAATTATTAAATGAAGATATCAAAGAGACCAAAAACTCTATCCGTACATAATATAGATTAAAGTAATATAAGGGTAATATTATCATTAAATCCTTGTTAAGTTACATTTTGTATTATTCAGTATATTCCACATTATTTAAAATAAAAAATTTGATACTTCTACTTAATATAAAATAAAAAAAATGTGAAGAACATTTTTTTGATCCTCTTCCTCTTGTATTCCCTTGTCATCTTCCTCTTCTGTGTCACTTTCCTTACAATTCCACTGATGCCACATGCCCAACGTATGGAGAAACTCAAGCGACAACGGGTATTACAAAATCTTAAACTCGTTGTCGTAGTATGTTCTCGGAATTCGAAGGTAATTCTCCGTACTTTTGTTACGAGTTCTTCTTCATTGTCATTCCAGAAAAATTGAAAAAGGCGGGCAACCATAAATTTAGCAATTTCTTCATTCCTATCTACTTAAGATTTCTAAAAATCATATCTTGGATGGATAATCATGTTGCGTAGGCACTGTTTTATATTTCAGTTATAACTTTGTTTGTATCTGTTTGAATTTTGACATTGCAACTTAGCTATTTGATAAAATGTTGCAAAGAAGAGGAAAAAGCCTCAACCTAAAATGTCGCATTTTCCCCAACTTTCTGCTCTCATTTGTCTCATTTATTCTTTATATATTCTGTGCAATCATATTCTATTTTGTTTCAAGACTAAGACTGTAATACCTGGTTGCTTTTTAGTCCCACATCACCAATATCTAAAGCTATCATCCCTTTACTTGCCTATATATTAGGACCACCCCCTTTAAGTTTTAAAACACCCAAACATTAAGGTTTTTTCCAATGTGAGGAAACCTTTTTGTGTGAGAATCTTTTTAGTAAGGACCTCCATAGTTAAAATATTTTTTCGGTGTCGAGGACGTGGGCGGACTACGAACCTCATAATTTCGGGTATGTCTCTTTTTCTTTCTTTGTGCAATTATTTAATTTTCTGTATTAGTTTTAATTTTGTAGTTTTAATTTTTGTATGCTATTTAGTTTGTTAGTTAATATATTTTGGTATATCTTTGTTAGTAATTAGTATTTTGAAATATTAAATTAGTATTTTTGTAACTTTAAAGTTTTGTCAGATGATAATAATAATAATAATAATAATAAAATATTTGTTTGTAATAGAATTAAAAATGGAAAAAATATTTTTGAAAATATACTTATATGTATTTCGGAAGGAACAAGAAAACTATTATTTATTAATACGTTACCATGATTAGAATATTTATGTATGTATAACTTTAGGTATAATTTTGTTTAGAATGGAAGGATTTCAGATTTGCCTAAGAGAGAGAAAATGTATAAAACTTAATCAATTGATTAACTATTTATTTATCAATTCATTTATTTTGTTTAATTAGTTCCGATGGAGGGAATTTAACGAGTCAGTTTTGCAATATAATTTCGAATATTTCATTGCGTATTCCAGGTACGGATTCCGTACTTCTTCAGCGATATTCCTTTGATTTTAATTTGTTTGTTTTGTTCCTCATTGGAATTTGAATATTATTTCGATATATTGTTCGTAGTCAAATGCATATGATAGTTTTGTCTGATTTTAAATATTTGCAACTTAGCTTGTACTCTTTAGACTTATTAAGCATGTCTAATATTTATTTTGATTCTATAAAAACGTACATGCTAATATATTTGGGAGACTTTGTGTCAATTTATTTTGGTTTAGCATGTGCCTATTAGAACCCCTTTTGTGATATTGTGTCGCATTCGTTGTGACATGATATTTTTGTTAGAAAGTACCGTAGGGTATACCTGAGCTATAACCACCTGTGGGGGTACCATAGGTATGTCCTCTTGGCACCGAGGCATGACACTTCCGTGGCAGTGTGATTAGTCCACGGCGTCTCCATTTTGTGTGCTCCGATGGGAGTTGGCCAATTGGTGTTTTGTTGTGGGAGGCGTATGGGTCGACCATAGTTATTTGTTCTGTTCTGTTCTGCGGTTTGGTGTTGTTTGTGCCGAACACACCTTCCGATTTTGCATGCATTTGGATCTGCAGTCCAATGTGTGCCTGCCTGTGTGGCAGTATTTTGACTTGTCTTTGTGACAAGTTATATTTCTGTTTTGTTCTGAGCTCGGTATGAAATAAACACAACCATTCAATTCAGCCTTTTATGTTGTTCAGTGGATCAGTTCAGTTCAGTAGATCAGTTCAGTTTAGTAGATTTTGTTATTCAGTTCAGTTGATTTTGTTAATCTCAGTTTGGTTCATTTGATTTTGTTATTCAATTTCAGTTCTTATTTCTGCACTCTTTATCCGTACTGGGCGTTTGGCTCATGCCGTGTTTTTCTTCCGGCAGGTTTGCAAGGGGATTCAAGGGCAAATGTGAGGAGAGTTTCCTTTTTGTTTTGACATTCTGTTTAGAATTCGTTCGTGCGTAGCCTCCATTTCCACTGGTCGGGAAGGGGGTGTTACAAAGACATAAACATATAAGGCTTTATGAAAGACTAGAATTATTACATTATACTACCCCTGTTCAAAAAATTAGAAAAAAGATTTCCATTTGTAAAATTTACATATTCTAAATATACATTTTTGTTTATCCCTAAATTTTCGAGTTTAGTTTAGTTTAGTACTGATGCATGATAATTAAAATGTGATGACAAACTTAGAGAAAATAAAATCATTTTATAAAATCATCAAAGGACATTGGACTTTTTTTTTTTTATTAACTTTATATACCTCGGTGTGTGTATATATATATATATATATATATATATTCGTAAATGACTCTTACCATAGAACAAATAGTATTATTTATTTTCTTGCTGGTCAAAAGAGTAGACAATCAGGAGAAGCATTTTTCTCTTTGTTTTGATTGTATTCATTGTGTTCCTCTTTCAGCCTTTTAGGTAATGGCTTAATGCACAAGTACTGTGGTTCTTTTATGACCACAAATTTGGTTTACGTGACTAATTATAATAGTTTATTGCCTTTAGATGATCAGGATATTAACTTCTAATTTGAAACCTTGCCTTTTTAGCTATTGTTCTCTTGTGACCATAACAATTTGGTTTATATTACTAACTATAACAATTTATTGTATTTATAGATGAGTATATTGACTTCTAACATGGAAATTCAGAAGTGACTTATAGGTTCGTGGATATTGAATATAATAGGAATGACTTAATATTAATATTGTAGCTTTAGCCAAAAAAATAAGATAATAAAAATGTTACGTACCATGTACATTGCGAGGACGCTAGGCCTTTTGTTTTGTGTATGTTGGCTTTCAATTAACACGAAGTAGTTTTTGTTTCAACCAAGGTGCAATTGTCTTATATGGTCTTTATCTTGCTGAATCTTGAATATGGTTTATATGAATATTTAAGTATGAACTATAGTAAACAAGAATTTTATATACTCCATTTGTTCCAAATTATAATATCGTTATTAATTTTTTGAAAATTAATTTAAAATATTTTAAATTCAAAATTGATATAAATTTATTTAATTTTAGTCACAACAATTAATAGTATAAATTATCTAAAATAGTGCTACTCACTATAAATTTATTGTTTATATTTGTTTTATTTTTATTTTTATATATAGGCATGTATGTTGTTTTTCTACGTTTGACACCTTTAACAATGGTAACAATTTTCGTATGACGATATTTTGTTTTTCTTTCTTTTCCGGGCAGGCTTCTTCAAAGGTTGATGGATGAACCTGCCGAACCAATGTCAACTATTTAACTTCAAAAGTTGTTCGTGTTAAGGTTTTCTTGAATTGATCTTCGTGGTTAGTTTGGAACTTTGGATGGTGGAATATAGAAGCAGTAAGCTTGCACTTCAACAGGCAACTTACACTTCAACAGGCAAATACTCAAATAAATATTCGAGGAGGTGAATATAGTAATTCACTAATTCAAGAGTAATTATGGGATATTTCTTTACGACGATAGAAGAAAACATGATCTTTGTATTTAGTTTTGTTCACTCATTGTTTCCATATATGTTCTCAGTTTGTATTTCAAATCTTATTTCATTTCTTTTGGACTATAGATTTTTTTTAGTAATATAATTATTTTGCCTTTTGCTAAAAAAAGAAGATAAAACCTTTTCATTTCAATATTTAAGATTTTGTCCTTTTTTATAGGCTGCTACACTTCCTCCCTTCCTTTCAATTATCAGATATTCAAATATGTTCATGTTGTTATCATATGTACAATTACAATTCAAAACTTCTCATAAATGTACAATTAATGGTTCGTAAATTTAAATTCTATTGGAAAATTCAAATTCTGTTGCAAAACAATTCTTTTGTAAGTTTATAGAAAAAATATAATCATTTATTTGTAAGGAGACATGCATACATGAAAATGAATGATTGTTAAATCATACATGATGAAATTGATTAAGATATGTTTAGTTTATAAGAGATAATAAGAGAAACCACTTGCCTTTATAAACGGAGCACAAAAATAGTTTCTCTCTCTTTTTATTCAAAATAAATAAATAAATTTTCTCAGTTTTAGATAAGAAGAAGCTCTTGGTATCAACAAAACATGAAACATTGGTTCACGGGTTTGTAAAAGGCTCATAGCTAGCCTTTTGTAATTTTCTTTACCCCCATGGCTTCTTCCCCTTAAGACTCGTTCTGTCCTTCTTCTGTTGTTGTTTTCTTTCTTTCTTTCTTCTTTCTCTTCTCTCGCAGATTCCGTCCGTCTCTTGCAAACTATCTATCTTAAATGACGTCTGTAAGTTAATTCATCTCTCTCTATTTGTTTCTTAAATTAAATTAATGATGTAGCATGCATTGATAAAATATTCTTTCTGCAGATTTTGATTTTTGTTAGATAGATTAATTTCATTGAGAAATAATTAATACAAATATGATAGATTGATAGGGCATTATGTTCTGCTAATGAGAGAGATCTCTATGGAAACCGCCATTTTTTTTTCGTGCATGGCACGTAATTTGAAGAAATAATGCATTCGAGGTTGCGCAGGTTAACATGTTTTGGGAAAATTAGGTTTTTTTTTTAATGTAAACAAATGCACCTGAAATTACCCTTTTGATTGTTTTATATATATATATATATATGGGCTTTTGTGCATGATGAATGGTGTATTATATTGAATGACTATATCATCTTTTTCTTGGGACAGAAGTAGTATCAATTTTTCCTACAACGCATGTCTACTAAATTATAAAATCCATGTAGCGGCTCTAAAGATGGTTTTATCAACAAGTCAATTAATTCCTTCATACTCGCAAGTTTACTCACCACCCCATTGCCTATAGTCTATGCACTATTAGAATCAAGATGTAAAATTGTACGTAATGTTGGGTTATGCACTAGACCTGGTACCAGTCAGTCTGTAACTATTTGTTGCAGCAGCAGCAGAAGCATCATCAACCTAAGCTTGATTAGTTTGATGTTTAATTTAATAGTCATGGTGAAAGAATTGTAGTATTGAACTTGGTTATGAGAAAAGTCAATATGCTCCCTTGCGGCCTCGCCTATTATATGTAGTGGAAATCCATAATTTTCATATCTACGCTAAAAATTGAGAAATTTTCAATCTTTTCCATACGTGCGTGCAGCAAGAAAAGGGTCGGCCTTTGCCGAAATTTGGGGAATGGGATGTAAATAACCCTGCATCTGCTGACGGTTTCACTGTCATATTTGCCAAGGCTAGAGATGACAAGAAAACCAGCGGAACTGCTGCAAATGGGGCAACACAAAATAGAGTCGACAAACCACCACCTGAACCACCGGTATAAGCTCTCCTATATATTAGATTGAATTTGTTTTGGGGGGTATAGACAGACTCAGATATCCTATATAATGAATGATTTTGATGCAGAAGAAGTGGTTTTGCTGTTTCTAAAGATGTTCAGCAGTGAGATGATGGCAAAAGTTCAAGTGGTGATATACTGACCATGTGGGGGAGTGCAAGGGGGCCATTTTTCTATGCTTGATATCTTCATATCCATCCATATGAATGTAATCAGGGAGAGGTGGCAAAACAAGCATATAAAATGCTCTTTTATCCCACAACTAGATTGTGATTCTGCCCATGATATATACTTCCTGTTGTCAAATTTTCTTTCATGCTAAAAAGTCTGAACTTCAATATATAGAATGCATCGCTTAATCTATCCATTCAAATCAAAACAAACAACAGCACACAAACTGATGATAAACCGAATGATTCATTTACTTTAATCAAATGAACAATCAAATTAACTAGGCCCTAATAACATCAACCAACATGACAAATTAAGACATTGCAATTAATTAAGAAAGCTAGGAACATAACACTAAAAGAGAGATGAAGCTAGAAAAAGAAGAAGAAACTGGAAACCCACAAAAAATTTAGAGACTCCAACAAGAGATATAGCTGCTGCTGCAGAAGAAGAAATTCCGCCCGAGGAGGATGAGTCGTCTGAGGCGTGGTCATGGTCGTGGGAAATAACTTGAATGATCATTCTCTGTCCTCTCTGGCAATGGCCGTAAGATCCACTAATGAAGTAGTAAAATCCCGGATGCTCCAGCTTTATGATGGTATTCCCATCGTTGGAGAAAAACTTGGGCCGTGTGGAGTTGCATTTCTTGTACCCTGCCTCCCTCACCTCCATAACCGAATCCTTCTTGTACTTGAAACCTGCATGTATAGGGAATATACGTACATTATCAAAATTGGCAATCTCGGACTATTTTTTTAAGAACGTTAGTAACTTTATACTGATGGCTTAATTAATTATGAAATTGTAACAAAAAATATTTGACAAAATTGGAAAACGAAACTTAACGATAGTTTGTAACAGTAAACCAGAACGTTATGTCATTTCATTTATTAAAAGAAATAGACAGCAATTTTTTTTTTTTTTTTGAGAAAAAATAGACAGCAATTAAAGTACTTACGGATGATATCGCCAACTTTGAACCTTTTGTCAGAGGCCCAATCGTTGTAAATTTTGGAGTCATTTGCCCGGGGAACGACCCAGCCAGAGTTGTCACCAACTTCAAACTCAAAGGAAGAGACGGAGAGGAGCTGAAGAGCATATAAAATGATCAAAACAAGCAGAAATTTAGGGGTGGAATGAGAACTAGCCATATGAATTTCTCTGTGTAAATTAAAGTAAACTAAGGCAACAGAGAGATTAAAATGTTTTCGCTCAGATAATTACTGATAAGGGAGGGACTATATATGAAGGGGGCTTGGCGGTTATACGAGTTAGTTACTACAATTTACCAACATTTAAAGAGAGTGGTGAACATGGATGGAAGTAGTGGGAATAACGGTCGAATCATGAGGGTATTATTTTGACCGTCAATCTCGGTCAAAATAGTCAAAACACTAGGTAAAATTAAGGTGGTAAGTTAGGGATTTGGCGGGTAATGTATCATGGTTTCATGGGCCTGCCATAGATATTTAAGGGGGTATTTGTTTAGAATTTAATGTATTTGAATGGCTGAATAGTTAAATCGGTTAGTCATTCAGTGCGTTTGTTTAGGACTGAATGACTGAATCAGTTAGATTTTTGAGCTGAATAGCTAAGTCTAATTTTTTTGACTGAATGGTTAAGTCCCGACTGAATGAAATAAAAATAAAAAAATTAAATATTATATTAAGTAATATTAAATAAATTTACAACAACTTTGAATTTTTTCAGAGGGATAAAATAGTAAAAATATGTTATTAAGATGTTTCAGACATGTCACTTATCAAACAACTTTTTTCATTTAATATTCAGAAATCTACTTCATTCAGCTCATTCAGATTACTTAAACATTCAGAACTATTTCATTCAGTTTTTATCAAACACCCCCTAAAAGTAAGATTTGAAATTAACTTTTTAACAAATTAAAAGATCAACTGAGTTAATTCGATTGTAATTTATATTATTCAACCGTGTTAACTCAATGGTATTAAATATTTAGTTAAATAATTTTTTATTTTTTTAATTATTAATAATAGTTGCATTGTTAAGATATTCATGTCACATTCGTTTTTCGAGTTACATTAATACATCTAATCATAATCACATTTAATCATGAGTTTTATAATATATAACAAATTTCCATTTAATACAAAATAAAATTTATTATTATTATATGTTTGAACAATTACTATTATTTTTATCTGAATTATTTTTAATTCTATAAATTGTTATGCTATTATTTTGAATTACATATTTGATTATAAAATTTTAACTACTAATTATACATAAAAAAATTTTAAATTATCAATAAAATTATAAAATAAGAACAAAATAAGGCCCGGGTTAATTGACTAGTAAATTCAAAATGCAGAAGTTGATTAAAGACGAGCTCAAAGCCCATTTTGGAACAAGATGTAGAACTACCGTGACGTTTTTATTTTTGTACTTGTTACTTTAGCATACTTGATGCACGCGTAATTATTATTATTATTATTATTATTATTATTATTATATTTATATATATAATTATTTATTTTGTTTATTACAAATGTTTTAGATAAAAATGTAAATGCTTCAATTTTCAACTCAGTTACACAAAGAAACAGCTTTGAGGGGGGAAATTTGATGATCTTGCCGCTCAACCTAACCCAACTAAATCAGAGTTTGGTCAATTCTTGTTCAAATTAACTAATTTATGAGGACTTTGCTTCCGGAGCTTGATAACAAGGTTGATGATGACAAAATATTTATATAATTAGATAATAATAAAATGATCTCTTATAAACAGTTGGATCATATTCACATATTCCAAGTTGTGGTGATAATAAAATTTTCCCAGACATTCAACGCAGTACTAAACATCTAAAATTAAGTTGGTCGGATCTTACCTTTCTACACCAATTCCCCGCCCAAATTGCCAACATGATGCAGAGACGCGTGTGACTGTAGAACAAACTTAATTGCCGGTAACTGCGCCAATTGACGGTATTGGTAAGGCTTTTGCCTTTCAATTGGCGGGTAAAGGACTCAATCTCGTTCTTGTGGGTGGAAATCGTGACAAGGTTAAAGATGTTTCGGAGGCAATCCGGGCTAAATTCGGGCAAACCCAGATCACGGCTGTTGTTGATTTTTCTGGGGATTCAAAGTATTCGTGAAAGATTGGGGGTTTAGATGTTTGGGTTTTGATAAATAATGTGGGAATTTCGTACCCATATGCATGGTTTTTTCATGAAGTGGATGACAAGTTGCTGGCAGATCTGATTCATATCAATGTTGAAGGGACCACAAAGGTTACTCAGGCAGTGTTGCCTGGAATGCTGAAGAGAAAGAAGGGAGCAATTGTTAATATTGGTTCTGGTGCGTCTATTGTCATCCCTTCTGATCCCCTTTACTCTGTTTATGCATATGCAAAAGCTTAAGCATTCTTGTTAAGTAGTATAATTTTTTTCGCATCACTAGTAACTCTTTGAAAAATCTGATTATTTATTGTTCATACCTTTTTTTACCACTTTTTTGTTTACATGTTTAGTTGAATGAGTAGAGTAATGAAAGTGATTTGAATGTTGTGGACTTCTGATGCCTCTTTAGATGATAACAATTGTGGAATACCACTAAACAAATTGTAGTGGTATAAGATAGTTGAGCCTGTTTTTTTTTTTGAAAGTCTGATAAATGGGTTTATAGGTTTTAGGTCATCTTTACTGACCTTACGTGTATATAACTGCAAAGGGTCATTGGGAGAGAAAACATCAAATGGTTATCAGAGCTAGTCTGTTGGCTGAAAGTGCCAACAAGGGGTGGTGGCGCAGTTGGCTAGCGCGTAGGTCTCATAGCTTCTGAGTAATCCTGAGGTCGAGAGTTCGAGCCTCTCTCACCCCATTTTTTTAATTTTTGACTCTTTTATAAATGCACAGACTCCATAGTTTGATTACATAATTTTTTTATTTTTTTACTCTTTTATAAATGAATTTTAAGCTGATGTTAGTTTCTTAATATTCTTTGTTGTTTATTATTGTTTTTTTTTTTATTATCATGTGGTTTATTAATTTTGGCTAACATTATTATATTATCCCTGCGGGAGGGAGTTTTCTTTAAGCTGTTTGTGTTTGGGAAATTATATGACGTTAGATACGAATTTATGGACGGGAGTATGTTGCTCCTTAGCTATTCTATCTTATACATGAGATAGGTTTGGTCAAGATGATTTTTGCTTAGCTTCTTCTCCCTTATCAAATGACACTTGGAATGAGATGGTAAAATCTAATATCATAAATTACTAGGCTAGTAATTACTTTAATGGCACTCTTTATATGGAAAGTTGAATTATGAAAGATTTATAAAGAATGAACAATATAAAAATATGCGACATATTTAAGACACTTGTATACGTATAAATTTTCAATGATTCGGTTTTTTTAGTGGTTTAGCATGGCACTTCCGAGGGAATCAACACACCACAAATCATTCAAGAAAAAAAAAACTAAAACAGAGATATATTGCTATTTACAGTTACATTTACAAAATGCATCTGTTTGTTTGTCTTCGATTGATTACTACTAGTATTTATGTAAATCATCAGTATTGCTTCATCTATAGTATATTTGCTATTTCTGACTAAGCTTGCCAACCTAGCAAGTAGCAACTTCTAGTTAAAAAGGCTGTATACCGTAGGACATACATACATCATGATATTGCAACCTGCAGAAGTCATAGCTTCTCTTTGTTTGGCCCAAGTATTTCGGCTTAAAGCTTTTAACAGCTGAACGTCACTGGTTTGTTTACTTTCAGATATGTTGATCAGTTTCCAAGATGCCTCTATGTGGAGTACAAGAAAAGCTGTATTGATGTCCAGTGTCAGGTATGCTTTGTTTTAAACCCCACATCAGAACTAATTGTGGTGTTTGGTGTTTGAGTGCGAACTAGCTCTCTCTCTCTCTCTCTCAATATCTATGCATCATTAAACATGAAGGAAACTGCATCCATGCAATGTTGATCCTGAATGGATTCTTTTTATAGGTACCCTTGTACGTAGCAACAAAGATGGCATCAATTAGAAGATCGTCCTTCTTCGTTCCATCAACTGATGCTTATGCTCAGGCTGCTTTAGGCTGGATTGGCTATTAACCGCGGTGCACACCTTCCCGGCCCCGCTCTATCTTGTGGTCTCTGGCACGCTCTTTGCCCAAGTCTATTGTTGATGCTTGCCGTTCGAAAGAGGGGACAACTAAAAGACTCCAGAAAAAAGGAGTAAAACAGCTATTGCCTCACCATGCCCAAATGAATTCTTGGTTGTGTTATTGGGATTTACAGTTTGAATTTCAAGATTAAGTGCTTCCAGTGAATGTTCTTGAATTTAGACTATGCCAATAACAGGATACATATTGGTGGAAGTAGCTAGCTTGACGCTTAATATGCTTCATTATTTTAATACTGCTTAGTGGCCATGCATCAAGAAAACTCGACACATGCTTGTGAACTTGATATTACAGTTTATTGATTATAGCGTTGAATACAAAAAAGTACATTTAAGCTGAATTTGATTTCAAGAATGAAAATTTAAAAGGAGATCATTACATGAAATATATACCACCTCTCACAAATTCCTTATAAATCGAAAGAGAAAAAAAAAATCACAACTATCTATATGACTACATTTCTTACATTTAAAGAACATTCAAGTTTTCAATGTAGTATGGGAAATATTACGTTAAGAAACTGGAAACGGGACCCAGAGGACTGTAACCTCTCCTCATTTGATTTGGACATCCTTTTTAGCAGCTGGTTGAGCCTCTAGATCAGCCCCAGGGGTTTTGCCCCTGAAAGATTTCTGGCTAAATATCCGACGAAACGTACTTCTTGACCTGGGTACCGTTTGAGGTCCAGTGTTTTGTTTTCTGATATCACTTTTCTTAGCAAGTTCTTCGGACATTGTCTTCATAGCATTATCAAAGTGACGCCTGTATGTTGGATACCTTGATATAGACTTGGTGATCCCTTGAAGTCTGCAAGAGATGAGTGAAAGACGTAAAAATGAAGAATAAGAACCAAACTATAAAAAAGTATATAATAAGAAAAAATATTCAAAGAATCACCAAAAAGGTTCATAACTACCTTCGAGCTAATCCATCAAGTTCCGCTTGTTTAATCTCTGACTCAGGTGGTGAGCCAACGTTACAATTTTTCAACTTCTCAGGATTACCGCTCAATAAAACTAACTTCCCTAGGTAGTCCTCTTCGGCCTCGGAGAGGTTTTGAGCTTTGATCTGGTCCTTGATGATGAGGAGTGGATTAAGAAACCAATCAAAGAAGGTATCTTTTGGTCTGTTTGTGCTTGTTATTTCAGTAACATTGTCAGCTGCACCACAGTAGTGAAATTTGTAACTAAATCGGGATAATCATTTCTTTGCATGCTGAAGATTCTCTTTAAAAGGGAAAACCGTAATGCTAAAACAATAAGCTTTTCTTTATCTTACCTAGCAATATACCAAAAGAGTTTGCTTTTGCAGACCGTAAAAGTGACTGCAGGATGCCATAAGCGGCTAAACCAGTACATATGGCCTTGCCATTATTTTTATTAGACCTGGCTTCTTCAATGTCTGGCAAAGTTATTAGTCCTTCAGAAACCATTTTCTCCGCATAGTGTTGACATTCTTTGATTAAGTTATCAATTAACTACACAAGTCATTTATAGTTTGAATTAGCACTAAACTTATGACGATGGTCCAGCAATAAACATCACAGACAATTCAGAGTTCATTTAAAATTTGATGAGATCGTTGAAGGTATCAAACAGAATAATGATAACATACCTCCAATGGCTTCACCTCAATCAATGGGGTCCTGAGAGAACCCGAACGAGAGGGTGGATTTCTGAAGGAATCGGCTTTTGAAAAAGAAGTTGCACGAGAGGTGCTGCGTATCAGTGCAGTCTTCTTTCGGTACTGAGGCCTGTTTAAATATAACAAATTTTAAGGAGATTGTCAAATTCGTACTGTACAAAAGCAGTAACCAACCAGACATAATATATTTAAAGTCTTGCAAACCTAGGAAAGCAGGAGCCTTCTGGCATGTCAAGAACATCATTGCTATATTCATCGTATATGGAGAGGGTAGCAACAATATAGCAAAGCCCCAACCATAAAGAAGACTCCTGTAGTCCAAAGCCAAAATGAAATAATTTTAGTAATAATGTTTCGATCAAAGTGATTATGAAAGACGCATTGAAATTGGTTTCAAAATGTAAAATGACAACTTGGCCAGCCGTGATTTATGACACAGAAATTTATTTGCAGAATATGGAGTAACATGTGCACATTAGGAGTTCAAATATAATAGATCAAGCAGAAATAATGGCTTGGCACTGAAAAGCAAAAGATAATATTCCATTCAGAATGGAATTATCATTTAGAAATAAAAATCAAGAACGGAACAATTCCACTTAGTTCTAGCAGAACTTTTTGTAATTATATTCCTTATTTTGTTTTTTGTGTTTTTTTAATGTTTTTTTTATGGTTTTCTTTTTCTTTTTTCTTTTTTTTGTTGTTGCTGTAATCACTTCCTTATCATAGTAATAGAGATACCACGAAGGATCCTGAATAAATTTTGAGATGCTCCAAGGCATATGCATTAAATTAGTCTTTAATCAATGAATTCTGAAAGAAATGGTGAATTACCTGATATACAATCACTGCAGCATATGCACCCAGGAATATACCGGATATCATGGAGCATAATAATGCCCCAGCAACAGCCAGTGGCCAGAGCAATATAGCTAGACCTGCAAATGGTACACATACTGTTTCCAAAAAAGGACCTTCCCGTCCTATACAGTCTTGAAATAAACGATGCCACCCCCTGAAGAGCATGTAAGGGAATTTGCAAAGGGAAATAAGTGAGATTACTAGAAAGTCAACCATTAAGCCCAGCGCCCCAATTATAATAGCTCCAGGAAGATAAAGCAATCTGCACGAAAACCAGTGGAAATACTTGGTAAACAAAGGAGACATCACCCTAAAAACCCGTGACCAAGCAAGATAAGTATAATAAAAGGGAAAGCTAATAAAGTTGATTCCACTAATCCATTCCGACTATGCAAAAGTTAAGCATGAGGAAGAGTTAATTTCTAAATGGCATTTAAGATCATGATAAACAGTTCATCATGATTCCTGCAAGGATGCCAAGTAGCTACCATTGTGCTTTGGAGAATGTGGAATGTAATGTGTGCAGCAGCGGCATCATTTCTGATGATTATTTGAATAACTTAAAAGTGAAATTGTCTAAGTGACAACTAGAGGATTATGAATAAGGTAACTATAAGAAAGAACTGTACGGGCATCCTGGAGAAAAGATATTCTACATTTTTACAAGAGGCATGTCCTGGCCAAGGATGATATTTCAACATTAATAATGTGTAGTCAAAGTGGAAATACTAAAGTTAATCTTTTCACAATATCCAACATTTATGAAAACCAGTACATAACAAATCAAGCTTTTATGTGAGATCATACATTGATTGTCTACTAAGTAGAATCATGGCTTATAAGTTTTTTACTATAGCTCATACTTTTGCTAGTCCTTTTGATTGAGAAAATCCTATTTGTTCAGGGTTCCATACACGACAAATTGTATTAGAACTGAGCCAAGACTGAACTACACAAGTTCAAGCAATCATTGCGGGCAATTGCCTGGAAGGAACACCTGAAATGAAAGCGAGTATCTCCTAACATAGAAATTAGAAGTATTTGTCTAGGATCTCAAGAGCAACAAGTTGGCTAGCCAATTTTCCTAGGATCTTAATAGTACAGACTTGGCTAAACCTTTTAAATCCCTTGTGTTGGGACATTGTTGGTCATATTTTTAACAACATGATAACACAAATAAATACCCTGACCCCTATAGGATATTGTAACGAAACCTGTAAAAGAATTTTTACATGAGATTAGTGACATAACTTCGAGATTTTATTTGATAAACATCGACTCTATTATATTTTTTCTTGACAAGTATAAAGCATTGATTAATATGGACTTTAAAATAATATTTGCCAGAAATAATATTTAAAATATAACCTGATCTCATAATATTTTCCCTCTTGAGGTCCTTGACATCGTAGGTCATCCATAATTGAGAAGTAAGAATGATAGCATACATCCCCAAAATCCCTGACAATAGTAAAGCACCCAGTGACTGTGTCCCAAGTTCCATCCTGCGAAATCGATCAACGGATTACAAAGGAAACAACAAACACAGAGAATATATTATGTTGAAGCAAAGACATTAACTTACATAGATACAATGGAAAATCTCATTAGTCTTCCCCTCACCAACAGCTTCAAAAGTAGCAAAAATTGGTGAAAGAAGACCATACGCTGCGCCACCAATAACACTTCCAATTATGCCAATCAGTGGCCACAAAAGCAAGGGTATGGTAATACATACACAGAGGACAAGCTTCAAAACCGGCCCAAATTGTTTTGTTCTGCATTTTAAAAACAAAAATAAATTAGATGACAGATGAGATAATGTGGCAAAGCAAGGATAACAGGAAGTAATTGCAAAGAAATGTACCTCAAAATGCAATAATATGTCCACAGACAGTGTATAGGCCAGAGACCCAATATTATTGCAGAGTTTCCAATTGTCATATTAAGGCATATCACTGGGCACAAAATGATACCTGAAGCCAAGGTTGTCACACTGTCAATTGGCAAACAAACTAGAAATTCAAAATTCACCACATATACTGATACAAACACATATAAACACTCTCCTGTTCAGAAATGGAACTCTCGTTTGACTTGTCGACCTTTTGTTTCAAATATTAAGGTTTGCCTATAACATACACTTGGACACAAGTTATTTTAGATAATTTTATTTCAATATCAGAATTTTAGTCTAGATTTGTTATCCAGGAAAATATTTGTTATGCGCATCGCAAGATGAGTTATTTTTAGGCAACCAAGTCAAATGGGACTGTCCCAGATGCAATATCACATGCATGGACAAACATAGCAACTGGGGAGTGTAATACCTAAAAGTAGCAACTTGACTGTAAAACATTAACTAAATGACTAACTATGAAGATTCTTGGAACTTCAAACCCAATAATCATATGAATTGAGACTGAAAAATCCAATGTCCACTGTCCCCAAACACAGACACACAAAACAACAAAATCAAAAATAGAAAATTAATTAATTAGTTAGAGGACAGGATATCTTATAGAAGAAATAAACTAGACAACAACTGAGAGAAAAGTTTCCATATACATTATATAACAAAGAATAGGCATATACCCAGTTTGAGAGGGGAAGCGGGACAAAAGTTCTTTAATCAACATTGAGAAATGGAAGAATTGGTACAGACCTTTAATGAAGCCAAGAATAAGAAGTCCAATGAAGTAAGGCAAGAAGCAAATGAAGTTCCATATTGAAGCCCAAATCCCGATTGGAGGCTCCATACCTTAGCACTTTAGATCTAACCACAAACACTACAAATCAATCTCAGAACCTCCAATTTCACACACACAACTTCCCCAAAATCTCAACTCTCTCTCTCACTCTCTCTCTCTCTCTCTCTCCAGGCTGTGCAAGAAATACCCAGAAACAAAATGTGGGTGCCTGAATTTTTCTTATCTTTATTCTTCTATTCTCTCTCTAGTAGTCTTCCTTTTTTCTTTCTGTCCCAAAATTTGAGTCGCTTGGATATCTGGCCACTTGTACTGTCAACCACCGGTTAAATATTATTCAGGACTCGGGGCAGGAATATTTTTCACCAATCAGACGTTGTTATTTATATAAAATTTATTTGAGTTTATTAATTTGATAAAATTTATATAAATAATAATATGTAATTGATGTGAAGTCCTGACTAATCCTACTCCGATACTAATAATTTGGTGGTTAAATAAGTGTCCAGAATCACCTTTGTGCAGTAGCAGAATTATTAAGAATTTTTTTAACATGTGTTGAAGGATATGTGCTAAACGTGAAAATTAAAAGATAAAATTTATTAAATATTATTTATTTATATATTTATATTAAATTTAATATATAAAAAATAATATATTAGTGAATCTCATATATTGAATTGAGTATATACATATAAACAAATAATATTTAGTAGGTTCAGTCTCTCGATTTTTACGTTTAGTATGTGTCCTTAAGACACATGTTAAGAAGACCCAATTATTAAATAGAATACTACAATTAAGCTACTTTTTCGCTTTCTTGTATTTTTATTACACCTTTTTCATTCTTTAAAATAATAGATATTGCCATTTGCTGTTTTGTTCTTTTACTTTAATAATGAAAATCATTATAGTCTCATGCCTAAACCATACACAAAAGCTAGTGTTGAACAAATTTAAAATAGAAATGGGGCGAGTGTTACTACTAACAAGTATTCTATCTCTTTAACCCTCAAAATTTTCTGCACATTCAAAATGTGAATTTATATAAAAATAATTATAAAAAAAAAGTTTGACAAGTTAGGCCACCGATGTGATAGTAAGAGCATATTTTAGTAAGTTAAAATATTATATTCTCTAATCTTATTGTTCATCTTATATTTATAATAGTCTACAGTAATCACACATTCTTAATAGAATTTTAAATAAAATTATACAGTAGAGATCATATCAAAAAATAAATATGCTTACTAAATAATTGCTTGTTTTATATGAATTGCTTGTTTCAATAAATATGCTTACTAAATAACATGCTTTTTTATAAATATTATATTGCCTATATAAAGTAAGATGAATTAAAGTCATCAAATTTTCTCTTATTAGAAACACATGCTTACATAAGAATTCAACGTTTGGCATACACATATAACAAAAATTAATTAAAAAATGTGTCTTTGCACTTATTTTTAGGAAGATAAAGCATCACATTTATGCATGTAAAGATATTACAAATTAGTAATTAAATCACGAAAAATATGCATGCAAATTGATAATATATGAATTAGAGTGCATACATTTATTCCTAATACAATATTTTACAAATTATTCTTTATCTTCTACAATACTCTATCCGTCCCAAATTAAATATATAGTTTTGACTTTTTAAAGTTAAATTAATTATTTTTAAAACTATTTTTTGAACTATTTTTTTACTAAATATAGGTGAAGAAATTATAACCAAAAGAAAGTATACAATTTATTATCAACCTTAATTTTTATAATTTTTAAAATATGTTTATATATTCTTAATTATTAATTCTAAAAATAATTAATTTAACTTTAAAAAATCAAAACTTAACATTTAATTTAAAACGGAGAGAATATGTGATAACTCATTGAGTCAACTTACTAAATTTTTTAATTATGCATGTGTGATGATTTACCAAATCAACTCACAATTAATTACAAATTGATTTCATTTGATCTCCTTTCGTACTTTTATATATAAAGGTCTTGATATGACCAGGATGAAGATATATTATAATTAATATTATTGTGCATTAAATTTATTTATTTTAAATGATTTCAACATATAAGTATATATGAATTTCTTAACAATAAATTTGATAAGTGATTTAATAGCAAATTAACGGCTGCCAATATATTACTCTTGTTATGAAGTTATTGTATTTGTCCATTATCCAACTTATCATAAAATTAATTTCATACTAACCGAATCTATGTTCAAACTGTAATAAATTAATGTAATGTCTAAAGTTTAGGTTATAAGTTAGTAGTGTAGGAAATTAATTAGAAAGTGCGAAAAATGCATGTCCCTGTGGAGTAATAGACACGGAGATGTATCCCCTTTTAATTGGGCAAATGCAGTTTCAACACATCACCCGGTCGTCAACTAGCTAAGAAAACGAAAGCTAATTATAAAGATAAAAAGATATCATCAAAATGCATGCATACACACGCTATATACATTATATATATAAGATATTAACCGAAAAATGTGACATAATCAGGGCATCAGCTTATAAACCACTTGTCTGATATATAGACTGTAGACGTTGCTAGCTTATTCTCTCATCTCTACTGGTCAAATTAAGATAAGTCTCGCGATATAAGTTTTTTTTTTTCCTTTTTATCTGAATCTATATATACACACACACATATCTTTAGCTATGGCCTCTTGAAGACACTTCAATTTTCTGTGAATATCTACATTAATTTAACTTGTTATAGTATAGCCTCGTTCGATCAGTTGTTTCGAAGTCAATGGATCTCTCTCAGTTCCATCTTACAGTCCTTACACAATTTGTACGTACGTACTTACTCAATATATTATAAAGCGTATATATATATATATATGAAACTACTATCTACTTTAACTGTATAAAGTTTTAGTTTATTCTTCCTTCAGTTTCCCGGTTTTCTTGGTAATTTTAATTTGGATGATCTATGGATGTCTGTTTTACAGGGATGAGAAGGTCTTAATTTGGCCGGACGGACGGATGATCGATATATTTGCATATTAAATTAATTTATATTTGTTTAGTTGACAGAAGAGAGAGAGCACAACTGAACATACCCATGCTATTACTTGTGTATGCCCTGTCTTGTTCTCTCTCTTCTTCTGTCAACCAATTTACGATCATCCCAATATCTCCAGATTTGTATCAATCTCATCTAACAAAACGTCAAGGTAAGAATTCTTTACTACTAAAACAAATTAATTAAAGAGTTTTTGTGTGATCTTGATTAAGGTGGGATTTTATATATTAAGACCAAAGGAACTACCTAGCTAGTGTTAGTAATTTGAATATTTCTTTTGCATACTACTGGTAGATTATGATATTATTAATAATTTCTGCAGTTTGTCAAACAAGCATCGATCATATATATATATATATATGTGTGTGTGTGTGTGTGTGTGTGTGTGTGTGTGTGTGTGTGTGTGTGTGTGTGTGTGTGTGTGTTGACTGTTTCAATATTCAATTCCTGATCTTATTTAATTCTTCAGGACCATGTTCTTAATTTTGATATTCCGTTTCCTTTGTTGCATGGATTTGCTTTCAAATTAAAATGTGCAATTGCTATATATATATACTACTACTATATTGTTAATAGAACTGACTTATATGTAGTACCTGGTGAAGGGACACGAGAGGCAGCAACCTGCCGGTTGATTGTCATTCATGTACCTTAAGTCAATCCATGTAGTATGATCCTCATCCAATTAAACACATTGGAGTTCTATTCGTCAATTTGACAAAGTACATCAACTGCATTGTTAGGTTAGGGACAGGGAGGTCCACTTACCAGGGCCAGAATTCCTGGCCCAAGGACCAGGACCCGATCGTCTCATCAGCTCTGCAGTTTGCACAGAGCATGGAGCATTCCTTAGATGTGACGGACCTACATAACCCATATGGGTTGGTCCCAGCTATCCCTAATGAGACGGGACATATCCTACTATATATCTACTATCTTTCTCTTCACTTATTAACACCTCACACCGGAGACTTCCCACGCGGTTAACTACTGTGAAGTGAGGTAATTATTGCAAGTCCGAAGAGGAGCCGGGGCTCACTCCGGAGACTTACACAAGAAGGATAAAGCATAATACATAATCACGTGCACTACAAAAAAAAGGCTCTCAACGACCAAAAATATCAGCAACCGTTGAAAGCAATTGCTACTGTACTTATTAGCGACTGTAGTTGAACCTGGTCTCTACTAACATTAGCGACCGACACCCGATCGTTTGGTCGGTTGCTAGTACAATTTCGCCGCCTAAAAAATAGGCACGGGCATTGGCAGCAAAATTTTCTGTGACAGGACATTATTATCGACTGCGTATCGATCGCTAATATTGACATGTCAGCTGTATCAGCGAATGCATGCAGTCGCCGATGATGATTAGTTTGACCGTTTCAACAATTGAAAGCGGTCGCTGATATACTTAAAATATACATCAGACGCAGAAAGACAACAGACAGAGAAGAGAAAAAAGGAGAAAGAGAGGGAAGACAAGTCGGACGCCGCCACCGTCGCCTCTCAATTTCTACATCGTGAGTACTGCGCTTGGTTTTTATTTGTTGTATAAATTTTCATTCATGAGTACAAAACGTTATGGGCACTCGGTCTAAAATCTTGTTTTAGAATTTCTTATAACCGTGCCTTCTGCTTTTATTGATCATATAAACTTCATATTGTATGCAAAATATTATGCATTATACGATTAACAATGACTAGTTGTATTCTGGATATGTATCCACGTACTGATAAGAAATTGGGAAAAATGTTTTGAATTAGAACTGCTGTGTTGGGATATAAAGCAAATACAATTTTTTTTTGAAAAATTCACAAAACATACCAAAAAAATTATCAGTGACTGCACCCGATCGTTAATAATGCTCAGTGACAGCACTATTAGAGACGGATTTTCGTCTCTAATAATCGTACTTTTAGCGATGGATTTTTGTTGCTAATAGTATTAGCGACCGAAAATATCAGCGACCGCATCGGTCGTTGACACGTCACTCTGAAAGCCCACTCAGATTAGCAACAACTTCGGTCGCTCATGTCAATCACGGATAAGTCGATCACTAAGGTCCATTTAGCAACCAGATTACATTCGACCACTATTAACGACCAACTTCAGTCGCTAATAGCTATCAGCAACCGATATTCGATCGCTGATAGGTAATCACAGATAGCCTTTTTTATTGTAATGCGTGGTTCGTGAATGAATCCATGATTGTATAGATCTTCACCATAATTAGTTTCTAGTTCTCTTGAACCTATTTGCTATTGTCCTTGACTGCTAAAGAAACAAGTACAACCTTAGCTTTAAGTTTTCTCATTGTTGTCGTATATTTTTTTATTGTGACACCCCCAAATCTGGGCCCACACAGCCCAAACTTGAGTTGTCAAAAGACTACAACAAAATTATTACAAAGTAGTACAACGTTCAACAGTACAGTGTATAATAATACACAACTAAGTCTTCACTATTATTATCACACTTATTTTACAACACGTGAAGACTATAAAAGCTATCCCTCGGACTCTCACTCCATTCCCCGGCTAGACCCAGCTACGTTGTAAGACCCCGAATTTTATGAAATACAAAATTTAATTTTTCTTCATATAGATATTTTTTTTAAACAGTAAGTGGTTAAATCGATAAAGTTAAAAGTTAAGGATGTTATGTGCAAATTTTATTTTGTCGGACAATATTCGCTTTGTCGGGGAATATTCGTTTGGTCGGGGAATATTCGTTTGGTCCGACGGCGCCGAAATAACAAATTATTGGTGGACCCCACAACGGAATATTTGTCGGATATAGAAAACGACAGAAATAACCTTTTTAAATAAAAATAGTCAACGGAACTGTTAAAATACCGGTGATAAAAGAATAGTAGCATACGGTAGTTATTGGTATTTTCTGTAGCACTCGGTACTCTACAGTAACACACGGTATTGCATAGTGTCTCATATTTTTGGTCTGATAATTGACACCGTAACTGTTACGCATCATTTCATCGATAATTGTCACTGCATAATATTTTATATTATCAATTCAATAATTGTTGTTACACAGTATTTTGCATTATTGATTTAATAATTGTCATTACACTGTATTTTATATCATTGAGTCAATAATTGTTGTTGCACTGTTTTTAAAATTATTGAACCTAATAATTGTCACAGTAACATATGCACAGTAATTCACATTATTGAATCAATAATTGTCATTACACAGTAACGTATGCTTTATTTTACATTATTGTTATCTCTATTATGATGTTATTTAAACAGTTGTATTTCATTAATTTATTGACTTGATATCTAAGAGCTAACTATACTGTATTTATAACAATTAGTCATAATAATTGAATTGATAAAGTTATTTGTTTATAATATAAAGTTAGGTGATATGAAATGAATGGTGTAGATTAAAGTGTGAATTATTGTTGAATAATTGAATTGATTTGTTTATAATATAAAGTTAGGTGATTATTAGGTGATATAAAATGAATGGTGTAGATTAAAGTGTGAATTATTGTTGAATAATTAAATTGATTTGTTTATAATATAAAGTTAGGTGATTATTAGGTGATATGAAATGAATGGTGTAGATTAAAGATAATATAATATTTGAAATGGATGGTGTAGATTAAAAGATGATCTTTAAATGAATGGTTTAGATTAAATGAATGATAAGATTTTTGGCTATAAATAGAAGCCTTAACTTAAGGATTTTTCATAAACTTCCTTACTTGTTCTTTCTTTCTCTCTCTAAATACTTCTTGTGAAAGTTCTCTCTAAGTGTGCTTAAGTCATCTTGAGTATTTGTGAAGATCTATAAGTATACGTGTACTGTTCAAGTTAATCAACCTCATTTAAATCAATATCCAGTCACGTGTTGAGGTAAGGGATACCATCTTTTTCATCTTCCATTATTCAAACATACTATGGTAAGGGATTATCATTATTTGATTCTCGATAATAATATTGTTTCTTCCTTACTCATAAGACGTGCCTTTTATTTCCATGTATTAAATTGTGGGAATAACCTTACGGAGCGGATTGCCGCCTGTTGGTGAATAACCTTTCGTATTCATTCATTATTAATCTCTGAGAATAACCTTACGGAGCGGATTGCCGCCTGTTTGGTGAATAACTCTTTGTACTCAAATTCTATTAAATTGTGGGAATAACCTTACGGAGCGGATTGCCGCCTGTTTGGTGAATAACTCTTTGTACTCAAATTCTATTAAATTGTGGGAATAACCTTACGGAGCGGATTGCCGCCTGTTGGTGAATAACCCTTTGTATTAATTTCCTTCACCTTTTGTTAATCAAACCTGCTACGGTAAGGGATATTATTTTCTTTCATACTCCTAAATCGAAATTTATTATGGAACTATTGCTTCTATAATTCCTGAAAATATTATATGTTCCATAATAGTTGAACTTCATTATTTCAACTGAACCTTCCTATTTACGTGAACCTTTCTATTGAATTGTAACCGTTATTCTGAACTGTGGATCTTGAATATCATTTTTAAATTTCACTCCACATCATGTTGACAATTTGGACATTATTTGAATCTGTACAAAGTAAACTTCCGATACTTATTGTTATCCTATTTCTTCTGTTCATCATTTATATCATTCTAATCATCCAAAAATCAAGCTGTTGTGAATATCTGTGGCCGGGGGCACAGATGTGATATATTTGTTGAACAGATGATAGGTTAAAGGCGATATAATAGGTTAAAGGCGATACATCTGTTCAGTGTCTTTTATGGCGCGTGGTGAATGTTCTCTTTGGCCCGTAGTGCAAAGATGAATTGTTGTTTGGTATGATTATGACCAAAGGCTGAATCTGGTATAATCATGACCGTTGGTGTTATATTGAATGTCTTTGGCCCGTAGTGCAAAGATGAACTGTTGATCTGCATGATTATGATCAGGAACTGTGAATTTGTATTATCTTGACTAATGATATTTCAGATGATAAAAGTTGATGATGTTTTTCCTAAAAAGAGAACCGAGTGGACATTATAGTCTGCATTATTCTTCTAATAGATTACTCATTCTGCTGCTATTATTGATCTGAACGTTGTTTAAGAATTTAACTGCAGTTTTTGATATAAACCTTGTAGTCTATTGTATTCTATCAAGAACTCAACTGTTGAAGACTAATGATAATTTATTCGTCATTATCTTAGTCATGATATTCTTTACTGGGCTATTTGAGCTCACCCTTTCTTTTGTTCCATTGTTTTTCAACAGGAGATGAAAACATAACAGGGTCTAGCCGGGGAATGGAGTGAGGGTCCGAGGAATAGTTATCATAGTCTTCACGTTTTGTAAAATAGTGTGGCAATAATAGTGAAGACTTAGTTGTGTATTATTATACACTGTATTGTTGTACGTTGTGCTTTGTTGTAATAATTTTGTTGTAGTATTTTGACGACTCAAGTTTGGGCTGTGTGGGCCCAGATTTGGGGGCGTCACAGTTGGCATCAGAGCTTAGGGATATGGTCTTTAATGGCGATCTGGGGTAGAACTAGGAGGGGAGAGACGAATAGAATCAGTCACTAGTGTGTCATACCTAAAATAGATTTTATTATCTAATGAGTCGATTTGAATGTAGGAACATGAAGTGATGAGTCAGTTTATTTGAACTAACATTTATTTTGTGACCACAGTTAGGTATGACATCTGAAAATCAAGAGGTTAACTATGGAATACCCGAAGCAAATGTAGCCGAGAATCAAGAGGCCCCAAACAATCCTCCTGCTAACTCAGGAAATAATGTTCCTGATAACATGATGAACGATGGATTCTTTAGGAATTTCATGCAGTTCATACAGAATCAAGGAAGAGGAAATCCAGTCAATAATAACGGTAGAAATGCTGGCAATTTGAGGATGGTCACTGTTAAGCAATTTAAAGAATTAGGACCACCTGAATTCCACGGGAAGCCTGACCCACTCAAAGCGGAGGCATGGCTAAAGCAGACGACAAAAATACTTGATGTCTTACAATGCGCTGATGATCAGAAGGTACCATTTGCCACTTTTATGTTACGAGGTGAGGCGGACCATTGGTGGGAAGCGGTAAAACGTATCCAACCTTCAGCACTCGAAATGTCTTGGACAGAATTCGAAGAACTGTTTAACGAGAAGTACTTCCCAGAAAGCATCCGTCATATGAAGGAAGTGGAATTCATTAAGCTGGAGCAGGGAAACATGACAGTTTCTCAATATGAAGCTAAGTTTGCTGAACTGTCTCGTTTTGCGACTCATCTAGTAGATGACGAAGCACGAATGAGTCGAATGTTCCTAAGAGGTTTGAGACTCAAAATTCGTCAACAACTTAGTTCTCATAAATTCAGTTTGTATTCAGATGTTGTAGATAGGGCTCAAAGGGTGGAGCAAACAGATGAAACATTGCAGCCAAGAGTTAATGATCAGCATAGAGAAAGGAGTGACAACAACCACAGGAACGAGAACCATCGAGGAGGTAACCAACACTTCGGTGGTAATTCCATACCAAATAACAGAAGAGGAGAATCTAGTGGGAACAATTTCAAAAGAAAGAGATTCCATAATAATTATGGAAGGGCACCAGCACCAGTACCAACACCAGCACCGACCCCAGTTTCAAGGGGAGAAGATCGACCACCAGTGAAATGCTATAGGTGTGGTCAGGAAGGTCACATCAGCCCAAACTGTACACTGCAGTCCAAAAAGTGCTACAGTTGTGGGAAAGAGGGTCATCTTGCGCGGTTTTGTCCTGCCACAAAATCAAGTCCAGCTGCAATGATGATACCAAAAGCTAGCGCGGATAAGGGAAAATCTGTAGTTCAAGGAAGAGCTTTTGTTGTGACATCCCAAATGGCGCGAAACTCGAACGAGGTGATAACCGGTAAGCTATTCATAAATTCTCGTGAAGTCTACGCTTTGTTAGATACTGGCTCTACCCATTCTTTTATCTCACCTGTATGTGCTCAACGTTTAAACTTAACTCCTGAAAACTTGGACTTTGACTTATCAGTTGAAACCCCATTAGGAGAAATGACCATTACATCTACTGTCTATAAATCTTGCCTAGTTCAAATCAACAACCTCACATTACCTGTTGACCTTAATTCTTTGGAGATGCATGAATTTGATGTGATTTTAAGAATTGATTGGTTGACTACCCATCATGCTAAAATTGATTGTTTTCATAAGATTATTAGTTTTCATATTCCTAATCAACCTGTCATGCAAATTCAAGCAACTAAACCATTGAAATCTATAACTGTTATTTCTAGCCATAAAGCCATTCGTTTATTGAAAAACGGATGTCAAGCCTTTTTAGCTCATGTCACCGATTTGAACAAAAATACGTCAAACTTGAATGATATTCCCATTGTTAATGAGTTTCCTGACGTTTTTCCTGAAGAACTTCCTGGCTTACCCCCAAACCGTGAAATTGATTTTTATATTGATCTTGAACCCGGTACCAAACCCATTTCCAAAGCTCCCTACCGAATGGCTCCCATTGAACTTCAAGAGTTAAAAGTCCAACTACAGGAATTGTTGGATACCGGTTTCATTCGTCCGAGTGCATCACCTTGGGGTGCTCCTGTTCTATTTGTGAAGAAGAAAGACGGGAGTATGAGATTGTGCATTGACTATCGAGAATTGAACCATGTCACCATCAAGAACAGGTACCCGTTACCTCGGATTGATGACATGTTTGATCAATTGCAAGGCGCTCAACATTTCTCAAAGATTGATCTCCGTTCTGGATATCATCAGTTAAAGGTTAAAGCTGAGGACATTCCAAAGACTGCTTTCAGAACTCGTTATGGGCATTATGAGTTCTTAGTCATGCCTTTTGGACTAACTAATGCTCCTGCAGCTTTCATGGACATGATGAACCGGATATTCAAGGAACATTTGGATCATTTTGTGGTTGTCTTTATTGATGACATCCTCATATACTCCAAGAGTCGCGAGGATCATGAACAACACCTGAGATTGATACTACAAAAGCTCCGTGAAAATAAATTATATGCCAAGTTGAAGAAATGTGAGTTCTGGCTTGAGGAGGTCGCGTTTCTTGGGCATGTGATTTCTAGTCAAGGAATATCAGTCGATCCTGCGAAGATTGAAACGGTACTAAATTGGGAACAACCCAAAACAGTAACCGAAGTCCGAAGTTTTCTGGGTCTAGCTGGTTATTATCGGAGATTCGTAGAAGGATTTTCTCGAATCGCCACTCCATTAACGCAACTTACTCGGAAAAGCACAAAATTCATATGGAGCGAGGAATGCGAGAAAAGTTTCCAAGAACTCAAGAAGAGACTGGTTTCAGCTCCTGTTCTGACCATACCATCAGGATCAGGAGAATTTGTTATTTACAGCGATGCTTCTGGCAAAGGTCTAGGCTGTGTCCTTATGCAACATGGAAAGGTTATAGCCTACGCCTCTCGACAACTCAAAGATTATGAGAAAAATTATCCTACTCATGATCTAGAGTTGGCAGCAGTCGTTTTCGCGTTGAAGATCTGGAGACACTACTTGTACGGAGAAAAAGTGGATATCTATACGGATCATAAAAGTCTCAAGTATTTCTTCACCCAGAAGGAACTCAACATGCGACAACGACGTTGGCTTGAGCTGTTAAAGGATTATGACCACACAATCCAGTATCACCCGGGAAAGGCGAACGTTGTAGCTGACGCTTTGAGCAGAAAATCTTATGCAAGTACAAGTGCACTGCTGACAACACAAAAGTGTATTTTGTACGACTTGCAAAAGATGGAGATAGAGCTAAAGACACCAGGGACCCACTCGAAGATTGCTCACGTACGAGTAGAACCAACTTTAATCGATAAAATTAAAGCTGCTCAAGCTACCGATCCGGAACTGATAAACATGATAAAGAAAGTACAAGAAGGTGCCATTTCCGAAGCAAGAATCGACGAGAAAGGAATACTTCGAGTCAACTCTCGACTCTGTGTTCCTAACGATCCTGAATTAAAGCATAAAATCATGATGGAGGCACACAACACGCCGTTTGCAATCCACCCAGGAGGTACCAAGATGTATCGAGATCTTCGACATACATTTTGGTGGAACAATATGAAAAGAGAGATTGCGGAGTTTATCTCAAGGTGCCTAACTTGTCAACGTGTCAAGGCAGAGCATCAAGTTCCTAAAGGTCCATTACAATCACTTGAAGTTCCCGAATGGAAGTGGGAACACATCAATATGGACTTCGTGACGGGTCTTCCAAAAGTTTCTCAAGGCTTAGATGCAATTTGGGTGATCGTAGATAGATTGACCAAATCTGCTCATTTCTTGCCTATACGAGAAAACTTTTCACTTGAACGTCTTGCCGGTATGTACATAAATGAGATCGTGAGATTGCATGGCATGCCAGTTTCCATAGTTTCTGATCGAGATCCTAGATTCACTTCACGCTTTTGGATCAGTCTACAAAAAGCTATGGGCACTGAACTACGTTTTAGTTCTGCATACCATCCTCAAACGGACGGACAATCGGAAAGGACGATCCAGACCCTCGAAGATCTTTTGAGACTTTGTGTATTAGATTTCAAAGGAAGTTGGGATAAGTACTTGTCGTTGGTGGAATTTTCTTACAACAACAGTTACCAAGCAAGTATAGGCATGGCTCCATTCGAGGCATAGTATGGAAGGAAGTGTCGCTCTCCAATATGTTGGAATGAGGTAGGAGAAGCAAAATTGTTGGGACCCGAGTTGGTACGCTTGACGACCGAAAAGATCCAAATGATCCGACAACGAATACAGACCGCACAAGAACGACAAAAGAGTTATGCTGATCTTCATCGGAGAGACGAAAGTTTCAACGTCGGAGATCATGTATTCTTACGTGTTTCTCCATGGAAAGGGGTTACGAGATTCGGAAAGAGATGAAAGCTCAACCCTCGATTTATTGGCCCATTTGAAATCCTCGATCGAATAGGAACCGTAGCCTACAGACTAGCCCTACCACCAAGTATGTCCGCATCCATAACGTTTTTCACATATCTATGTTACGTAAATATGTGAAGGACCCAAACCACGTCATTGAGTTAGAACCAGACGTTATAGCAGAGGATTTAACATACGAGGAAGTACCTGTTAAGATCCTGGATAAGAAGGAGCAGATCCTACGCTCAAAGGTTATACCTCAAGTTAAGGTTTTATGGAGGAACCAAGATACTGAGGAAATGACCTGGGAGCTAGAATCTGAGATGAAATCTAAGTATCCTTACCTCTTCGATATGTCAGGTACGTCAATTTCGGGGACGAAATTTCATAAGGAGGGGAGGTTGTAAGACCCCGAATTTTATGAAATACAAAATTTAATTTTTCTTCATATAGATATTTTTTTTAAACAGTAAGTGGTTAAATCGATAAAGTTAAAAGTTAAGGATGTTATGTGCAAATTTTATTTTGTCGGACAATATTCGCTTTGTCGGGGAATATTCGTTTGGTCGGGGAATATTCGTTTGGTCCGACGGCGCCGAAATAACAAATTATTGGTGGACCCCACAACGGAATATTTGTCGGATATAGAAAACGACAGAAATAACCTTTTTAAATAAAAATAGTCAACGGAACTGTTAAAATACCGGTGATAAAAGAATAGTAGCATACGGTAGTTATTGGTATTTTCTGTAGCACTCGGTACTCTACAGTAACACACGGTATTGCATAGTGTCTCATATTTTTGGTCTGATAATTGACACCGTAACTGTTACGCATCATTTCATCGATAATTGTCACTGCATAATATTTTATATTATCAATTCAATAATTGTTGTTACACAGTATTTTGCATTATTGATTTAATAATTGTCATTACACTGTATTTTATATCATTGAGTCAATAATTGTTGTTGCACTGTTTTTAAAATTATTGAACCTAATAATTGTCACAGTAACATATGCACAGTAATTCACATTATTGAATCAATAATTGTCATTACACAGTAACGTATGCTTTATTTTACATTATTGTTATCTCTATTATGATGTTATTTAAACAGTTGTATTTCATTAATTTATTGACTTGATATCTAAGAGCTAACTATACTGTATTTATAACAATTAGTCATAATAATTGAATTGATAAAGTTATTTGTTTATAATATAAAGTTAGGTGATATGAAATGAATGGTGTAGATTAAAGTGTGAATTATTGTTGAATAATTGAATTGATTTGTTTATAATATAAAGTTAGGTGATTATTAGGTGATATAAAATGAATGGTGTAGATTAAAGTGTGAATTATTGTTGAATAATTAAATTGATTTGTTTATAATATAAAGTTAGGTGATTATTAGGTGATATGAAATGAATGGTGTAGATTAAAGATAATATAATATTTGAAATGGATGGTGTAGATTAAAAGATGATCTTTAAATGAATGGTTTAGATTAAATGAATGATAAGATTTTTGGCTATAAATAGAAGCCTTAACTTAAGGATTTTTCATAAACTTTCTTACTTGTTCTTTCTTTCTCTCTCTAAATACTTCTTGTGAAAGTTCTCTCTAAGTGTGCTTAAGTCATCTTGAGTATTTGTGAAGATCTATAAGTATACGTGTACTGTTCAAGTTAATCAACCTCATTTAAATCAATATCCAGTCACGTGTTGAGGTAAGGGATACCATCTTTTTCATCTTCCATTATTCAAACATACTATGGTAAGGGATTATCATTATTTGATTCTCGATAATAATATTGTTTCTTCCTTACTCATAAGACGTGCCTTTTATTTCCATGTATTAAATTGTGGGAATAACCTTACGGAGCGGATTGCCCCCTGTTGGTGAATAACCTTTCGTATTCATTCATTATTAATCTCTGAGAATAACCTTACGGAGCGGATTGCCGCCTGTTTGGTGAATAACTCTTTGTACTCAAATTCTATTAAATTGTGGGAATAACCTTACGGAGCGGATTGCCGCCTGTTTGGTGAATAACTCTTTGTACTCAAATTCTATTAAATTGTGGGAATAACCTTACGGAGCGGATTGCCGCCTGTTGGTGAATAACCCTTTGTATTAATTTCCTTCACCTTTTGTTAATCAAACCTGCTACGGTAAGGGATATTATTTTCTTTCATACTTCTAAATCGAAATTTATTATGGAACTATTGCTTCTATAATTCCTGAAAATATTATATGTTCCATAATAGTTGAACTTCATTATTTCAACTGAACCTTCCTATTTACGTGAACCTTTCTATTGAATTGTAACCGTTATTCTGAACTGTGGATCTTGAATATCATTTTTAAATTTCACTCCACATCATGTTGACAATTTGGACATTATTTGAATCTGTACAAAGTAAACTTCCGATACTTATTGTTATCCTATTTCTTCTGTTCATCATTTATATCATTATAATCATCCAAAAATCAAGCTGTTGTGAATATCTGTGGCCGGGGGCACAGATGTGATATATTTGTTGAACAGATGATAGGTTAAAGGCGATATAATAGGTTAAAGGCGATACATCTGTTCAGTGTCTTTTATGGCGCGTGGTGAATGTTCTCTTTGGCCCGTAGTGCAAAGATGAATTGTTGTTTGGTATGATTATGACCAAAGGCTGAATCTGGTATAATCATGACCGTTGGTGTTATATTGAATGTCTTTGGCCCGTAGTGCAAAGATGAACTGTTGATCTGCATGATTATGATCAGGAACTGTGAATTTGTATTATCTTGACTAATGATATTTCAGATGATAAAAGTTGATGATGTTTTTCCTAAAAAGAGAACCGAGTGGACATTATAGTCTGCATTATTCTTCTAGTAGATTACTCATTTCGCTGCTATTATTGATCTGAACGTTGTTTAAGAATTTAACTGCAGTTTTTGATATAAACCTTGTAGTCTATTGTATTCTATCAAGAACTCAACTGTTGAAGACTAATGATAATTTATTCGTCATTATCTTAGTCATGATATTCTTTACTGGGCTATTTGAGCTCACCCTTTCTTTTGTTCCATTGTTTTTTAACAGGAGATGAAAACATAACAGGGTCTAGCCGGGGAATGGAGTGAGGGTCCGAGGAATAGTTATCATAGTCTTCACGTTTTGTAAAATAGTGTGGCAATAATAGTGAAGACTTAGTTGTGTATTATTATACACTGTATTGTTGTACGTTGTGCTTTGTTGTAATAATTTTGTTGTAGTATTTTGACGACTCAAGTTTGGGCTGTGTGGGCCCAGATTTGGGGGCGTCACATACGTTCTCATCTCCTGTTGAAAAACAATGGAACCAAAGAAAGAGTGAGCTCAAATAGCCCAGTAAGAAATATCATGACTAAGATAATGACGAATAAATTATCATTAGCCTTCAACAATTGAGTTCTTGATAGAATACAATAGACTACAAGGTTTATATCAAAAACTGCAGTTAAATTCTTGAGCAATGTTCAGATCAATAATAGCAGCGGAATGAGCAATCTATTAGAAGAATAATGCAGACTATAATGTCCACTCGCTTCTCTTTTTAGTAAAAACATCATCAACTTTTATCATCTGAAATACCATTAGTCATGATAATAAAAATTTATAGTTCCTGGTCATAATCATGCAAATCAACAGTTCATCTTTGCACTACGGGCCAAAGATATTCAATATAGCACCAGCGGTCATGATTATACCAGATTCAGCCTTTGGTCATAATCATACCAAACAACAGTTCATCTATACACTACGGGCCAAAGAGAACTTTCAATATAATACCAACGGTCATGATTATACCAGATTCAGCCTTTGGTCATAATCATACCAAACAACAGTTCATCTATGCACTACGGGCCAAAGAGAACTTTCACCACGTGCCATAAAAGACACCGAACAGATGTATCGCCTTTAACCTAGTATATCGCCTTTAACCTATCATCTGTTCAACAATTATATCACATCTGTGCCCCCGGCCGTAGATATTCACAACAGTTTGATTCTTGATGATTAATACGAATAACAGTGATACAAATGATGAACAGAAGAAACAGGATAAACAATAAGTATCGGAAGTTTATTTTGTGCAGATTCAAACAATGTCCAAATTGTCAACAAGATGTGGAGTGAAATTTAAAAATGATATTCAAGATCCACAGTTCAGAATAACGATTACAGTTCAATAGAAATGTTCAGAAAATAGGAAGATTCAGTTGAAATAATGAAGTTCAACTATTATGGAACATATAATATTTTCAGAAATTATAGAAGCAATAGTTCCAAAATAAGTTTCGATTTAGGAGTATGAAAGAAAATAATATCCCTTACCGTAGCAGGTTTGATTAACAAAAGGTGAAGAAAATTAATATCCTTTACCATAGTAAGTTTGAATAATGGAAGATGAAAAAGATGGTATCCCTTATGAGTATAAAGGAAAATAATATCACTTACGAATATGAAAGAAAATGATATTACAAACGAATATGGAATAAAAGTGTCATGTGATAATTCGTGTAGACAAATTATTTCCACACGAGACAAATAAAAAGGGTTATTCACCAACAGGCGGTAATCCGCGCCGTAAGGTTATTCTCATCAATTTGAATACGAAGAGTTATTCACCAAACATGCGGTAATCCGCGCCGTAATGTTATTCTCAGGGATTAATAAGGAATGAATACGAAAGGTTATTCACCAACATGCGGTAATCCGTGTCGTAAGGTTATTCCCACAATTTAATACATGGAAATAAATGGCACATCTTATAAGTAAGAAAGAAACGATATTATTTTCGAGAATCAAAGAATGATAATCCCTTCTAGTAAGAAAGAAAATAATATCCATTTATGGTGATGAAAAGAATGATACCCCTTACCGTAGCAAGTTTCAATAATAGAATATGAAAGAAGATGATATTCTTTACCTTAACACGTGACTGAATATTGATTTAAATGAGGTTGATCAACCTATATATTTTTAATATAATTAGTAATTACCACATATAAATTTCAAAGTGTATGATAATTCGTATAATATGAACTATCAAAATTATATATATTTAACATAATTTTTATAGTATAATATAACTACTTTAAAATAGTTTTTAAAATAATATTCCAAAATAAATCTTCCAAAGAAAACTTTTAAAAATGAATCTTCTCAAAGAAGAGTTTTCTAAGGGAAGATTTGTGAATACCGTGAAAAATAGGAATTTATGAAATTACTACTCTTTAATAAAAGACTTACTTGAAAAATTCCTGCACTCCTTTTGGCTTTCAAACACTCAACATAACCTTACTATTCTCAGAGAAAACTCATAAAATTCTTATAGAAAAATTTTATGTTTTAGGTGTGATTTTTCTATTCAGCTGAGCAAGCTATTTATAGGAGGAAAAAAAAAGCACTGTGCGTGGTAAGTGACACTGGCGTGCTGCACGCCAGTGTTGAATCTTGCAGCAGCAGCCGCTGGCTGCTTTTTCCTTCAGAAATCCTGCACATTTTTCATTTCTCATGTGGGCCCCACATGGGTGTGGGGCCCACATGTTACTATTCACATTACTATTCATATTAGTATTCACGTTACTATTCACATTAAAATAATAATTTTTTTTTTCCTGCGGGTCTTGCATTTAAAATAAAATAATGCTACAACAATAATTCAATAATAATGTAAGAAACACGTTACAAATAAGTATTGATTTAATAATATAAATTACAGTATATCTGCTACTGTGACAATTATTAGGTTCAATAATTTTAAACTACAGTGCACCAACAATTATTGAGTCAATGATATGAAATACAGTGTAATGACAATTTATTAAATCAATAATGCAAAATACTGTGCAACAACAATTATTGATGAATACTGTGCAATGACCACGTTATCAGATCAATAATATAAGATACTGTGCAATACCGTGTGCTATTGTAGAGTACCGCGTGCTACAGTAAATACCATAAACTACCGTATGCTACTAATCTTTTATCACTGGTATTTTAACAGTTAACACCGTTGACTATTTTTATTTAAAAATGTTACTTCTGTCGTTCTCTATATCCGACAATTATTCCGTTGTGGGGTCCACCAATAATTAGTTATTTCGGCGCCGTCGTACGGCCCGAATATTCCCCGACAAAATAAAATTTGCACATAACATCCTTAACTTTCAATTTTGTTAATTTAACCACTTACTGTTTCAGAAAAAATATATACGAAGAAAAATTAAATTTTATATTTCATAAAATTCGAGGTCTTACATTTATCGTATATATGATTTGATTAGTATGATCCTCATGCCATTAAACACGTGGGAGTTTCTATTCATTATATATATTTACAAAATACGTCAAGTTTATAACATTTTTAAGGTGGTTAATTTCTGAATGAAAATCCTTGATTTTATGTAGATTATAAGTTTTAAGTTTTCTTAAACATATGTACAATTAACCTGGACCGCTATATATAGAAGAAACAAGTACAACGACCTCCGTGTTTATACTTATTTATTTTAATGAATGATACAAAGTACTTAATTTTATTTGAGAGATTCAACTTCTAAGCTGTTTTAAAATTAAGAATAATACTTATGGAAATAGGTTTTCAAGTACGGTTAGTCCAAATTAAATGTTCTACTTGGAAAGTCTTATATAAACAAGTTACATTTGTATAACAATGGTTGCAAACTATAACACCCCGGTCTCACATCGGTTAATATGAGAAATTTGAATTTATATATAAGATAACCTAAGAAGATATTATTGAGATAATACATTGAGTCTTATTCTGCTGTGATTTGATTCGAATTCGAGATTTAACCCAAGTCGAGTCAGGTCATCCCATAGCTTATTCCGCTATGATTTGATTCGGACTTAAGATTTGACCAGAGTTGTTACACACACGGTCTGTGCTAGATTTTATGGTGGTTGTAGGCTGTTTTTTCAGTTTTGTGTAGGAATCTTGTGATATCTTCTAACTTTCTATGATTTATACGTATAACTGCACTAATCTTATAAATATACATATTTTCATTTTACCCATGTAAATTTGGTTATATTAATAATTTGTCTCTGACATAAAATGTTGTTAGGTAACCTTTGGAGAGATACAATCAACTAAGTTGTCAAAAGATCAAATGTTATATCTTCCCATAAAAGGATTCAAAATAAATTACAAAAACGAGATACGTCATTTTATTAGAAAAATGTTATTTTTATAAGAAAAGTTTGTTTTTTTCACAAGACCAAATTTACCTAAATGTGAGTCAAATTTATTATTAGTGTGTGAAAAAAGTTTTATGAAAATACTAAGTTCCTTTTCATAATTTAAGAAAATGAAAATATGAAGGTACATATAATTTGCTACAATTTACTTTTTCAAGTCATGAATGTTAAAAGTCAAGAGTATACATAATGCCTACTGTTAAGAGGAAAAAGGGTGAAAAGTGAAGGACAAGCAGATTATATGCCTGCTTACAATGTTTTAAAAATCGGACCAGCGATTCAACCGAAAAAAATCAAAATCAATCCGAACTACGATCTGCTTTGACTCATCTAACCAGTTTTGAACAAAAAATCGATAAAACTCGATGAACCGGTGGTTAAACCGGCCTATTTAGTGAACCGATCACTGGTTCATTATTTTACCTGTTCAAAATTATTATATATATATATAAAAAAAATACTTTTATATAATAAACTCCATTCTTATCGTGCTCGTGGATTCAAATTCTACGCACTCTGTTGCAATAGTTTAATAATGCTAATAAATAAATAAATTATAAATTATTTCAAAAAGACTATAATTTATTATTTTTAAAATTAAATGAATCTCATTAATTTAAAATTTAAATTAATTTTAAAAAATCAAAATTAATATTGTTTGATAAATTGATTAATTTTACATATTTGATAAATATTATATATATTGTATAATAATAATAATTAATATATTTATTATTTATTACATATTAATGACATCACTGGATCAATAACGATTCGACCACTGGTTGAACCAGTGACCCACCCACCCGGTAACTTTTTCGGTTCGATGACCGATCATGTTTTTAAATCATTTGCCTGCTTAAACACAAGGTTTTATCCCAAAAGAAAAAAGAAATAGTGTTAAATATATTTTTGTCTCTTCAAGTATGACCCTTCTTACACAAGTGACCCTAATTTACAAAAAATTATAAAAGCAGCCTTCAAGTACATTTAAATAAGCAAAAATGACCCTAATTATATTTTCGGCCATCAAAATGGTTGAAATACTAACGTGTCACTGGTAAGACTGTATTTCAATGTATTTTTTATAATTTTGAAAGTTTTTCACTATATTTTTGCCATTAAAACAAAAATAATACATGTATACAGTATACCCATTTCCCTAACATGTGATGGACACATGTTCCCCATCCCCACATGTTCCCCATCATTTTCCTCGCCCCCTGTCCATTCTATTTAGTTCTGTGCCCCCACACCATTATCTCCCTTATCGCCTCCTTTATTTATCTCTTTGGATTCTTCGGTATTGATTTCGTCCAATCCTTCATCTTATGTACGGATGTTAAAATTGACGCCAAGACCGACATTCTCGAAGCTAATTGTTGACCTTGCCCTAAATTAATGGATCAGACTTCTTCGCCACCTATAATGATTTCATCGGCGAAGGACGAGAAAATAGTCAATTCAATGATTTCGGGGAAAACTCTATCATATTCTTTGGAATCGAAACTCAGGGACTATAGAGAGGCCTTTGGTGGGATTGCCTCAATAAGATGATGAGTATATACAAATCGAAACTCGAAAACTTGAACTCATCATTTTCTTTCCCTCAATCAGATGAGGATATACAAATGTTAATTGAAAAAGAGACCACCTTTCAATCGAATTGCTCTATCTTTTCCGTTGATTGTTCAAGAAAAAGTAATCTTAAAATTAATTTAGTTTAGTACTTAATAATTTATAATATTATTTATTTGTATTTGAGATGTTAAAAAGAAAATAAATAAAGAATAACTATGATAGAAAATTCATATATTAAATTAGTGAATAAACTTATTTATATAATTCATATATATAATAATTAAATGAGTTAATTGCATAAATGACCCCGAAGTATGTCCCCTTTTGCATATCATACCCCCACATTTAAACACTCTCATCCCGTTATCCAAAGAACATTTAAGTAAACAATAATGACGCTTATGTTAATTCTGACGAGAAAAGTGGCCGAAAGTGCCACATTTCGGCCAGCATAGTAGAAATACGAGTTGGCTGTAAGACCCCGAATTTTATAAAATACAAAATTAATTTTTCTTCATATATATTTTTCCTGAAACAGTAAGTGGTTAAATTGACAAAATTAAAAGTTAAGGATGTTAAGTGTAAATTTTATTGTGTCGGACAATATTCGTTTTGTTGAAAAATATTCGTTTTATCGGGGAATATTCGGTCGTACGACGGCACCAAAATAACTAATCATTGGTGGACCCCACAACGAAATATTTGTCGGATATAGAAAATGACAGAAGTAAATTTTTTAAATAAAAATAGTCAACAGTGTTATCACTTTTAACTGTTAAAATACCGATGATAAAAGAATAGTAGTATATGGTATTTTACTATAGCACATAGTATTCTATAGTAGCACACGGTATTGCACAGTGTCTAATATTATTGATCTGATAACGTGGTCATTGCACAGTATTCATCAATAATTGTTGTTACACAGTATTTTGCATTATTTATTCAATAATTGTCATAACACTGTATTTCATATCATTGAGTCAATAATTGTTGGTGCACTGTATTTTAAAATTATTGAACCAAATAATTATCACAGTAGCGAATATATAGTAAATTATATTAATATTTATTTGTAGCGTATTTTTTACCTTATTTGTAAATTATTGTTGTAGCATTATTTTATTATATATATATATATATATATATATATATATATATATATATATAAAACCTACAGGAAGAATAAATAAATAATTTTTTTTTAAAAAAATAAATTTAAATTTTACTATTTTAAGTAGTAAACATGTGGGCCCTCTGTGGGGGCCATATAAGGAATGTGCATGTGAATTGAATTGCTGGGAAAGTTTAGTAGCAGTGACTGCTACTGCCTTTGCTGAATTTTCAGCACTGTCCTGTTGTACGCCAACTGCTCACCTACCGCATAGTACATTATTTGCTCCTATAAATAACTTACTAAGCTAAATAGAAAATCACACCTAAAACATAAAAAAAAATTATAAGTATTTTGTGAGTTTTCTCTGATAATAGTAAGGTTATCTGGAGTGTTTGCAAATTAAAAGGAGTGTAGGAATTTTTCAAGTAAGTATTTTATTAAAGAGTAGTAATTGCACAAATACCTATTTCACACGGTATTCACAAATCTTCCTTTAAAAGACTTTTCTTTAAGAAGATTTATTTTGAAAAACTTTCTTTTAAAGATTTATTTTGATATATTATTTCAAAAATTATTTTTGAAATTATTATTTTACATTACAAAAATTTATATTATATAAATAATTTTGATAGTTCATAATATATGAGTTATCATTCACCTTGAAATTTATATGTGGTAATTACTAATTATATTATAAATATATAGGTTGATCAACCTCATTTTTATCAATATCCAGTCACGTGATAAGGTAAGGGGTATCATTCTTTTTATCATCATAAATGGATATTATTTTCTTTTTCTTACTTGTAAGGGATGCGATCTTTGTCATATTTCATTATTCAAACTTACTACAATAAGAGATGTCATTTCTTTTATGCTCTTAAACTTACTATGGTAAGTATTATCCGGTAAAACTTCTGAAATGATTATAATTTTCTTAACAGTTTGTACTTCATTTAATATCATTTTAATTGCACATTCCTATTTACGTGAACCTTTATATTGAACTATAACTGTTATTCTGAACTGTGGATCTTGAATATAATTTTTGAATTTCACTCCACATCATGTTAACAATTTGAACATTATTTGAATCTGCACAAAGTAAAAATTGTAAACTTTCGATATTTATTGTTTATCCTGTTTCTTCTATTCATTATTAATATCTCTGTTATTATTCTAATAATCAAGAATCAAATTGGTGTTGTTATATGTGACCTGGGGCACAGATTAGATAAAGGTGTTGATAGGTTAAAGGCGATATTTTTGATGATGTGTTTTTTAAGGCACGTAGTGAATGTTCTCTTTGGCTTGGGGCAAAAATGAACTGTTGGTTGGTATGATTATAACCAAAGATTGTAGACTGGTATAATCATGACTGTTTGTGCTATATTGAATATCTTTGGCCCGTAGTGCAAAGATGAACTGTTGACATGCATAATTATGACCAGGAACTGTGAATTTATATTATCATGGTCAATGGTGTTTCAGATGATAAAAGTTGATGAGGTTTTTCTTAAAAAGAGAAGCGAGCGGACATCATGGTCCATATGATTTTTCTAATGGTTGTTATTCTACTACAGTTATTGATCTGAACTTTGTTTAAGAATTTAACTGCAGTTGTTGAATTAAAACTTACTGTTTAAATTATTCTATCAAAAACTCAACTGTTGAAGGCTAACAATAATTTATTTGTCATTATCTTAGTCATGATATTCTTTACTGGTCTATTTGAGCTCACCCTTTCCTTTTATTCCATTATTTTTCAACAGGATATGAGAGAGTAGCTGAGTCTAATCGGGGGGTAGAGTGAAGGTCCGAGTTGTAGTTGTATTAGTCTTCATAAGTTATAAAATAGTGTGACAATAATAATGAAGACTTAGTTGTGTATTATTTGGATACTGTATTGTGGTACGTTGTATATTGTATTATAATAGTTGTTATGTATTTTGACAACTCAAGTTTGGGCTGCGTGGGCCTAGATTTGGGGGTGTCACATTGGCCATCTTTTTTCTCATTTGACCGTATAAAATTAACCTAAAAATAATTTTATATTAATTTTATACATATAAAATATCCATTTTTTTTTCCTTTTTCATCTTCTTTCTCATTTTCATCATCTTCTCCGTCTACCATAAAACTCATTAATAATTTCAAAATTCAAAATCTCAAATCATTCATCCTCTTCTTTTGTAACCATTTATGAAACTCTCAAACCCATGTTCTATAATTAAATCCACTCAATTTTCTCTCTAAAATAGAAATTGAAAAAAAAAAGTGATAGGAGATGAAGATTGCAACAATTGGGGAAGAATTCTCAAACCCAAATCTGAAAACCATTCATTTTCTCTTGTAAAATACAAATCTTAAACTCAAATCTAAAAACCATAAATCTCAAACTTAAATCTGAAAACCATTCATGAACACGAAAATCTCAAATCAAAAACCTCAATCCGTTCATCATCTTCAAATTAGATGTATCAAATTCCCTATATGCAACCAAACTCCCAAACTCATAAAAATCAAATATTAAAACCTATATTTGGAACAATTAGGGAAGAAATCTCAAAACAAAAAAAAAACCCAAAAAGGAACACCAAATTTCTCTCTCATCCATGGTGTCTTCTTCAGCTCTTATCACTTCCATTTTCAACTATCAATCCTCCAATTGTATTAATGAAGCCTTTAACCCGATCAGTCGGTAATGAATTGTCGCCCGTCCAATATAAGGCCTAAATCTAGAGATTTTTGTTGTATTCCGTTGGAGATTTTGATGGTTTGTGTTTAGATCTGTATATGCTATGTAATTTGATGAATATGAATGAGATATAAATTTGATGAAGATGAATGAAAATAAGGATTTGACATAATAGATGAATGAGATTTAGGGGGAAAAACATATTAGAGAGAGAACAAAAAATTTGTTTGCTATAATTAGGTTTGATAAATTTTACTTAATTTATTATTACCATTGTCTAGTTTGTTAATGCTTTTATTTAATTATCGGGGTAAGTTATTTTAATTGAACTAATTAGTTGAATTCATTATTTTATTTAAATTAATTTATTATTAATTAATTGGATTCATTTCTTTATTTGAGTTACTTGATCTTATTTAGATTAATTAGTTTGGTTTTGTATGTATTTATACACTTTATTTGGTGTTAATTAGTATTTAACGCGTATTTGTAAAATTTAATTAAGTCAATTACGATATTTATACGACCAACTATATTTAAATATTAAATTATGACATGGCCATTTTTTGACAAAAAAAAACATGGCCAGAATTCTAGAAAGGTTTTATCTTCATTACTTAAGTGTACTTTGGATAGCGGGATATGAACGTTTAAATATGGGGGTACGATGTGCAAAATGGGTCATACTTCGGGGTCGTTTATGTAATTAATTATAATTAAATCTAATTTATTTTAACTTGAACAATTAAACTTACATATTATAATAATAGTAAAAATAATTACATATTATTAAAACTTTCAAAATATTTTAGTTATTTATATGAATAAAATTATATAAAGAAATAAGTGGGTCCATTGCGATATGTTCAGGTCGGTAACGTGGCAATTGCTGTTTATTGTGGACTATTTGTATTACTCTCTTATTATAAATTTTTATAATAGAGAGTGGGGGGTTATATTGTGATGTAAATATTTTGAGTGATAACTCATTATTTAAATATTTGTTCAAATAAGAATGAGTGGAAGGATAAAGACAATTTATTTTATAAGATTTTGAGTGGTGAGATATTATCAAAGAATATCTTTATAGACACATTAAATTGAGAGAGACAGTCACTTTATATGCTTTATTATACTAGGAGCCAGGGAAAGAGGATTATGATTATTATTATCAGCAGAGTGAGATACGACACAGAGATATGATTACTATCAAGAGAAATAAGGAAAGGGAGAAAGAATATATCTTCTCCATTACAACAAATATTAAACAAGAATACTTCATCTTTATCACACTCCGACACACACCGATATACACAAAGTTATAGTGATATACAATATGAACACACAAGCACCATTTATATATGTCTGTGAATACCGAAGGGTAGTAATATACACTATATGTATGAAGAAATATTATTACGTCGCGTTGCAAATCATTATATATTAACATATATCGGTATACGTCGGTCTGTGTATAGATAAGTATTTTTTTTATGAGAATGTTGTAACACTTTCAATATAATTCTATTGAATTTTGAAGATCTTTCTCCCATAATTTTTTCTCGATTTAAATTTTCACGTTAATTCTTGTGTTCTTATATTTTGAGTTTGATTTATTTATAGTATAATTTATATTTTCAGTATATCTTAGCAGATATTTTTTGGCTTGCTCTTTTGATAATTTTGTCAGGTGCAAAATTGTACGTTAACATATATATTTGCGGGATTTTTATTGATAGTATGTATAATATGCAGGGATGTAAAATCATAGATTCAAAGATTACGGTGGTTATTCGATGTTACAAACTTTTAATCAACATTGCTTAGCTTTTTACAGAACCTCTGCATTCTATTTTCTTTTTCCTCTGTACACGAGCATTCCTGGCTCGTTAATTCATCAGTGGCGGTGCCTTGACTTACAACTTGACTACACAAAAACGTTACAATTCTTGCAGTTTTATTCCAAAAGTTTTTACCTCTTAACGAATCGCCCCTGCACAAACAAATAGTTCAAATAAACATACAAACACAACTAAAAGCAAATTTGAATTATGCAGATTAATTGTAACTAATTGCTTATCGAAATGCTTTCAAGAACACAGAATTAAGGTAATTGGGTAGATTATTACCTTAATCCGAGGGCGCTTTTCAGCATTGAGCTTCCGAACTTGATAGCGGATCTTCTTGAAGAAGAGCCTGTTCTGCCTCTTCTCCTTGTATCTCAATACACTAGCTTCTCTTTGCGCCATCTTACACTCTTCTCCCTGTACTTCCTCCATTTTAATGCAACCTTTGCTGTTACTTCCGCTCATTTCAGGAACCCTTCTTAATCCTCTAGTTCCCCAATCCTAGCAAAAGTTAAATTCATCCATCAATTACAATACAAATTTGTTTAATGAACCTTTCAAAGCATTGCGCTCTTCGGACACCAATGATGCAACCGGTTTCTATAATTATTGATCAATTTAATAGTGATTCACAGTTTATCTTTCTCACTTATTTTGGCTGAAATTAAACGAATGCAGAAACTACAAATTCATTGCCTTCTGTTACAGTGATGATCCAAATTTTCTACGTGTTAAGCAGATTACAGCCTAATCATTATGAATGGTGGTGTAGCTGCTATATATTCCTAGCAGTAATAAACAGAGACACGTGACTCACATTGGAGGTAGTGGGACGACCAAACAAATCATCATCATGAAAATCAGGAACCACCTGCGGCTGTGAGGAGGAGGAGCAGGAATACTCCAGGTGGATAATAGTATCACACCAAACATTCATTATCTCCTCGTAATCAAGCTTCAACGACAACCGTTTCTGCCGTTGCATCATCTTCTCCTCATCACTTTTCCACCGTAGATCAGAAACAGAAACACCGCCGGAGCTATTCGTCACCTCAGAGTAACACACCCACTTCTCTTCACTTGTTGGGTCCCTCTATTTATTCCTCATCGCCGTCCGTACAAGCTGTTGATCACCCTCCTCCCTATCCTGTCCCCCGTAGGCGCAAGTTAGCGACTCCGGCGTAGACAAAGTAGTAGTAGGATTAGTCACGTTGTTGCTACTGTCCACGTCAGAAGCAGAAGGGGAAGCAGTACCGCCACCGAGGAGGCCGGTGAGGGTGGTGGCGCCGCCATCCGCGGCGGAGAAGAAGTATGCGACGTCATCATCGTGGGTGTCTTTGTGATCTTCCACCAAGTTTTCCGGGTGAAGTGGGAACAGGTTGAGCTGGTGGTGGTGATCGGCGGGCATTTTGCCGGAATGTTGGGTGCTTTCCGGGAAGAGTGCAAGACGGAGGCTGAGGAATTTGGGCTTTCGGATTTTTGTTCTGGATTTACGAGATGGGCCTAGAATGAGACTGGGGGTTTCCTTTTGGATCATAGAGCTGGATTTTTCAATTTCAGAGCAGAATTAAGCAGATCAGCAGTTTTTCTGTTTTTGTCTGCTGTTGAACATTTTGGCATAAAAAGTGTTGCAAGTAGCGCTCCTTATCGAAACGTGGAGGGAGGGGATTGGACAATGTGGAGATTTCTAGATTTCGTTGTAGTAGTAGATAATTTGGCACACCGTCTATATGTAGGCGGAGGACCTTTCCCCTGATCACGTGATGATATTAATGTTTCTTTTAGATGAAGGTGAAAATAAAATAATTTATATTTATAAAATAAAATAAAAATTATATTTATTTTATTTTATTATAATAAAATAGATTATTTTTATTTTTTTAAAATTTTAAAATTTTATTTTTTGAAAAAAGATATAAAAAAATTTATTTTAATTAGAATAGAATGAATCTAATTAAAATAAATTATTTTACTATTCATTCGATTTATTGGGCTAATTACACTTGCACCAATTATCATTAAATTCATAATTCGGCCTTTAAAGTATTTGGGTTTATAATTTACTACATGAAGTACTTAATTTCATACAATATAATTCCTAAATTCAAATTCTTGCCAAAATTAGTCGGAATACCACTATCATTTACTGCAATACTTTATTGTTATTCCGACCAATTTTGATCGGAAATTAAATTTGGGAGTAACATTATATGAAATTAGCTACTTTATGTAATAAATTATAAGCTCAAATACTTTGGGCCTAAATTATGAATTTGATAATATTTGGTGTAACATAAGTGTATTTAGCTCTACTTTTCTTTTCTATTCAATTCTTTCACACATTTTATTTTTTTAATTCAAACGTAATATAAGGGTTAACAATAGAATTTAGATTGTCTCCAGATATTTTATTATGTTTAGAAAAATAATGTCTACAGATTTTACACATCGAATTTTTACTTACGGGGGATAATATATAATATTTTAATGATATGTACGAGATAGTAGATTAATTTTATTTAATCTCATGTATTGATATGCGACTCAATTATAAATTATAAGACGAGATAAAAAAAATTAATATATAACGGGACTCTATATTTATACAGTAAATAAAATTAAGCACAAAGGGAATGAAATTATGTTTTGCTGATGATTTGATTGAATAAAATTATCAGTCTTTTGACTGTTTTTTCAAAAAAAAAAAAAAAAGAATAAAATTTGTTTTACACAATATGTGCTACAATTCAAATCATTTGATATATATATATATATATATATATATATATATATATATATAAGTGACATGTTATTATTAAATAATGTAAAAACACTAGTTATAATTTATTCTCTTTTGAAAAATAACAATTCAGTCGAGCAAAACATGACATTCCGGAACAAAGTGGCGCCCAGAAACCAAAAGAAGAATATACAACTTGAATATATTCTAATCTTATCTTCACTGATCCAGTTCAGTCCAGAGGCTAATCTTCACTTCCCTCGTCTATTCTTATCTTCCCTGGTCACAACCATATTCACCCTATAGGGAGTGGCCAAGCAGATTCAAGTACGCAAGTAACGTCACATTAATTATTGGCATCTTATAATACATTGGTTTACCTTTCTTATACGGAGTAACTCACAGAATCCAAGTATTAACCACTAAATTAAGACATGGTGATCATCAGTGTACTCTTTTTAAGATATACACGACCATGGCAAAATGTAATCTTGCCAAAGTTGACCCTGTTAGTTGGGATGTAATATTTTGCCAGCCCAACCCAAACCAGCCCAACCCAAACGTCAAGTTTACTGCCAATGGCTAGTTTGACTTATGACCACGCACACTAGTAAAGCATTTTGCTTATGAAGGAAAATAAAAAAAGTAAAAACCTTTCCTCTACAATGGAGAAAATGTTAAAACAATTGTGCAGACCTTAATGTCTCACAAGTATAGGCAGATAAATTGAAAAGTCAAATTTACCGATTTATATAACTTAGGAAAATGTTAGTCATCTAACATATTAATAGCGGATATCTCTACACGCACAAATATTAAACATAAATTTTTTAATAATTGAGATAAAATTTATGTTCGATATTTGTGCGTGTAATTAAACTTATTCATTAATAACTGCATGAATCATGTGTACGTTGTATTGCTTGATATGAATAATTAAACTTATTCATTAATAACCGCATGAATCATGTGTACGTTGTATTGCTTGATATGAATATTACCGTTTTTAGTTTCTCTCGCTCGTTTCATACTTAATATTTCTTTTTTCATTAATAAGTAAGACCTAGTCTCTTGGTCAATGTCAAATACTTACTATAAACTTTAAATTGCAATTTCAAAAAAAATAATAGGGACAAATTATAGGCATAACATGATTAAACAGATAAAATATGCTTGAATCATTTTAATTAATATATACCACTAGTCATTGATTTAAGATACAAAAGTAATTTTCAAAGTATTATAAATATTATTTGCTTGTGTACCACATTAACGCAAATCATGCACTAAATAAATTTAGAGCATGTCAAACATAAAGAAAATTAGGGTGGACTTTTTGTAATGTATTTTGTTCAAACCATAATTAAGGGAAAATAGCACTGTGTAGGTATGTATATATATATATACACACATGCATGGAAGTGGATGTATCTTCCGCAGTCAGTGGACAAAATAAGGGAATCTGCTTCCACCTAAGTATTTGTGGGTGACATTGAGTCCTTCATTACTGCCGGAGTACTCATTCTTCGACCCCCACCACGACAAAGACCTTTCATGCTTCCTTTATTGTACGTTTCTTTGTGGGAATCATCCTATTTCTTTCACAAATTTGAGTCATATTTGTGAGTTTAGAACGGAAAAGAAAAAGACGTAAAACTTAAATTAGGTCATAAAAGATTATAAAAAAAAATTAGGGTTTTCTTTAGTACTGACGTTCGCGAGTTTAATTTATAAAAGAAAGGAAAAGAAAACTTAAGTTTTAATGTTAAGTTTTATATCATCTTTTAATAAATTTTGGCGTGTTTGGGTTAATTAGTACTTATATAATGATTATAAAAAAATTAGCTTAGGTTATGTACCACCCTTCTTATTTTCTTTACTCTTTTATCCTTTATGAAACTCATAAACAAGAAATTTGACCAAAACAGAAATTTTTTATTTTCTTTAATTACTTTTGTCAATTTTATAACTCTTAAACATAGTGTTAAACTTTTAAAGGATGGGCGAAATGACAAAGGCACTCATGAGAGTAACTCCAGTATTGTTAGTTTCGGTACATGACACATTGATTACTCATTTTAATAGGAAAAATATAAAACAAGACTTGTAAAGGGAATAGAAAGTACTCCTAGTACACATGCAAAGAGACCATACCATGATCTAAACCCTAACGGTTTAAACTACCAAGTGGGAACCCAATATCATAAAGCCTGACTTTCACGGCCAGGTGGGCCTCTAATACTCCGTATGATCTGATCGCGTGTATCCCGGCTTTACCCCTTTATAATAACCCTACTCACCACTTAATTTCTCATACATCTTCATTTCACTCCACAATTTTCTTTCCAAAATAGTGGAAAGGAAAATGGCAAGTCTTGAATTTTCTTTCATCTTTTTCTTTTCTCTCCTAACTCCATATATCCTTGTTTCCTCCTCATCAATTCAAGACCCTGGCCTAGTGGTACAAGATGTCCATAGGTAATTCATTTACTGATATTTCATAGTTGTTGATATTGTCAGAACAAAAATGATACTGTCGGAATAAATATACATTTAACGAGATTTTTATAATTATTTTAGTGATATTTACATATATTTCAATATTATTTTTACCCTGATAATATCAACCGTCTACTCTATAAACAACATATGAATAATATATATATAATGTATAAATGTGCCAATTATTTTAGTTTAAGTTGCATGCCTAAATTTGTTTTGCAATTTTATAGGAGCATCAATGCCTCTAGGAGGAACTTGGGATATTTGTCATGCGGAACTGGCAACCCCATCGATGATTGCTGGCGTTGCGACCCCAATTGGGAGCAAAACCGGCAACGCCTAGCCGATTGCGCCATTGGGTTCGGCAAGAACGCCATTGGTGGAAAAAACGGTCGAATTTACGTGGTGACCGACTCCGGCAACGACGACCCGGTCAACCCAAAGCCGGGCACCCTTAGACATGCTGTGATACAAGATGAACCACTGTGGATCATATTTAAAAGAGACATGGTAATTAAGCTAAATCAAGAGCTGATCATGAACTCTTACAAGACTATTGATGGCCGAGGCGCTAGCGTTCACATTGCCGGTGGGCCATGCATTAAAATTCACTATGCGACGAATATAATTATCCATGGGCTTCATATTCATGATTGTAAGCAGGGTGGGAATGCCAACATTAGGGACTCGGCCCACCATGCCGGGTGGTGGACGGTGTCAGACGGCGATGCCGTGTCGATTTTGGGAGGTAAACATGTGTGGGTGGATCATTGCTCTTTATCTAACTGCCAAGATGGGCTTATTGATGCAATTCATGGATCCACTGCCATTACCGTTTCTAACAACTATATGACCCATCATGACAAGGTTATGTTATTAGGGCACAGTGATTCGTATACACAAGATAAAGACATGCAGGTCACTATTGCTTTCAATCATTTTGGTGAAGGGCTTGTCCAAAGGATGCCTAGGTAATTTTATTTTTTAAAGTTGACATTTTATTTTAAGAATATTTTTAAAAATATAACAAGCATAGTCTATACTTGTAGCTAGTTGGTTGATATATATGTAGGTAGATTAACATGTAAGAAAATGGTATCAATTATGATGTGTAGGGAATTGCATTGATGTGTTGGGAAATGAATGAATTGCAGGTGTAGACATGGGTATTTTCATGTGGTGAACAATGACTACACTCACTGGGAAATGTATGCGATTGGTGGGAGTGCATCCCCTACCATTAATAGCCAAGGAAATAGATTTCTTGCACCCAATGTCAGATTTAGAAAAGAGGTGAAAAAGATATCCCACTCCTCTCTCTCTCTCTCTCTCTCTCTCTCTCTCTCTCTCTCTCTCTCTCTATATATATATATATATATATATATATATATATATATATGAAAAACTTTACATATGGTGATTGTTCACATATTCAGTCTTATTTGTCCTTTTGATATTTCACTATTAATGTTTTATATGTTATTTCATTATAAAATTACAAAATTTTAAATAAAATGACATAAATATCCCTAATAAAAAAAAACAATTACGTACGTACATTGCTAATACAACTCTAGTAAAATGTAGTTTAAAATTAAAATGAGGAATTGATTGATGTACATATGTAGGTGACAAAGCACGAGGATGCACCAGAAAGTGAATGGAGACACTGGAACTGGAGGTCAGATGGGGACTTGATGTTGAATGGAGCCTACTTTCTGCAGTCAGGGGCTGGTGCATCATCCAATTCATTTTCTAGGGCGTCAAGCTTGAATGCAAGACCATCTACGCTTGTGGGTTCAATCACCACAGCTGCTGGTGCACTTAATTGCAGAAGGGGATCCCACTGCTAGCCACGTACCGTTCCACATTTTATCTACCTAGCTATACATGTACTAATGAGCTAGACATCTCAACTACTTTAGCTCAATCTTGTCTGCTTTTACTCTACTCTTTTTACCTTCAATCTTTTCCATATCAAACAACCTCTGTGCGGCTGCTTCACAAACCACTAGCTAGGCAGTCACAATCTGATTTGGTTGAAGTAAACTAGTACTGCAGAAGAGTTGACTATTTATATATAATCGAGGACTGAGAGTAAGACTTATAATAACAAGTACCCTTAATTTTATGCATGTGCTTATGATACTTTTTTTCAACATCAATGGCCATGGATGCATGGGTCCAAAGACTAGTGACTAGAAAGGTAATTGTATTCCTCTTATAATTTGAAACCGGGCCGGGGAGTATATCACATCAAAGGAGGAGTGCTTTTGGTGATTTTTGGAGAAATTAGAGCTCAGAATACGTTCATGTGACCGCACACATAACATCTACTGTGAAAATGTCTATGCATGGGCACATAAATTTTTGAATGGACGTCCGCGAGGCAAAAATATATAGTTTGGTGGCCATTGTCATATTTTCAGACTGCTAAATAAAGGTGAATGGACCGGAACATCATCCAAATACCAAAAATTGACTTCTATTCTTACTTACAATTATTTGCATCAAATAATTAAAATTTCACTTACTCTATCCTCTTTGAACCTATTCCAAGGTGAGGGAATGGGACTTTTGCTTCTTCTTTTTTTATTTTTTAATGATGTTTAGTTTTTTAATTGGGGTCCGTCATGTCTAAAGTCCTTCCCACTCTAAGTATGACACATTTCGCCCATCCAATCCGCCCAGCAAGAAAAAGAGTCAAGTCGATTAGGCTTGTCGATCGAAAAAAACAAAACAAAATAATCAAGATTTGGCTGAAAAAAAAGCAACGCTATGAACACCTTGATTGATCACCATCGATAAAAAAAAAAAAAATCTAAATCGTTCGGGTTGGTCAGCGAGGCCTTCAAGAATCCGAAATATGCATAAATGACATAACGTTCTTGATAAGAAATGACAACTTTTTCAAAAATTCATGTATATTTTTTTTGGGGGGGGGGGGGGGGGGGGGGGGGGGAGGGGTTGTTTGGCAAAAACCTTTCCCCAGTAGCTTTCTCCCTATCTATTTTAAGCATTTGAAATATAAATCCTAATTAATAATTCTTGTATAAAAATATTCAAACTGCCGAAGAAAAAAAAGAGAATGAACCAAAGAAAAAAAAACACCTGACAAAAATGTTTATTGCACACAGCCAGTTAGGGTAGTATCTTTATCCAGATTTTAGCTTGGGCCTACCCATGAACTAATCACGCATGGAATTACATGAAGGTGGGCCCAACATGAAAAAATCAGCCCACGACTTTCTTCCACCTTGATAATTTACTTCTAATAGTATTAGGGTCACTGTCATTGGGCGCATGGGGATGAGGAATTCATGTGGAATGTCACCGGCTTAATTCATGCAACTACCAAATTCTACTACCGGTTACAACGACTCTGTCACTCATTTGCATTAAAGTCTTCATTTCTACAATAAAGTGTATGCTACTAAATTTTAAAATATTTAAATACAATTAAATTTAGAAAGAACTTTGATTGATGTAACTAGGACTCGCGGGAACTTAATTAGGGAGACCAGGGTGACAGCCAAGTCATCTTACCTACCCCCAAATGAGTTTCATATTTATTTTTTGATTTTTAATACCATTTCCACTTATAAATGTTTATATATTTGAGACCCAACAACATATTGTTTTTAAAAAATTAAACCTATGATAAAAAAAAAAAAAAAAAATGCTTATGTGCATGATTTCTCATAATAGGTGCAGTGTAAAGAAAAAAGTTTTTACATAATATGGGACACTCATTTTGGAACATATGTATATTTTTAAGGAAAGCGAAGAATTAATTTTAAAATTCTCAAATCTAGCTAGTATTTTTCAAAGGTGAAGTTAAAGAATAATATTTTCTCTGTTTCAAATTATCAAATCAGTATTGACTTTCGAAAAGTCAATTAGAGATATTTTTAAATTTAAAATTTACATGATTTAATTAAAATTTTAAAATAATAAATCTTATAACTAGTAGTATTTTTTAGGTAGTTTATAATATTTATAACTGTATTGACATAATTAATATTAATTTTGAGTTTAAAAATATTTAAAATTAATTTTTTAAAAGTTAATATTAATTTTATAATTTAAAATGGATAAGAGAGTAGTACTAAACAATTTTTTAAAGATTGGTAACAATTAATATTACCGTACTTTTAATCTAACTACTACAAATAAGGTGCATTTTTTAGCCCTAATTTTTCCATTTAATTCGGAATATCAAGTCGGTTGATTGATTTGTGTTAATGACTTTTATAGTGTACTTCTTAGGGGGTTGAATTTCAACAAAGTAAAGACCATACAGACCGCTCAGATACTAAAATCTTTGCTTTTGCCCTTGGCGTGTTCGGCAAAAGTATTTAAACAACCCAATACACTTTTCGGTCAAAAAGTTGCAGGTTATAAATTGCAAAGCATCGAGTAATGCTACAATACTCGAAAAATTCTCACCAAGTGTTGGGATATAATTTAATTGTACCTTTAATTTAGTATGAGTTAAAAGTTATTTTATTTTTAAAAGTGGACTGAATCATTTTACATATCATGATAAACCTAGACCGTGGATCAACTCATTCAAGTATATTATTTAAAAGGCGATTTATAATATTTTGGATAGAGATTTTAAATATCTAGAAGAATTGTAGGGAGGCGATTGATGAAAAAGTATATATATAAACTTACCACAAGCGAGTCAGGTAATGATACTAACAACACAAACAATATGTTAATTTTTATCAAATAAATTTAAGAGTGTAGATTGATTAATAAATATGTTTGAGTCTTAACTTAATAAGTTAACTTTTAGGTAGCAAAGTGATTTAATATGCTTATTAGATCAATTTACACAGTTGTGGGATGCATTGGTGATGAATATGTGGGATGGATCATACAATTTCACAACAAAGTGGTATTAAGAGCAAGGTTATTTGCTGATTAAATTGACCTCATCTAATTTTTTAATCTGGAAACTTATAATGGAAGATATCATATACTGTAAGAATTTGTATAAACCATTGGAGCTTAAAGGGGTTAACTCAGCAGATAAATTTGAGATTGATTGATAAAAGATGAACATGAAAATGATATGTCATATTCGATAATAGATCGATTAAAGTGTGTTCCACCATCTTTCACAGGAAACGGATGCTAATATTCTTTGAATTACATTAGAGTTCATGTACGAGAAGAAGAATACATAGAATAAGACATTTGTGATTCGGAAGAGATCGTTAACCTGAAGTACAAATATAGTAACAGTGTATCCAAGCATATGAGTGAGTTTCATAGAATGGTGAACCAATTGTCTACCATGAAGTTCAATATTAATGATGAGATTCAGGCATTATTACTTCTCAATTCGTTACCTAACAATTGAAAAACTTTGGTTGTGTCACGAAGCAATTCAGCAAGCAGAAATTTCAGAAATAATAGGAGCAAGTCAAAGACTAGAGAATGAGTTACATACAGGGGCGGAGCCAGAAATATTTCCCAGCAGGGGTAGATTTTCAAAAATTTAAACTTGAAAATTTTGGCCCAAGTTGGGTCAGCCCGGACCCGCCCACGAAACTTTTTATTTTTAACCTTCACATTTGCTAACGCTCATTCTTACTGTCTTAAGTCATATCCTTTCGATGTTGGATAAGGTACTGGCTTTGTCTCTATTTCTTTCAGTATAGGACCTTGTTCGTTTTTAAGAACATAATTTAAGTTTCTCAATAGAGCTTCCTCTCACTTTGATTATGGATTGTTAGAACTCACTTCTTACATTTAGCCATACATTTCTTCAGAATTTGTTGTTGTTTGAAACATGTCCTCAATTTTAATAGTGGGACTTGTCCGAAATCTTTTACTAGTCAGAGAACATTGGTTCTTTGATCTTGGAAATTTTGATATTATATCCAAGTCGACAATAGATAATTGTGTGCTTATTTTTCATTATGAACAGTTTGAGAGTCTAAATTTTTAAAAGACAAGGTTGTAGGATTTGTAAATGTGAAAGGGTTTGCTAGGTTACCACATAACTCTTATTGCCTTGCGTTCCTGCGTACTGAATTCTATCGTTCTAGGCTCTTATTGCCTTGCGTTCTAGCGTACTAGGCACTATTGTTTCGAATAATAGTACAAGCACTTGTCTAACTTTTAAGAGATTAGATCCTTTAACTGACCTTCAAATCAAACTTGTAGTACTCTCCGTTCCAATTCTAAGATTAGCGACAAACTAAATTAGTTAGTTTCATATATTGGTTTCTTCTTTTGGTTTTTTATGTTTTACAATGATGAAACATATGGTCTTTTTACCACATGGCTGCTTAATTTGAAATTACCTTCTGACTATTAAAATGAGATCAAAAATAGATGAAAAGTCGAGAACTTTTTATAAATGAAACCAATAAGCAGAGCAAACCAACTTAGGCTTTGCTTAGAGTAATATATTGAGTTTGATCATCAGACTTCAAGATATTTAACTAAAACTTCATTCTGGTTAACATGTTTCATATAATTAAGAATCCAGCAAAGTCTGAATAGTTTTAGGTTAAATAACTTTTTCATCATTGTATTTTACCCTAATTTACATATGCATCACTGAACTAATTTTTTTACAATCGCATTACTAAATTGAATTTTTTTTTTACAAAAAATGAATTTTTCCATCTAAGTCTGTTAAAATTTAACAGGTTACTAATGTGGCACCACGTCATTGCTTATCTGGCACCACATCATTGAAAATAAAATAATTTTTTGAAAATATAAAATAAATTTTAAAAATAAATTTAAAAAGCCCAATAAATAAAAAATAACCCGTGTGTAATTACGATAAAACCATTCCGGTTATAATAGCTGCTGGAAGCTATCTGAAAGAACAGAAACCCAGATTGGGAAATATGAATTGAAACCAAAACAACTCAAGTTAACAGAATCGATAATCGATGTAAAACCTAAAAGGCTCATAATCACAGATAAATCAGGGTAGAAACCTATACAATCATACAGATGGGTCTAAGAAATAAATCAACAGTTACTTTGAGAGAGAAACTATGGCCGATTTTCTAAATTCGGTTCCAGTTTTAGTGGATCTCTTTTGTTTTTTTGTTGATGATTTAGTGTTAGGGGTTTTTGAAGTTTAAGGGATTGTGCTTTTTCTAAGGCTCGACATGTTTCTGTAATTTATGAAAGGATGAGTGAGCTACCGAGCTCCAATCCAGTTTGGCGGTGGTGGAAGTTATCAAATATTTGGTCTTGGAATTGAATTGAAAGATTAAAAAAGCTTGTTGTCTAAGTTTACAACCTAAGACCAGTCTTTGCTCTGGTAGATTTCTGGTGATGTTGAAGACAAAACATTAAGCTTGAAACAGCCGTTGCAGGTCGAAAATGTGACGCCCCCAAATCTGAGCCCACACAGCCCAAACTTGAGTCGTCAAAAGACTACAACAAAATTATTACAACAAAGCACAACGTACAACAATACAGTGTATAATAATACACAACTAAGTCTTCACTATTATTGCCACACTATTTTACAAAACGTGAAGACTATGATAACTATTCCTCGGACCCTCACTCCATTCCCCGGCTAGACCCTGTTATGTTTTCATCTCCTGTTGAAAAACAATGGAACAAAAGAAAGGGTGAGCTCAAATAGCCCAGTAAAGAATATCATGACTAAGATAATGACGAATAAATTATCATTAGTCTTCAACAGCTGAGTTCTTGATAGAATACAATAGACTACAAGGTTTATATCAAAAACTGCAGTTAAATTCTTAAACAACGTTCAGATCAATAATAGCAGCGGAATGAGTAATCTATTAGAAGAATAATGCAGACTATAATGTCCACTCGGTTCTCTTTTTAGGAAAAACATCATCAACTTTTATCAGCTGAAATATCATTAGTCAAGATAATACAAATTCACAGTTCCTGATCATAATCATGCAGATCAACAGTTCATCTTTGCACTACGGGCCAAAGACATTCAATATAACACCAACGGTCATGATTATACCAGATTCAGCCTTTGGTCATAATCATACCAAACAACAGTTCATCTTTGCACTACGGGCCAAAGAGAACATTCACCACGTGCCATAAAAGACACCGAACAGATGTATCGCCTTTAACCTATTATATCGCCTTTAACCTATCATCTGTTCAACAAATATATCACATCTGTGCCCCCGGCCACAGATATTCACAACAGCTTGATTTTTGGATGATTAGAATGATATAAATGATGAACAGAAGAAATAGGATAACAATAAGTATCGGAAGTTTACTTTGTACAGATTCAAATAATGTCCAAATTGTCAACATGATGTGGAGTGAAATTCAAGATCCACAGTTCAGAATAACGGTTACAATTCAATAGAAAGGTTCACGTAAATAGGAAGGTTCAGTTGAAATAATGAAGTTCAACTATTATGGAACATATAATATTTTCAGGAATTATAGAAGCAATAGTTCCATAATAAATTTCGATTTAGGAGTATGAAAGAAAATAATATCCCTTACCGTAGCAGGTTTGATTAACAAAAGGTGAAGGAAATTAATACAAAGGGTTATTCACCAACAGGCGGCAATCCGCTCCGTAAGGTTATTCCCACAATTTAATAGAATTTGAGTACAAAGAGTTATTCACCAAACAGGCGGCAATCCGCTCCGTAAGGTTATTCTCAGAGATTAATAATGAATGAATACGAAAGGTTATTCACCAACAGGCGGCAATCCGCTCCGTAAGGTTATTCCCACAATTTAATAGAATTTGAGTACAAAGAGTTATTCACCAAACAGGCGGCAATCCGCTCCGTAAGGTTATTCTCAGAGATTAATAATGAATGAATACGAAAGGTTATTCACCAACAGGCGGCAATCCGCTCCGTAAGGTTATTCCCACAATTTAATACATGGAAATAAAAGGCACGTCTTATGAGTAAGGAAGAAACAATATTATTATCGAGAATCAAATAATGATAATCCCTTACCATAGTACGTTTGAATAATGGAAGATGAAAAAGATGGTATCCCTTACCGTAACACGTGACTGGATATTGATTTAAATGAGGTTGATTAACTTGAACAGTACACGTATACTTATAGATCTTCACAAATACTCAAGATGACTTAAGCACACTTAGAGAGAACTTTCACAAGAAGTATTTAGAGAGAGAAAGAAAGAACAAGTAAGAAAGTTTATGAAAAATCCTTAAGTTAAGGCTTCTATTTATAGCCAAAAATCTTATCATTCATTTAATCTAAACCATTCATTTAAAGATCATCTTTTAATCTACACCATCCATTTCAAATATTATATTATCTTTAATTTACACCATTCATTTCATATCACCTAATAATCACCTAACTTTATATTATAAACAAATCAATTTAATTATTCAACAATAATTCACACTTTAATCTACACCACTCATTTCATATCACCTAATAATCACCTAACTTTATATTATAAACAAATCAATTCAATTATTCAACAATAATTCACACTTTAATGTACACCATTCATTTCATATCACCTAATAATCACCTAACTTTATATTATAAACAAATAACTTTATCAATTCAATTATTATGACTAATTGTTATAAATACAGTATAGTTAGCTCTTAGATATCAAGTCAATAAATTAATGAAATACAACTGTTTAAATAACATCATAATAGAGATAACAATAATGTAAAATAAAGCATACGTTACTGTGTAATGACAATTATTGATTCAATAATGTGAATTACTGTGCATATGTTACTGTGACAATTATTAGGTTCAATAATTTTAAAAACAGTGCAACAATAATTATTGACTCAATGATATAAAATACAGTGTAATGACAATTATTAAATCAATAATGCAAAATACTGTGTAACAACAATTATTGAATTGATAATATAAAATATTATGCAGTGACAATTATCGATGAAATGATGCGTAACAGTTACGGTGTCAATTATCAGACCAATAATATGAGACACTATGCAATACCGTGTGTTACTGTAGAGTACCGTGTGCTACAGAAAATACCATAAACTACCGTATGCTACTATTCTTTTATCACCGGTATTTTAACAGTTCCGTTGACTATTTTTATTTAAAAAGGTTACTTCTGTCGTTTTCTATATCCGACAAATATTCCGTTGTGGGGTCCACCAATAATTTATTATTTCGGCGCCGTCGTACGGCACGAATATTCCCCGACCAAACGAATATTCCCCGACAAAGCGAATATTGTCCGACAAAATAAATTTTGCACATAACATCCTTAACTTTCAATTTTGTTAATTTAACCACTTACTGTTTCAAAAAAAAATAATATATATATGAAGAAAAATTAAATTTTGTATTTCATAAAATTCGGGGTCTTACAACCTCCCCTCCTTATGAAATTTCGTCCCCGAAATTGACGTACCTGACATATCGAAGAGGTAAGGATACTTAGATTTCATCTCAGATTCTAGCTCCCAGGTCATTTCCTCAGTATCTTGGTTCCTCCATAAAACCTTAACTTGAGGTATAACCTTTGAGCGTAGGATCTGCTCCTTCTTATCCAGGATCTTAACAGGTACCTCCTCGTATGTTAAATCCTCTGCTATAACGTCTGGTTCTAACTCAATGACGTGGTTTGGGTCCTTCACATATTTACGTAACATAGATATGTGAAAAACGTTATGGATGCGAGACATACTTGGTGGTAGGGCTAGTCTGTAGGCTACGGTTCCTATTCGATCGAGGATTTCAAATGGGCCAATAAATCGAGGGTTGAGCTTTCCTCTCTTTCCGAATCTCGTAACCCCTTTCCATGGAGAAACACGTAAGAATACATGATCTCCGACGTTGAAACTTTCGTCTCTCCGATGAAGATCATCATAACTCTTTTGTCGTTCTTGTGCGGTCTGTATTCGTTGTCGGATCATTTGGATCTTTTCGATCGTCAAGCGTACCAACTCGGGTCCCAACAATTTTGCTTCTCCTACCTCATTCCAACATATTGGAGAGCGACACTTCCTTCCATACAAAGCCTCGAATGGAGCCATGCCTATGCTTGCTTGGTAACTGTTGTTGTAAGAAAATTCCACCAATGGCAAGTACTTATCCCAACTTCCTTTGAAGTCTAATACACAAAGTCTCAAAAGATCTTCGAGGGTCTGGATCGTCCTTTCCGATTGTCCGTCCGTTTGAGGATGGTATGCAGAACTAAAACGTAGTTCAGTGCCCATAGCTTTTTGTAGACTGATCCAAAAGCGTGAAGTGAATCTAGGATCTCGATCAGAAACTATGGAAACTGGCATGCCATGCAATCTCACGATCTCATTTATGTACATACCGGCAAGACGTTCAAGTGAAAAGTTTTCTCGTATAGGCAAGAAATGAGCAGATTTGGTCAATCTATCTACGATCACCCAAATTGCATCTAAGCCTTGAGAAACTTTTGGAAGACCGGTCACGAAGTCCATATTGATGTGTTCCCACTTCCATTCGGGAACTTCAAGTGATTGTAATGGACCTTTAGGAACTTGATGCTCTGCCTTGACACGTTGACAAGTTAGGCACCTTGAGATAAACTCTGCAATCTCTCTTTTCATATTATTCCACCAAAATGTATGTCGAAGATCTCGATACATCTTGGTACCTCCTGGGTGGATTGCAAACGGCGTGTTGTGTGCCTCCATCATGATTTTATGCTTTAATTCAGGATCGTTAGGAACACAGAGTCGAGAGTTGACTCGAAGTATTCCTTTCTCGTCGATTCTTGCTTCGGGAATGACACCTTCTTGTACTTTCTTTATCATGTTTATCAGTTCCGGATCGGTAGCTTGAGCAGCTTTAATTTTATCGATTAAAGTTGGTTCTACTCGCACGTGAGCAATCTTCGAGTGGGTCCCTGGTGTCTTTAGCTCTATCTCCATCTTTTGCAAGTCGTACAAAATACACTTTTGTGTTGTCAGCAGTGCACTTGTACTCGCATAAGATTTTCTGCTCAAAGCGTCAGCTACAACGTTCGCCTTTCCCGGGTGATACTGGATTGTGTGGTCATAATCCTTTAACAGCTCAAGCCAACGTCGTTGTCGCATGTTGAGTTCCTTCTGGGTGAAGAAATACTTGAGACTTTTATGATCCGTATAGATATCCACTTTTTCTCCGTACAAGTAGTGTCTCCAGATCTTCAACGCGAAAACGACTGCTGCCAACTCTAGATCATGAGTAGGATAATTTTTCTCATAATCTTTGAGTTGTCGAGAGGCGTAGGCTATAACCTTTCCATGTTGCATAAGGACACAGCCTAGACCTTTGCCAGAAGCATCGCTGTAGATAACAAATTCTCCTGATCCTGATGGTATGGTCAGAACAGGAGCTGAAACCAGTCTCTTCTTGAGTTCTTGGAAACTTTTCTCGCATTCCTCGCTCCATATGAATTTTGTGCTTTTCCGAGTAAGCTGCGTTAATGGAGTGGCGATTCGAGAAAATCCTTCTACGAATCTCCGATAATAACCAGCTAGACCCAGAAAACTTCGGACTTCGGTTACTGTTTTGGGTTGTTCCCAATTTAGTACCGTTTCAATCTTCGCAGGATCGACTTATATTCCTTGACTAGAAATCACATGCCCAAGAAACGCGACCTCCTCAAGCCAGAACTCACATTTCTTCAACTTGGCATATAATTTGTTTTCACGGAGCTTTTGTAGTATCAATCTCAGGTGTTGTTCATGATCCTCGCGACTCTTGGAGTATATGAGGATGTCATCAATAAAGACAACCACAAAATGATCCAAATGTTCCTTGAATATCCGGTTCATCATGTCCATGAAAGCTGCAGGAGCATTAGTTAGTCCAAAAGGCATGACTAAGAACTCATAATGCCCATAACGAGTTCTGAAAGCAGTTTTTGGAATGTCCTCAGCTTTAACCTTTAACTGATGATATCCAGAACGGAGATCAATCTTTGAGAAATGTTGAGCGCCTTGCAATTGATCAAACATGTCATCAATCCGAGGTAACGGGTACCTGTTCTTGATGGTGACATGGTTCAATTCTCGGTAGTCAATGCACAATCTCATACTCCCGTCTTTCTTCTTCACAAATAGAACAGGAGCACCCCAAGGTGATGCACTCGGACGAATGAAACCGGTATCCAACAATTCCTGTAGTTGGACTTTTAACTCTTGAAGTTCAATGGGAGCCATTCGGTAGGGAGCTTTGGAAATGGGCTTGGTACCGGGTTCAAGATCAATATAAAAATCAATTTCACGGTTTGGGGGTAAGCCAGGAAGTTCTTCAGGAAAAACGTCAGGAAACTCATTAACAATGGGAATATCATTCAAGTTTGACGTATTTTTGTTCAAATCAGTGACATGAGCTAAAAAGGCTTGACATCCGTTTTTCAATAAACGAATGGCTTTATGGCTAGAAATAACAGTTATAGATTTCAATGGTTTAGTTGCTTGAATTTGCATGACAGGTTGATTAGGAATATGAAAACTAATAATCTTATGAAAACAATCAATTTTAGCATGATGGGTAGTCAACCAATCAATTCCTAAAATCACATCAAATTCACGCATCTCCAAAGAAATAAGGTCAACAGATAATGTGAGGTTGTTGATTTGAACTAGGCAAGATTTATAGACAGTAGATGTAATGGTCATTTCTCCTAATGGGGTTTCAACTGATAAGTCAAAGTCCAAATTTTCAGGAGTTAAGTTTAAACGCTGAGCACATGCAGGTGAGATAAAAGAATGGGTAGAGCCAGTATCTAACAAAGCGTAGACTTCACGAGAATTTATGAATAGCTTACCGGTTATCACCTCGTTCGAGTTTCGTGCCATTTGGGATGTCATAACAAAAGCTCTCCCTTGAACTACAGATTTTCCTTTATCCGCGCTAGCTTTTGGTATCATCATTGCAGCTGGACTTGATTTTGTGGCAGGACAAAACCGCGCAAGATGACCCTCTTTCCCACAACTGTAGCACTTTTTGGACTGCAGTGTACAGTTTGGGCTGATGTGACCTTCCTGACCACACCTATAGCATCTCACTGGTGGTCGATCTTCTCCCCTTGAAATTGGGGTCGGTGCTGGTGTTGGTACTGGTGCTAGTGCCCTTCCATAATTATTATGGAATCTCTTTCTTTTGAAATTGTTCCCACTAGATTCTCCTCTTCTGTTATTTGGTGTGGAATTACCACCGAAGTGTTGGTTACCTCCTCGATGGTTCTCGTTCCTGTGGTTGTTGTCACTCCTTTCTCTATGCTGATCATTAACTCTTGGCTGCAATGTTTCATCTGTTTGCTCCACCCTTTGAGCCCTATCTACAACATCTGAATACAAACTAAATTTATGAGAGCTAAGTTGTTGACGAATTTTGAATCTCAAACCTCTTAGGAACATCCGACTCATTCGTGCTTCGTCATCCACAAGATGGGTGGCAAAGCGAGATAACTCGGCAAACTTGGCTTCATATTGGGAAACTGTCATGTTTCCCTGCTCCAGCTTAATGAATTCCACCTCTTTCATATGGCGGATGCTTTCTGGGAAATACTTCTCGTTAAACAGTTCTTCGAATTCTGTCCAAGACATTTCGAGTGCTGAAGGTTGGATACGTTTTACTGCTTCCCACCAATGGTCCGCCTCACCTCGTAACATAAAAGTGGCAAATGGCACCTTCTGATCATCAGCGCATTGTAAGACATCAAGTATTTTTGTCGTCTGCTTTAGCCATGCCTCCGCTTTGAGTGGGTCAGGCTTCCCGTGGAATTCAGGTGGTCCTAATTCTTTAAATTGCTTAACAGTGACCATCCTCAAATTGCCAGCGTTTCTACCGTTATTATTGACTGGATTTCCTCTTCCTTGATTCTGTATGAACTGCATGAAATTCCTAAAGAATCCATCGTTCATCATGTTATCAGGAACATTATTTCCTGAGTTGGCAGGAGGATTGTTTGGGGCCTCTTGATTCTCGGCTACATTTGCTTCAGGCATTCCATAGTTAACCTCTTGATTTCCAGATGCCATACTAAACTGTGGTCACAAAATAAATGTTAGTTCAAATAAACTGACTCATCACTTCATGTTCCTACATTCAAATCGACTCATTAGATAATAAAATCTATTTTAGGTAGGACACACTAGTGACTGATTCTATTCGTCTCTCCCCTCCTAGTTCTAACCCCAGATCTCCATTAAAGATCATATCCCTAAGCTCTGATGCCAACTGTGACGCCCCCAAATCTGAGCCCACACAGCCCAAACTTGAGTCGTCAAAAGACTACAACAAAATTATTACAACAAAGCACAACGTACAACAATACAGTGTATAATAATACACAACTAAGTCTTCACTATTATTGCCACACTATTTTACAAAACGTGAAGACTATGATAACTATTCCTCGGACCCTCACTCCATTCCCCGGCTAGACCCTGTTATGTTTTCATCTCCTGTTGAAAAACAATGGAACAAAAGAAAGGGTGAGCTCAAATAGCCCAGTAAAGAATATCATGACTAAGATAATGACGAATAAATTATCATTAGTCTTCAACAGCTGAGTTCTTGATAGAATACAATAGACTACAAGGTTTATATCAAAAACTGCAGTTAAATTCTTAAACAACGTTCAGATCAATAATAGCAGCGGAATGAGTAATCTATTAGAAGAATAATGCAGACTATAATGTCCACTCGGTTCTCTTTTTAGGAAAAACATCATCAACTTTTATCAGCTGAAATATCATTAGTCAAGATAATACAAATTCACAGTTCCTGATCATAATCATGCAGATCAACAGTTCATCTTTGCACTACGGGCCAAAGACATTCAATATAACACCAACGGTCATGATTATACCAGATTCAGCCTTTGGTCATAATCATACCAAACAACAGTTCATCTTTGCACTACGGGCCAAAGAGAACATTCACCACGTGCCATAAAAGACACCGAACAGATGTATCACCTTTAACCTATTATATCGCCTTTAACCTATCATCTGTTCAACAAATATATCACATCTGTGCCCCCGGCCACAGATATTCACAACAGCTTGATTTTTGGATGATTAGAATGATATAAATGATGAACAGAAGAAATAGGATAACAATAAGTATCGGAAGTTTACTTTGTACAGATTCAAATAATGTCCAAATTGTCAACATGATGTGGAGTGAAATTCAAGATCCACAGTTCAGAATAACGGTTACAATTCAATAGAAAGGTTCACGTAAATAGGAAGGTTCAGTTGAAATAATGAAGTTCAACTATTATGGAACATATAATATTTTCAGGAATTATAGAAGCAATAGTTCCATAATAAATTTCGATTTAGGAGTATGAAAGAAAATAATATCCCTTACCGTAGCAGGTTTGATTAACAAAAGGTGAAGGAAATTAATACAAAGGGTTATTCACCAACAGGCGGCAATCCGCTCCGTAAGGTTATTCCCACAATTTAATAGAATTTGAGTACAAAGAGTTATTCACCAAACAGGCGGCAATCCGCTCCGTAAGGTTATTCTCAGAGATTAATAATGAATGAATACGAAAGGTTATTCACCAACAGGCGGCAATCCGCTCCGTAAGGTTATTCCCACAATTTAATAGAATTTGAGTACAAAGAGTTATTCACCAAACAGGCGGCAATCCGCTCCGTAAGGTTATTCTCAGAGATTAATAATGAATGAATACGAAAGGTTATTCACCAACAGGCGGCAATCCGCTCCGTAAGGTTATTCCCACAATTTAATACATGGAAATAAAAGGCACGTCTTATGAGTAAGGAAGAAACAATATTATTATCGAGAATCAAATAATGATAATCCCTTACCATAGTACGTTTGAATAATGGAAGATGAAAAAGATGGTATCCCTTACCGTAACACGTGACTGGATATTGATTTAAATGAGGTTGATTAACTTGAACAGTACACGTATACTTATAGATCTTCACAAATACTCAAGATGACTTAAGCACACTTAGAGAGAACTTTCACAAGAAGTATTTAGAGAGAGAAAGAAAGAACAAGTAAGAAAGTTTATGAAAAATCCTTAAGTTAAGGCTTCTATTTATAGCCAAAAATCTTATCATTCATTTAATCTAAACCATTCATTTAAAGATCATCTTTTAATCTACACCATCCATTTCAAATATTATATTATCTTTAATTTACACCATTCATTTCATATCACCTAATAATCACCTAACTTTATATTATAAACAAATCAATTTAATTATTCAACAATAATTCACACTTTAATCTACACCACTCATTTCATATCACCTAATAATCACCTAACTTTATATTATAAACAAATCAATTCAATTATTCAACAATAATTCACACTTTAATGTACACCATTCATTTCATATCACCTAATAATCACCTAACTTTATATTATAAACAAATAACTTTATCAATTCAATTATTATGACTAATTGTTATAAATACAGTATAGTTAGCTCTTAGATATCAAGTCAATAAATTAATGAAATACAACTGTTTAAATAACATCATAATAGAGATAACAATAATGTAAAATAAAGCATACGTTACTGTGTAATGACAATTATTGATTCAATAATGTGAATTACTGTGCATATGTTACTGTGACAATTATTAGGTTCAATAATTTTAAAAACAGTGCAACAACAATTATTGACTCAATGATATAAAATACAGTGTAATGACAATTATTAAATCAATAATGCAAAATACTGTGTAACAACAATTATTGATTTGATAATATAAAATATTATGCAGTGACAATTATCGATGAAATGATGCGTAACAGTTACGGTGTCAATTATCAGACCAATAATATGAGACACTATGCAATACCGTGTGTTACTGTAGAGTACCGTGTGCTACAGAAAATACCATAAACTACCGTATGCTACTATTCTTTTATCACCGGTATTTTAACAGTTCCGTTGACTATTTTTATTTAAAAAGGTTACTTCTGTCGTTTTCTATATCCGACAAATATTCCGTTGTGGGGTCCACCAATAATTTATTATTTCGGCGCCGTCGTACGGCACGAATATTCCCCGACCAAACGAATATTCCCCGACAAAGCGAATATTGTCCGACAAAATAAATTTTGCACATAACATCCTTAACTTTCAATTTTGTTAATTTAACCACTTACTGTTTCAAAAAAAAAAAAATATATATGAAGAAAAATTAAATTTTGTATTTCATAAAATTCGGGGTCTTACAGAAAATGTTAATGAAATCAATTACTCCTCTGACGAGGAGAATCTCATAGTAATAGCTTACCACATAGCCAAGACTCTCGCCCACACTGATAACATTGCCGATGATATCCTCTAGATCTTCTCCAACTTCGACGACAAATTACGCGAAAAACTCTCTGAAATCTTCAAAACCCTAAATTGTTAGATCTCCTGCTCGAATCCGATTATAACATTATCACTAATATAGTGGGGTGTATATTAATGGGTTGCAAATCTTGGGTCTAAATAATCAATTTCTTCCTTTGAATTTATGTGGGATATAATATTAATGAGTTGTAGAGCCAAGAAGGCTTAATAGGAGGGTTTTTGAAGGGTGAGGAGCTTGGTGGTGTCAGAGGAGCTGCCGAGGAAGAGTTCCTTGAGGCAATGGTGGGTTTAATTTTGGTTTTTATACATATATTTGTTTGTGTATATTATTTGTTTGGTGTAGTTCTAATCAGATCTGATGGAAATTTGTTGTTTGATGCACATATTATTAATGATTATATAGTGAAATTGGAAGATCTAGGGGATTCAAATTCGGTTGTGGATCTAGCTTCGTCTGAGTTGTTTTGTCTGGTTTTGACTGGTGTCGTCGTCTTTTGGCTTCATGCCGGCACTCATGGGGCTTTCTGGTATTGCCAAAATTTTTGGGTTGGCGTGACTAGCTCATATGATGACCGAGATGTTTTCGGATGCCATGTGTATCAATCACTAACGTAGAGGGATGCTTCTTCGCACATGACTCTTTTATCGTTTAAATTAATAGATTTCGTAACATTTTGTAAAAAAATTCTAGTTTAGTGATGCGATTGTAAAAAAAATTAGTTCAGTGATGTATATGTAAATTAAGATTCAGTACAATGATAAAAAAAAGTTATATAACCCGAATAGTTTCATATGGTTGACATGTTTTACCTAGAAACTATGTTTTTCAATTTATTTTAAAGGAAAAACTTCCTTGGATGTAGAACTTGGGAGAAAATCCAGCATAGACAACTGTATATACTGTCTTGTGAATAGATCCGTCCCTGATTACATACAAGTACTTCCATTGTAATAAGGAAGGGGAGATTGTTGGGTTTGTGGGTCCAAACTCATGAGATTATCTAATTAAAAATTAGAAATATTTTAATTTGGTATGTATTTTCCCAAAATTGAAAAGGGTTCCAAGCAAGGTTTTTAAACCCGGACCGGACCGGCGGTCGAACCGGTAAAAATCGGAACCGTTCGGTCTTCCGATCCGGTTTGGACCAATAAACCAGTTTTGTCCAAAAACCGTTCAAACCCGGCTAACCGGCGGTTGAACCGCCTGAACCAGCGAACCGGTGACTGGTTCGCGAGTTGGCCCCGTTCAACCCTCCACTGCATTTTTGCTTCTTCTCCGGTGACTGGCTTAACTTTTGCCATCAAAACTGCAAACAAAAACCCACCACAACTTTAAACTTACATAAACACACACATAGACACAAACATGACACGTCTTTGATGGCAAAAGTTAAGCTAGAGAGGGATAACTAAGCCAAACAGGAAAGTCACTGACATATTTCTAAGATCTAAGATCCGATAACGATGCCGACTCTTGTAATTTTGCCGAGCTTAATCTCAGATCTCCAAAGTTCGTTGACTTTGGAGGATCTGAGCTCTCCAACAACCTACCAGAACTAAAGCTCTGATTATCGGTGCCGGATAGCTTTATTGAAGGTTTGTGGATAGCTCGATCTCATCGTTCTCTCCCTTCTGAGCCATAGTTTGGTTTAGTGGGGTGAGGAGAGAGAAAATATGTAAGAAGAAGAAATAGTGGCTATTTTGGAAATGAAATCAGAAATGTTACGTCCTTCCCTTGTATAGCCACACGTTTGGGAAATAATGTTATTGCTACGTTTGGGAAATTTTAGCCACACGTGTTAAAATTGCAGTAACATTGAAAGTATCAACACACACTTAACCCATACATGCATACAGCTGTTGATTGAAAATAATCAAAATATTGTGTTGATTGAACTAATTTTTGTCTATACAATAAAGTGTAGTTGTAGAATTTTATTACTACAAGTTTAATAAACACGGATAAATTTAAAAATAATTTATTAAATAAATTTAAAATTTAATATATTTGAATAATAATATTTATTATAATAATAATAATAGTAATAATAATTAATATATTTAATTATTTATTATTTATTACATATTAATGACGTCACCGGTTCAATAACGGTCCGACCACTGGTTGGACCAGTGATCCATCCACCCGATAACTTTTTCGGTTCGATAACCGATCCGAGTCTGAGAACATTGGACTTCCAAGTAAAGCTAGTGGCGGTGGAATTTAAATCCTACTTCTCAGTGGAACGAATTCGTACAAGTATTAGGAATTGTTTTGAATAAGGCAGTATATATATATATATATATAGGAGTTGATCATATATTGGTTATATACATGGCTTATGTATGTGGCATGAATTGTTACAAGAAGAGAATTTCCATAATCTCTTTGGGCAGAAGCATAACGTAATACGGAAGTTTACGCTAAGAACGGAACAATAAAATTGAGAGTTTTATGGAAATTTATTTACGGGCGTCGTTATCTATTTGAATCTATTAATTATTCAAAAAATTTAATTAATTCGGAGATTTTTTGATAGTAATGTAATTTGAGTTTTCATTCAAATTAAAATATTTTTGTACTTTTTAAATTTTGCAATATTTTGAATTTTTTGGTGTTAAAACATGAAAGGAAGAAAGGACTATTTGTTTGATTATAGTCTAATTGTTCGAAGCTCGACTCTCATAATTTTTACCTCTTAATTTTATAGAATTTTGTACGTAAATTTAGTGTCTTGTGTTTAACTTATTTTCGTATTATTATTTTTAGCAATTTTTATTTATTTAATAAAATTATATTATGTATTTGGCCTGATTTATTATTTAATTTATCATAAACGATTTTAGCCAGAGGTGTGATTAATTAATGTAGGAACATAGTTTATTGCACGTTGAAGCCCATTGTATAAGCTCAATAAAATACATTTGATGCAAGAGTTTGAAAAAGCTTAGTTTTGGCGTAATTTTGTACTAGATTTGTACTTATTAAATGATGATACAATTTTTAAATAAATAAATATTACAGTACAAAGTATGCTTTAATAAATTATATGACACAAAAACTTATGGAAATCTCAAATCTCATTTATTATAGAAATAACAATTCTCTTGCTAAATGACTAGTTTGAAATTGAATGTTTTCTTTTGAAACTTTTTTCATTATGGCTAAATAAAGTTAGACCCGAATAAATATGGGCCACTGGCCCAAGTCATATATGTCCATCCTGTTTAAACCGCCCATATTCGTCTCTTTCCTGCCCAGCCCATGCCTACACCTTGTATGTTATGGGCTTATAGCTATCATCTCATATTTGTGAATTTTTTTTCCATAAATGAGATTAAGGGGGGTATTTGATAAAAACTGAATGAAATAGTTTTGAATGTTTAAGTAATTTGAATGAGTTGAATGAAATAGAATTCTAAATACTGAATGAAAAAAATTATTTAATAATTGACATATCTAAAATATCTGAATAACAAATTTTTACTATTTTATCCATCTGAAAAATTCAAAGTTATTGTAAATTTATTTAATATTACTTAATATAATAGTTAATATTTTTTATTATTATTTTTTTTACTTCATTCAGCTAAAAAAATTAAATTTAGTCATTCAGTCCAAAAATCTAACCGATTCAATTATTCAACTCAAAACAAACACACTGAATGGTAAACGCATTGAATGGCTAACTGATTGAGCTATTCAGAACTATTAAGTGTTAAACAAATAGGGTCTACCGCTATGTTTCTAGTCTTTGAAAGAAAAGATTTTTTTTTTGAATTTGATGCCAAAAATTTTTTATAAAAAAAATCTTTTATGTTGTTACTGTTTATAAAAAAGATAAAAAGAAAACTTAAATTTTATATTTAAAATATTATTTTATTATTATATTAATTTTGTTATGTTTATAATATAAAATGTATAATAGAGATTATAAAAAAAATTACTCAAATTATTTATTTTTTCGTCTAAATTCATTCATTTATGAACCAAAAAATTTGACAAAAAATAATCCAAAATTTTCATTTATTAAAAAATTCAATATAATAATAAATGGTGTCCATTTATTTTCTTTTCCTTTCCGTTCCGTTCCGTTCTTTCTAGAACTCAGTAACACACGGTTAAAAGAAAGGGAGTAGTAGAAAAGTCACATGAAGTACAGAAAAGTATCACTCCAGGTCGGGGAACATCACAACCAAAAGAAAAAGAAATGGAGGCGGAGTCCGACCCAAAAACCGCTTCCGGTAGTTTCTCATCCGCCATAAACGGCGGCGGCATAACTATAAAAGAATGCCAAGACATGATTCAGAGAAGTCTCCGAAGTAAGTGTCGTTACTCTTTAACTGAAATCATCCCCCTCCCTCTATATATAGGTTGAATCACGATTTAAGGTTTTGCTTCACCCCGCAATAACCTATTTGAACATATATATGATATTTTTGATCAAATTGAAGCTCCGATGGTGAAGTTTATGAAGGAACAAATGGAGAAAAGTGGTTGCAGTATTGGGGATAATTTCATCAAGGCCATCAATTGCGATGAGAAACTTACTGCCACGGGCGGTTATGCTACCGGGGACGGGGTGAGATTCCTCCCCTATATAGGACTACTTATATGTACCAATCCATTTTACAGTCTCTCATTTCGTACTTGCTGTGTCCCAAATTAAGAATTTTTATTGAATACCATATCATGAATATAATGGGAGTTGGTTGTTGATTTATATATTAGGTTCCCTTTTGAGTGACGTACTTCTATTTTTTTTTTAAGGAAACTAATAATATTATTGCATTACAGTGATATCATAGGACCCTATGGGTAATCTAGGAGAGGGAATAGGAGGGGAACTAGGGAAAACGTAATAAACTCGAACCTCTGACAATGCACAATAAAGGTCTCTCCTTACCATTAGTGTATCTGCTATCACCTTTGGTCTGATGGACTTGTAATACATAAAAGATTTTTGTTTTTATTAAGATTCTCTGTTTAAATTTTGGTGGGACCATTTCAGTTTCATTATGGAATCAATATCATTTGATAAGGTCCACCTTTATTAAACTTTTTTTACTTAAAGTTACAAATCTAATCCAAGACTCTAAGACATAGAAGAGTGAATTTGTTTTTAGTTTTTGCCAAGTTATTAGCACGCAACTTTGTTTTGTTGATAAATTTTCGTTAACTTGATCTTCCGTTTTAGAATGATGAATTTAGTGTATTTTGCTTGTTACGTTGTAACCTTGTGGGGAAGTGTGTGTTTTATTGGTGACTGTAAAATCTAAGGTTGGGCAACAGGCATTGTATTTAGATGATTATAATGCAAAACTGTTTGTATTTTTAATTAAAGTGATTTTGATTTTTTGTTTCTTTATCTTAGTATTTACAGTAGACTAAGTTCTATACTTCTATTTCATTGTACTCTTATTTCCACTTCTTCAATTTTTTTGGTGCGACACTGGACCGCTTGTATAGTGATCCAGCTTACCTTTTCTTTTATTGGACTACACGAAATATTTACATATACCTTCTTCTTTTGATGTTTGTAATCTTCAGATACTAGTATGTAGTAATAGGATAACTTACCAAGATGAGGTCACTCAAGTAGTCATCCACGAGCTCATTCATGCATATGATGAATGCCGTTCTGCAAACCTGGACTGGGCTAACTGTGCTCATCATGCGTGTAGTGAGGTTTGCATTGCTTTTGTACCTCTTTTCCTTTATCCTTTGGTTGTGGCAGCTCCTTTCACCCTGATTCCCCCACCCACCACATTTCTTTGTGAAACAGATCCGAGCTGGCCATCTTAGTGGTGATTGCCACTACAAAAGGGAATTCCTGCGGGGGTTTATGAAGATACGAGGGCATGAACAAGTAAATTTTCTTATACCATAAACTCATCTGCCGTTTACTTGTAACAAAAATAGAAGAAAAAATTTATCTATCATTCGTGATAGTCATTTATCTGTCTTCTATCATTTACCTGATAACCTAAAACAGTCTATTACCAAATACCATTGAATTAAATGCAGACTATATAATTGCAGAATTAATATACATTTGTACTTAGAAATTAGTCACTTTCATGAGTGAGAAAATTGGATGAATTTATATTTGATTAGATGCAATTGTGATGACCTCTCAAGGTCAACAAGCAAATATCTAGTTGTTTCTAGGATATGTTGGAATACTTAAACAAATAGCGTACACCCATCAAGTTTACTAGTATGACACAGTAGTGCATCAGGACTAGTAGTTACAGAGATTTTATGCTACAGCTATAGATTAAGACTAATTTTTATTGTTTTGCTGTTCTTACAAGGTTAGTTAGCAAACAATGTCAATCGTGTTAATCAGTAGAGTACAACTTATGGTGCCTGAGAGAGCTAGTGTCAGAATGATTCTTAATCATGCTTTGTTCAGGAATCATCCATAATCCAAAAAGAGGGCTACGATCCTTGACAAGCGTCCTGCATCACCTGGCCCTCCTCCCGCTCCTTTTCTTTAGCAATCCAGTAACAGAATTCATATATCCAACAAAATTTTCTTTGACTAATCAGTCGCCGCCCCGCCCCTCCCCCGTGTGAAAAAAAACTGTGAACTTTCCACAGTTTTATTTCGTTCTTCCTGTCCTTTCCCCATTTCCTTGTTCTTTTGCCTCTTTGCAGGTAACCAACCTTTTCACCAATTTAATAGTATTCCAAAAATTCTTCTAGATGCTTCTCATGCTGCACCAGCACTGCACCACATCACAACTGCTGCTGGAATTACCTATTTTCCATGTCCAATTGGCTGGGCTTGTTTGCTCAAACATGCCACTGGCAAATGAATATTTTTATTTTATGATTTCTGAAGGAAGTAGGCACTGATTTGTTTATGTTTGCTTGATTTCGCAAGTCCTTTCTAATGTTTTCAATGTCCTTATATACCATATTTCATTGTCTAATTTATAATTAATTAATTATTTGAATCACTCATTGTCCACAATATACTACTCTTTTAAGATTGCTATCAGATTATTAACTGCTAATGTGTTTAGTGCTGATTTTTGAAGGAATGTGTGAAAAGAAGAGTTATGAAATCTTTGATTGCTAATCCAAACTGCTCAGAGGCAGCTTCTAAGGATGCTATGGAAGCGGTCTGGGATATATGTTACAATGACACACAACCATTTGATAGAGCTCCTTGAGACATGTTAAATGCTGTTTGTCAAAGCCAAACTTTGTGGCGCAAGTAGCACTCCAACTTTACCACCGAAATGGGTATTGATTTATAATTGGCTACTCTTGAATAGAGAAGACTTTACCCCCTGCCTGATATTTTTGTTTTACATGAGAAGCAATTCAACTAGACAGTTTCTTTTTTATCAGAAGACTTTTCCTTTTACATTGAGTAGACTAAAACACCATGAAGGCATATTGTTTTGCAACTGTAAGTGAAATACTGATTTAAACAAAGTTTCGCTTGAGGTAATAAAAAAAAACATTTTTTTTCTCTTTCATTCTGCTTTCTTAGGAGTTTTGTTGGAAGATAGTCAAGAGACGTCCGATATGACGGTGGACTATTGTGCAGATGCCACTGTCATTTTGAAAGGAGATTAGTGTGTAAGCTAGCATATTTTGTTAAGCTATGAATCTCGCAAGATCAATGCAGTTTATGCTTGTCATTCTGTTGAAGTATTCAGTGATTATGTCATTGTAATATGCTTGTTTCTTTCTTGAAATATTGTTCTGCATCCATTCTCAAAGCAGCACAAGGTTCAGTGATGATAATGAGGGGCTTTTTTATGATATAAAGAATCATAAGAGCACTCAACTGGTGTATTGATTGATGACAAACACACTATTTGAAAGAAAATAACCTAAAGTAGTAAAATTATCGTATTTATAACCGGTCTAAGCGAAGTTGGATTTGTTGGCACTTACGAGTGAATGAACGCTTATGCACGCAGAACGAAATAGAGAGAAACTCGATAGGGAACATTGGAACTTCTTTCTCCGTAAGAGGCTGCTAATCATAACACCACCATCTAGGCATAATTACTAATTTTCCGGCATGTCAACACTGTTGTGGGAAAATTGCTAGGTCATGGACAATTCAAAATTAGTTAAGTCGTTGGTTCATGTTACTTCAATATTATGTGTTTGTAATATAATATAGTTCATTATTGATGCGATGTTTCTTTATTTATGTTGTTAAATTATATAGTAGTTAAGAGTTATGTACGCGATTATGCCATTTTAGGTATTTTTATTACATTTAAACATGGATATAATATTCAACTATGTCCATAATGGTAATAAGTGAAAAAAATAACAGATACTGTTGATTTAAAAATTTAACTTTTTATTATCTATTACACGACAATATATGATATGATAATACAAAATGAGAGAGTGAGACATTTAATCGGTGCTAATTTTTAGTTTGAAAATGGTGGGTGTTTTTTTTAAAATTATTATTGAATAGATCTCCAAATTTAAAATTGCAAACATGGATACTCACCATACGTGTTTGGCTCCTCCGAAACCAAATGAAACCTTCTCCCTTTTCCCTCCTCCTATTCCATCTCCCCTCCACTCAAATTCTTCTTAATTTCCACACACTTTCCATTTCCAATCCTCTCCGCTTCCCTCCATTTTCTTTTTTCATGGCTTTGGATTCCCAGAAGAAGCAGCAGCTGGCAGGAGAAACTGCATCTGGCAACAACAATGAAATCCCCGCAAAATTCAGGGTCACAGTTGTTGGCAGTGGCAATTGGGGCAGTGTCGCAGCCAAGCTCATTGCCTCCAACACCCTCAAACTTTCCTCTTTCCACGGTTTGTCATTTCCCACGTTTCAAAAATTCACATTCGTATATGTAACTGTTATTCTTCATATAATTAAAATGGAATAACCCAGAAGATTTTTTAGACTCATGCTTAATTTTTATGTTCCAATTGTTGAAACAACATTGTTATAACAACACCCTTTCTGAAATTGAATTTTAGATGTGGTGAGGATGTGGGTATTTGAGGAGACTCTACCAAGTGGACAGAAACTCTCTGAGGTCATCAACAAAACCAATGTAATCCTCATCACACTTAACTTTACTATGATTGTTATGTCGAAATCCTCATGAAAATGAAAATGTTCTTTTGATTAACAGGAAAATGTTAAATATCTTCCTGGTATAAAGCTTGGCAAAAATGTTGTTGCCGTCCCAGATCTTGAACATGCAGGTATCACATTTCCTTCTATGCCATATAACTTTAATTACTTGATTAGTCAAGTAATTAACTAATTAAAAATATCAATCAAGTTAAATATATATATATATATTTTTTGGGTATGTGACTGTAAATGTAATCATCCATGGCTAACTAGTTCTAGTGGGGGTATTCTGCAGTGAGTGATGCAAACATGTTGGTATTTGTGACCCCACATCAATTCATGGAGGGTATATGCAGAAGGATAGTTGGAAAGATACGGCAAGATGCCAAAGCAATTTCCCTCATTAAAGGAATGGAGGTCAAGGCGGAAGGACCATGTATGATCTCTACCCTCATCACGGAAAAGCTTGGGATTAATTGTTGTGTTCTAATGGGGGCCAACATTGCTAACGAAGTAATTGAACGAATTCTCAATTCAAAATATATTGTTTACGTTTTTATAATGACACATTTGACTGTTAATTTTACTAACAATAAATACCCGGTTATGCAGATTGCTTTGGAGAAGTTCAGTGAAGCAACGGTCGGATACAGTGAAAACAAAGAGATTGCAGAGAAATGGGTTCAGCTATTCAACACTAATTACTTCATGGTCTCAACTGTGAGTACAATACACATGCTTTTATATGTCAAACATTCAAGATAATGTTGAAAAGATAGCTATCCGAAATTTGTTCAAATGTAACTGTAAATCATTTCAATGCCCTATGAGATACAGGGAATAATTTTTCTCATAAAACATGGACTTACCAAGTACTACCATGTAAAAACAGATTATATTTTGAGACACTCTGTGGCTAAATAAAATGCATCCTTTATGTATTAATGAAAGAAAATTTAAAAGCAGATTATAATTTACTATATGGATAACTATAATGCATCCTTATGAATAAACAAAAATTGAAAAACACATTAAAATTTGATATTCTGTATAAATAACTAAAATTTGTCCTTTATGTTATGAATGAAAACAGGTCCAAGATGTGGAAGGAGTTGAACTATGTGGCACCTTGAAAAATGTTGTGGCCATAGCAGCAGGTTTCTACTTTATTGCCGTTTATTGTACTTTAAATATCAGTTGAGCTATATTTAGCAGTAAATGGATCATTTGATATTTGATGTCACAGGTTTTGTGGATGGCCTGGAGATGGGAAATAATACAAAGGTAAAGACAGAAAGATATAATATTTTTTGTCCTTATTACTTATTTAATTAACGCATTTAAGTTAGTGTCTTTGTTTATTTCTTAGGCTGCAATAATGAGAATTGGTTTAAGAGAAATGAAGGCCTTTTCTAAGCTTCTCTTCTCTTCCGTTAAAGATAACACCTTCTTTGAGAGCTGTGGTGTAGCTGATCTTATAACTACTTGCTGTAAGGAGGCACATATTTCTTTTCTGTCCTGCATGTATTCTTCTTTTTTATTCGTAAAAAAATGGTAAATACGAGCAACATGAAAATTTTGAATTTCTCTCACTGCAACAGTGGGGGGCCGAAACAGGAAATGTGCAGAGGCTTTTGCTAGGAATGGTGGCAAAAGGTCTTTCTTTGCTACATCAGCCTAATGCTATTCAAAATTTTAGTTAGCATCATTGTTTAATTAGGTTTGGTTTTAATTCTTATCTACAGATCTTTTGACGAGCTTGAAGCTGAGATGCTGCAAGGTCAGAAGTTACAGGTAGGGATACCAAAACTAGTTACAAAACAAACAATACAAATTGTTGCAGAAAAATTGATCAGTTATCTCGAGTGTACATTTGCTGATAGGGTTCATGGAATAATTGAAACACCTTTTAAGTAGAAAACTGAAATGTTTCAAGAAGCATTGCATTCACATAATTCATTCCAAAACAAAACTAACACCTTTTAGGGAAACTCTATCTCAAATGCACTATTTTCTATAGCTGAAACACATCTACACATTTATACTATCTAGATGGATAACAACCTTTAAAATTCACATATTCAACAATTGGGATGGACCAAAAGATAAGCATACCTATCATGTTGACCTTTGGCATGAGCAAGTTATATTTGTTTAGTAGAGTGTTGCTGATTATGGTGTCCTTGCTTTTAATCTTGAAGGGTGTTTTGACAGCCAAAGAGGTTTACGAGGTTTTAAGCCACAAGAGATGGTTAGAAATGTTCCCCCTTTTCACAACAGTGCATGAGATCTGCAGTGGTCGTCTTCCACCATCGGCCATTGTTCATTATAGCGAGCACACACACAAGTTATCCCTATTGTAAGGCACTGTTCAAGTATACTGACTCATCTGAGGATAAAGTAACAGATTTGACGTATTTAAGTAGCTTTTCTGCATCTGCATCTGCAAATTTTTGAATATTGTTGCCAAAAAGTAAAGAAGAAAAGTCATTTGCAATACACCAACACGGGCATGAGTCGATGATGCAGCATTTTTCAAGAGGCTTCAGAGCTCTTCCCATTATTTAATGCAAATTAAATCAACTACTTGTAAGATTTCCTTGTAATTCTTTTTTTTTTCTTTTGTTTTTTCCTTCCCATTATTTAATGCAAATTAAATCAACTGCTTGTAAGATTTCCTTGTAATTCTTTTTTTTTTTCCATGTACGAAAAATATATGTTCAAGGTTTTATCTTGGAACTGGTTGAACGCAGATTGAGAATTGAAATATCCAAGTTCAGTACTTGCAACTCTATGAAGCTTAGTTCAGTTGTTAGCCTACATAGTGCAGTTGTTTCCCTGTATCCTGGATATGTTTCCAATTTTTAAGCTTTTATATCTGATTTTTCTGCCGAATACAATAAAGCCAGTCACAGCATAATTATCTTTTCCAGATATAGATACACTCAAAAGGTAAAAACCCTACCATTAGTGACTAATATGGTGCAAATGAAACATCCTGCAAATCCATTATAGAAGAATGTAAACTTAAAGAATCCCATTATACCATCTCACTCTTTCTCACTTCATGCTATAGAGGACTTGTTCAAGTACAAAGCCAGAAACCAATAAATAGAAGGATTAAATTATACCCACAACACCAAATCATGCTGGAATTTTACAATTATGTTATAAAAAAAAACACTACCCTGTATGAATTCCGTCCAGCCGGTCAACACTTTTTCCAATGTTTAGAAAACCGGACCGACCGGCAGTCTGATCGCGGTTCGACTGGAATCGGTCTGACCAAAAAATCGGAAAAACAGCGACCCGGTCAAAAATCGGTTGACCCGGTTTTCAAGTATTTTTATTTTTTTTTACAAAAATATTTTTAATAAGATTATAACATTATTTTACTATATTTTAGCTTATAAAAAATTAGATATTTTAAAATTTTATTAATTATTAATAATATTTTTTTTTATGTATTTATGATGTCATTGGTTCAATAACAGTTCGACCACTGGTTGAACCAGTGACCCATCCATCTGGTAACTTTTCCGATTCGATGATCCGGTTTTCTAAATATTGTTTTTTCGACCTTTATCTAGTTGACAATTGATGCTTTTCCGGGACTTCTCAAGGGAATCCACACTTCTCCGAGACCTTTCCATTTGATTAAAAAGCATCCTCATTTTCTCTAGCTTGTCAACATTACTGGACGGGATTTTAAGTTTTTCGTGCCTATCTGTGCTGTGCCTGGATTTCTCTCCCCGGTCAGTGCTCTTCCTTGAAGCCTTCGTTGAAGCCTCAGAAACATCAGTACTCTTCATAGAGTGCTCAATATGGTCTGTGCTTGTCCTAGAGCTGTGCCTCCTTGAAGGAGATTTCTCTACAGTTGATACAAATTTCTTCAGATGCTTGATATACTCTGGATAGAGCTCTAAATCACAGTGGTTTCCTCCTTTAAGCCACAATGGTTCATACTTCTCTGGACAAAGTTCCCAGAGTTGCTTTCCATGAGAGAAATCAACCACTTTATCTGCAGTTCCCTATACAATGATTAATTAAAAGGAACCAAAATATGAGAGATCTAACATGTTACCAAATTATATATCCAAGTTTTAGAAAGTTTCTTCTGGTGATATATTCTACAGGGTATTTCTAATAGAATCAAGTTGCTGAGGGCAGTAAGATGAAGAGAATTTGGTTGAAAGTTTGTTGGAACTTTAAAATATTTAGCTGCAAATTTTTAACCCGACCAAACATATTCCAACAGACCATTACAAGGGTTAGCACCTACTAGCAGTTGCCCTAGTTCATATATCTGGTTATGTCAGCTAGTGTAGCTATTATTATGTACAGACAAAAGACAAATAATCCTAATAAAGATATTGACAGGACCCCTTAAAATTGACCCGCATCCTTATGAGTGGCCTATAATCAGTCCATTTTTCTATCAATTTAACAGCTGGAAATCCTTAACCTAAAGAGCATTACCATCTTATATCAACCTTAATATATTCAACAAGAAAAGATATGAAGCAGAGCTCGAATTTTCTTTAGATAAAAGAAGCTAAACAGGCATGTATTCAGAGATATAAAATTTGATGCCATCCATGAAGTAAGTTCATATCAGAGATCAAAACAATATGAATGCCCTTTTTCAATGAGCAAAGGCAAAACCATAGTGCAAAAAATGATTAAATAGAGCACTTACATGAATAACAAGTACAGGACAGTTAACCAGTGGGATTTTGTCAATGTTCTGCAATACAATTGGAAAATGATTATGTTTCAATAAAACCTATTAGGATGGATAGATTGTGTAGAAAAGGCAAATTTCACCTTGTAAATGTCAAACCAGTATGTGCGCTTCACAGGATACATGACTCTTACACCTGAGAGTATAGGACTATGCAGAACGACAGCTCTTAACCGAGGCAGACGAGTTGCAAGATCTAAAGTCAGGCCACTACCAACAGATTGACCATAAAGGATGATATCTTCCTGCTTGGTACCGTAGCTCTCCTCAAGACACTTATATGTAGTTTCAATATCTGCGTATGTATTCTGCTCAGTTGGCTGCACCACAGGAAATAAATGAGCTGAAGATGATGCTTTCACCAGCTCAAGTCACCATATAACTTATTCATAATATTTCTATACTGAAAATATCAAATTGTCACCCCTTCCCAGAGGACTGCCCATATCCAGAGTAGTCATATCTGCACAAAAGTACATGCGCATCAGAAAACTGCCATTCCCCTATTTAACCGCATACTGCATTTGTCCTGAGCATTGAAATACATTAGCAGATGGCTCTGCCAATTGAACTTTTCCCATCTTTACCATAATACAGCTTCCAAACAAAGTTACTGACTTTAAAAATTAAATGGACTGTGGTCTATATATGGAATTCAAAGGGAGATGCTGGACTGTATGGACAATTAAGTCCAAGTAATAAATGAAAGATCCTTCTACGCTTCAACAGTGTATCTTTCTCCAGGTATTTCAAGGGATGCCCGGTTGCAAAATCTATATTACTGTGCAAGGCAGCAACATGAGTAAGTTTGGTTCAGTTTATTACGTCAGATAATACTTTCAGTCACTTTGCATTATATACCCTCCCTCCATGGATAGATTACCCTTCCAGACACATAAACGGATCATCAATGATCTATGGACAGTTACTGTTAGATTTGATTGTTATTTTTTTTTAATGAGCTCATAGCCATCAGATTTAACACTGTACTTCAATTATAAAAAAGCCAGGATGCAAAACAAAACAAGAATTTGGTAAGAATATGAAAACCCAGATGCAAAAGATAGTGTTAATACATACAGTAAGAGAATCAATAACATTTATAAATATTTAAGAGGGAGAAAAAGTACCCGAAGAGGTTAACACGCAGATGGATACTCAACTCAATGAAGAGCTCGTAAATTTGAGCCAGATCGGCTGCGTTACCATGGGAATAGAGAAGAGTAGAGGTTGCCATGGGATGTCTAACATAAACCGCTACAATTTCCGTTCCTCTTCGAGTGGGCAATTTCATAACTTGAACGTTTTCCCGGTGAGGGAAAAGGCTGAGAAGCATTAGTCCGGTGAGATGGTCCGTTAGCAGTTCGTAGGAAGGTGGGTTGGGTGGAAAAAAAAGCGAAATTGTTAGCCATTGATGATGTAATTCCTCCCATTTCTCTCTCCTTCCTTTCTTTCTTTCTTTTTTCTTTCTATCTACTCCGCCTAATAATGAACTGACTGTAGGTAGGTTGTATGTGAACAACGTTGTTGTTGTACTTGTAGACTGATTAAATTTGAATTGAATTAGATTCACATTCCTTCTTTTATATTTTCCCACAGAGAGAGAAAGAAATAAACCGAGTGTGTGTGAGAGACTTTAGCATAGAAGTAACAGAAGTATTCGTATTCTTGTCCCGCAAAAACTGACCGGCCGCCGACCGTTAATGGTAAACTCACTCTAAAGTGACTATCGGTTCCTGTTCTGGAGTGACTTTTTTTTTTATTTAAAGTTAAAATTTTAATCGATTTATAAGTTAAAATTTTAGTAAATTTATAAATAAAAGTATTTGGCATCATTTTAACTTATAAATCGGGAATTATAAGTAATAGTTGTGGATGTGTTCGGCTAATAAGAACTTATAAGTTAAAATAAAATATTAAGATTATTAAAATAACCTCAAATAAAATAACAAGTTAAAATAAAATATGACAAAATGGACATTTCAATAGGTTTGACCAAAACTTAAAAAATGACTTATAAGTCAGAAAAAATAAGTAAATTTTTACTTACTTATTTTTTCTGACTTATAAGTCATTTTTTAAGTTGACTTATAAATTCCAACCGAACACTTTTTTAGCAAAATCAACTTATAAGTTGAGTTGACTAACTTATAAGTTGGCGCTTGGCATGGCAAAGTCGAAATTATTAAATTTTAGTCAAAGATAAAAAATAAATTAACCGGCGGACTTTTGTGGTCAAGTTAAAATCGATAATTAAGTAAATTTGTTTTTATTTTTAAATTTTTATAAATTAAATATAATTTATTATAATTATAAGCTATTATCTATATTTAAAAAAAATAATTTTAAAACTAATCAATTTAATTTTAAATTAAATTATTTTTACAGAACAATAAAATATTATTTATTCATTAAAAAGCATATGGACCAGAGCACCAAAAAAGAAAAGAAGCGGATGGACGTGACCGTGACTGTGAACCCGTGAGGTGAGGTGAGGTAGACATCGAAGTATTCACCACGTGGTTTTGAGAGTGGGGTGGGTGTGATATAAAAAGTTCTCACTAAAATGTCAAATTTATAAAGAAGAAATAATTTCTTTTAAGAAGTCTATTAAATTATTTAAATTCTAGTAGGGGCTTATGAAAGAATTAGGCAACGAGGTAGGGTCAACAAGAAAGCGATTTAGCCTTGAAATTGTATTAAAAATCGCACAAATCGTACTAATTAAAATCGTATCAACGGTTTTGATATATATGATGGTTTTAGGTGAGTTAAAAAATCAAATTTACAGTTTGAGTTTGAGTTATGGGCAAAACTGCACATGAAAAAATCGCACCACACTATTTTATTTTATTTTTTCGTTGTTTAACCATTTTCAACAAAGACCATATCAAGAAGCATTATTATAGAAGTCACCCTTCAATTAATCTATTTAGAATTATCCCTGATGTAATTATCTTTATTTAGAATTTTTATATATAAATAGAAATTTTTAATTAATTCATTTGAAATTATCTCTCATGTAACTTTTATTTTGCTTTTATTTAGATTAGACAAAATATTACAAGTAAAGTTGTGTGTATTATCAAAGTGGTATTTAATATTGTATTATGCTAAATTGCATAAAATTTAATTGTTTCAATTAATTTTGGAACCGAAACTGCACCAAATAAAATCGCACTGTACGATTCAAAATCGCACCGCACTGCACCAATCACAAGCGATTTCATGTGCGATTTAAATTTGTCAAACTGTACCTAAGCGATTTTATATGTGGTTTGGACTTTAAACCGTACCAAACCGCATCATACTCATCCTTAGTAGTTCAGGTTTTGCACTAGTAGTCAATTACATCGAGTTCAACTAATACATGTGTTGTTGGATTTGAATAATATTATTTAATTTTTGTTAATTTTTTAAAGTAAATTTTAAAAATAAATTGCTTTCAAAATTAACATATATTCTTTTAATTTTAATCAATATAATGATAAATATTATAAAATATTTAAAAAGTATTATTACTCGTAAATTTTATTGTTTCAAAATTTTTAACGAATCATTTTAATTTTAAATTTAAAAATATTTTAAATTAATTTTTAAAAATTAATAATAATCATATAATTTTAAATACGCCGAGTATTTCACTATTTTGTAATTTTGTATCCACCTCCAGACATCCCCAGTTTAAGACTTTCCACACAATCCCTTGACGTTTGCTACCCTAAACAAGCAAGAAATTGGGGATGTTTGATTAATTAATCCCCCTCTCAAATTAAATAAATACTACCCCACCATTATACTTATTATAGTTAGATTGGCACTATAAAAAAAGAGTATCATTTTAATTGATATTTTTTGTCTAATTGATAAAATTATCAAATAAAAAATCTTAATATTATTTTTTTTAAATGTTCATTAGAAAGATAAGAGAGAGACATATCACTTAAAGTAAAATTTATATACAACCCATAAATAAAAACAAAATTTTACTAAAAGAAAACAAATAAAAAGGAGGGATAAATAATTCAATCTACCAAATTATCCGACAGTCAGCCATATGCAGCTCAGCTCCCGACAGTATAAATGGACTTTTGTGCCAAGACAAGGATCCATAACAGTAAGTAGCAAGAAAACAAAGCTGTGGTCTCCCCCAAACTGAATTGGGACGGGTGATGAGATATGTGATGAGAGATGTTTACCGAGATATATACATCTATCATACTAGGGAATTATCAACATATAAATCAAATAATCACATAATGAATGACACTCTGTAATGTATGTAGTATAAATAAATAAATAAATTTGCAAGATACAAATGTTACAAGTCTTCATAAGAAAATTTAAAGGTGGTCCAGGCTAACATGATGTAATTTGACCAAGTTCAAGAATGTTGTCTAGAGTAAGCATCCCGCCATGTGAATTCTGTCCCAGTAGTAAGGTATAGGGATGATATAATCTCACAGCAGCACCACGGTGCATGGTTCATGGGTCTAGGATATTGAGCAGTCAGTCCAGGCCAAGAGGTTAGAATTTGTAGATTGTATCATCTGCTCATACTTCAGTTCTTATAAACCCAAATACACAAATAAATGGAACTAAAAACAGAGCTTACTGATAACCATGTTTCTATAAACCCAAATACACAGGCAAGTGTGGGTGGGGAGGTTACCTAAAGAGATGCATCTTCAAAAAAAAAAAAAAACTTGCTTTACTTCGGTGAACAACTTATCTTCAGAGAAAAACAAACAAACAAACATGCGTCTTTAGTCCAAGTGAGCTTCTGATACTGTGATACATAAAGCATGCATGAAAAATTACCAACCCCGGAGAAAATATAGAATGGCGGCAGTCTGTTAAAGTAGTTATCCTAGGCTTCATCAACTCACTAATACCACTCAACATCTCACTCAGAAGAACGTGGCAACTAATTTAAGATTATAGCAAACAATCAGAGATGTTTCAGTCAACTTTAAATTTTAAAGGAAAATTGAGATAATACAATCATTAATTTATAATACATCTTGAATATTCTTGGGGTATGTTTTGAGATTATACAATGAACTCATAGCCATTTTCATGACACTAGAAACAAATAATTCTAATAGTACAGTGCCCTGTACCCAATTGTACATAATGTACAAGGATACGATCATGTTGTATTTAATCACCCTATACCAAAACCCAGATTCAATGTGTCATTGCTCCTTGTCAACCATTCCTGCCTTTGTGACCACGTACTTGACGAAAATGAACTAAAATTACCACTACTAACTACTCTTGTACAGAAATCATACATACTCTTCCATTGTGGAAGCATTAGTGTCAGCTGCGCCTATAGATAAACATTTAACAAGTGAGCAACAAAAAATATAAGGTCCTCAAAAGGCCAATACGAAAAACTATGACGGATTTTTTTTTCACAGGGAAAATCCCCAAGGGCTTGAGCTAAGAGGGATTACAACTTACAAGGTAAAGCTGTGTCAAATGAGATAATAATAAATAAATAAAAGTTTATTACTTTGAGCTCAAAAAATGTGCTCCCGAACCCTTCTCCAGTTTTTAAAAAAATGAACAGTAATTACTTCTAAATCATGTTAATTTGTTTTTGAACCCAGTGACGAACAACAACATACCAAATAAAGCAGACATAAAGAGCTAGGTGGAAGTACCGACACAAATAGCAGGTCTAGTTACAAGAAAGAAATCTACAAATCTGGCAACTCTGAGTAATAAAAATGAAGATCGAGGAGGGACAACCTTGATAAGAAGAAAATATAGGTATTCTTTCTAAAGCAATGCAAGTGTTGCATAAAATTGCAAGTGGTTGAAGTAACCATGCCAACACTAGATACTCTGGACGAGGCTACGAGATACATGTCTAACATACATATCCAGAATAGGAAACCCAATCCTTTTTATTTAACAGTGGAAGGAAAACCAAAAGCTTATTCGACAATCAAGATTTAAGTTGTGTACCCCTGAACATTGGCAATACGAGATTTTGTTAAATATCTACATAAATTATATTTAATTTACTTGCATGTGCATGCAACTATATCAGACACATTTGAATTCGGGTCCAAGTACGCGAAAAATTTATGTTCATAGAGGTTAGACACTTCAATACATACCCCCCACACGGCGCCCACACCTCAGTCCATGTAATATATCCAGTCAAAATATAAGAATCTCATTCTCCAAATATTGCCAGAAAAATCAATAAACATCAAGTTTTAACTTAAAGAACCAGGTCATAAATGTGGGAAATGACTGGCAACTAATAAGATTGATATCTTCAACCTTGGTATCTTTACAAACCTATTATAAGAATGTTAACCTCAAACTCGATTACTTCACAAACTGCCTAAATAGACTCCTGCAAACATTCACACATTTTTCTCATTCCAGAAGATCCATCTTCATCTTTCCCCTTATCAGCTACATTATCTTCAAGTCAAAAATCATTGATAAGTCATAAACGTGACTAATAAACACCATGGTCTCTCGAGTTTCATCAATATCCAATGTTTGTTCTTTTATATGGCTAGATGAATGGCCCTCTTATGTGCCATTGGACAAGGGGGGAAAAAAGCTGAAAGTTAGCACTCATCGAAAGGAAAACAATCTAGCATCGGTAAGCTCATCTTTAAGCTTCTCCAGATACGCAACCAAGTCAGGAAGTATAAGCTGAAGCATCTCTGATGTGAAGGGAATACTTGTGCAGATGGTTGACATAAGTATGTTGTCAGGACTGGAGAAAGAAAAGGATAGCATGGCTTAAACCTTTAAATATGTAACCTGCCCTAGATTTATCTCTATCTAGTTTGAGGCATAGCCACTCCCTAGCACCAAAATAACATCTAATATAACTCAAAATGGTGCAAACAATTATAAAGATGCACAATACAAATCATGGTTCCTAAATGTGCCATCTAGCTCCTCCCCACAATTACATCATCCTGAAACTATTGCCTAGAAGTACACTCCAGGAAGAACAAACATAAACAAGCATTATCACAAAAATCCAGGGTAAAATGTGTTGAAATATATACCATAACATTTAAGCTTCACACATGCACCAAATCCAAGTAAATCAAAAATCTCATTCAGCAAGTGCATCTCAAATTGGGAACCTATATTACATTGTGATTACCACCAGATAATCATCCTCATTGGCAGTTTAAACTTTAAACAACAAATTTTCAAATTATTCCTAAAAAGTGGCCCATCCATTTAAGCAGTGAACAGATTCTGTTCCATCAGAACCCATAAAAAATCAGATTTAGCCAAAATAAAAGCAAAACGGGGACTTTTCAGATTAACTAGGAAAATGAATTAGTTTAATTGACTCCCCTCAAAACAATAATTCTCACCAAAAGAAGCTATCTATGATTTTCTCCTTAGACGCTTCCTCAGCTTCTTTAACTTGTGCTTGTTCATCTTCTTCTTCCTCTTCTTCTTCACGCTGTCAGCCCAAATTGTCCGGGAATCAACCGAAACAACATCTTCAGCCTCCGATTGAATAAACCCAGTTGAAACAATCGGATTTAGAAAACCCCCAAATGGGAAACTTGCGTAGAACTGTAAGGAATGAGAAGGGCTTGCGTCCTCTGTTCTGGGTAAACCCGGAGAAGGGAATGGATTGATTGTCCGGTGATGAGGTGGGTCGGTTTCAGAGAGATGATTCAAAAATAGTGGAGTAAGAATTGGTTTACTGAAACTGGCGATGATTCTTTTAGTAGGTTGGTTTCTGAGCACTCTTTGGAAAAGAGAAGCCATTTGCAAAGAAAAATTGGTTCATTTGGGTGCCACGGGAGGCAATTCTGGAAGGAACAAAAAGGATAATTTCAGCTAAAAAATTCTGGTTAGGGTTTAGGGGGTCTGTGCGCTTATCTTTTGTCAAAAAGCTTTTACTGCCCCCATGCAGGATTGAACTACAGACCTCCAGTTTACAAGACTGGCGCTCTACCACTGAGCTATAGGGGCTGCCATCACATTGTCAAACTCTTTGTTTTTAACCGCTTAACAGTGAAAGATAATAATAAAAATAAGGTGCAATGACTACTACCCCTAGCCCCTAGGGGTGCACACAAAACCGACCAAAATTGAAAAACTGACCGGACCGAACCAAACCGTTACTATTTCAAACCGAAAAATATAAAACCGAAAAACCGAACACTATAAAACTAAAAAGCCAAAACTAGTTCGGCCGGTTTGGTTTGGCTTCTCAAAAAACCGAAACCGACCAAACAGACCGAACAATTTAAAATTATAATATAATTTATATACTTTTCTAATAAATATTTATTTTATATAATTATATATTTATTATATATTTTTATTGTGACGAATTTGCAAAACTTCTATCCTAGTGAGTGAGTTAGGTGATTTTTGTTTTTCGAATTTAGAGAACTTCTATTATAATTAGTAGTTATTGAGTTAGTGATTTATTAATTATTATGAAAAATTGGCAATATAATAAATATCAAATTATCAATAACGGAACCGAATAAACCGACTGATTTAACCGAAACCGAATAAACCGATAACCGATTACGATGTAAAAATTTGGGCGGTTTTGGTTTTTAATTTTTTATAACCGACGTAAATGATTTGATTATTTTTTTTTCCAAAAAACCGACTAAACCGACCGTGTGCACCCCTAACTACCCCATTCTATTTTCGATATGCAAATTGCACTCTCCCACTCAATCTTTCTTTATTATTTTTTTATCTTATGTTTCCATCGTTACTTAATATTAATATAAATTTATCATTTATATAGCAAAAATATATTAAATTATATTAGAAGAATTCAAATTTTATAGTATCGTCATCTAAGTACTTTTTTATTTATATCTAACGCACACCTTTTTGTTAATATAAAAATACACTTCTCACACTATTATTAATTTTAGATTTACATGCTAGTAGGTATACTCTGCGACCACAAAGTGTCTATTTGAGTTTTCAACACATAATATTAATTGCATCAATTAAAATGCACTTATCATTATGCAAATTAAGTATCATTTTAGATTTAAAATTTTTATTGTACACCTAATTTGTCTTGGAAAAATAATGTAGTTACATCATAAATTCTAATTATCTCAAAATGAAGGTTAAACACTCTCGTGTAGTTGTAAATTAATTTTCTAATTAAATTATTTTGAAAAAAATGCCAAGAAACATGTTACATGCATGTGATTTTGTCTAGTTGTCCAAGTTCTTACAACTTGGAAACTGGTGTGCAACAATCTGTTAGAAACAATATTAATAAAGGTGCATGCTCTTCTCGAAACCACATCAAGCATGCACAAAATATTATATCTCATAGTTCGATCTTATCAGAGAACTAACAAGAAGGGAGGGTTATAGCAAGATGAAAAAATTTCAAAGCAAAACGTTTTTATTATTATGAATGGTAATGGATCATTACGTCATTTTCACCATGTTTCTGCAGAGACAAAAAGTGAACTTTCAACGATAAAATAACATCTCACACTCGATGTTATGACGGGCTACAGCCATTAATTTATAGCACTGAAAATATATATTAAAAAAAACAAAGGCATAGCATTCTTTTATTAGTAGCCATATATAGCACGTACATATAAGAAGAGAATATGCGCCACCATGCTTCAATAAGGTAACTCCGTTCCATTTTCATCATGGCAGCACACGAATGTGCTATACTTCTCCATATGCCGGAGGCACTCCGGGCATTTCATTCCATCCGGGATCCTTCCAGGAGCCATCAAAAACTCGAATCAACAACAAGGCAAATTAATTAGCAATATGAAGCTTCTCATGGTAATCTTTAAACGCGATATCGAATCCTTTAACAGGAACATCTTCCTTCCAAGCATCATAATCCTGAAAAGTGCTAAGCACCGTTTGGGCATGCCCACTTGACACAACATATGACCCTTTGAATAATAGTGCCCACTCTCCACTCTTGTCGTACGTAGCCAAGTAGTTTCTTGATTTCTTGCACTAGTGGATCTTGATGATCATCTATTTTTTCACTTGAATTTTGGAAAACAGCATGCTCTCAAGTCGTGTCCAAAATTAAGAACCATATTATCATGGCAGGGTCTTGCCAGCTGTAGATAAGCTTCTCCACATTGATGGTTGCCATTGCCCTTCGGACCATTTCTTTTTTGGTGCTTTTTCCCACATAGGCCATTTCTAGGGGAACGCGTGCCGCCTGTGCAACGTCTCGCGCTGTGTTTGTGAATCTTCGGATCCAGTTGATGTCCTCCCCTCCGTACAAAATTATGTATTTTCCATCTTTTATCTGATAGATATAATAAGGGGGCATGCATGTACTTTAGCAGGTGCATAAATTAGGTGCAACAATTTTGTACACGTAGCCTAAGAAAGTCAAAAGTTCCAAGTAGTGCACCAAAATTGTGCATTCTCACAAGTCCTAATGGTATCATTGAAATTAATTAAAAAGTATAGCTTTGTTATTTCATATCTTAAACAAGGATGTGATATGCCACATTTAAGGTGCATAATCAGATTTACAAAGGTAGCATAGATCATGAAAGTATATGATGAGGGTGATCAATTTTTTCGTAAAATTCAAAAAAGAGAAGAATTTTTATGGTAATTGCATCGCATTTACCCTTTTGAATTGAAGGTTGAGGAGACGCAAAGTCTACTCTATATAATTAATACAACTTTTTGTCATTGAACTTCACAGACGAATTGACAGCCCTTAACTTTACTTTATTCAGATTAATGAATCTACTAATTGAAAGTGATGAAAACATCAACTCACCCAATTGTTGTAAATGGTTGGATCCATGCCACTAACCAGCAACTCAAGCCTCCAAGTCTCTTCCCTCCACAGAGCCTCCTCTCTCATCCTAGTAAAAGGAAAGGCATAGTCCCCCATATCCACATCACGTGAATTGCATTAGGGCTCAACTCCCTCCCTTGTGGATCAAGCACCACAAGGATAGCCTTATTCCTCAAATGCCACCTCTCCTTCGCAAACCTAACCACCGTCGGATGTATGATCGACGGGTGGTACATGACCGAGTACCATGGCATAGTGGATCGCAGCTTCTTTTGCATGGATTCAGTCCAATACTTGTTAAACACAGAATTATGACGATCCGTCCCATAATAGTTACTAAATGGCATGACAGGTGTTGTGAATGCAGTAATCGAGCGCAGGGGATCCTCAAGCAGAGTACCAGTACTAATAGTACTAGTGATGGCATATTCTTGCATGGGGAATAATATTGGTTCAGTGATTTGATGCTGAGAATAAATATCTACAATTGGCATCCACACCAACTCGAATAGACTTTCCATTCTGGTTCCATGAAACCTTGACTCGCTATAAATCTGTTCAATAATTGAGAGCTCATCCGGTGATATGTCTAGGCCTGATATTAGTAATAACACATTCTTCCTTCTCAGCATATCCAAGCTAACCTCTACTTACTACAATCATGAGCTTTGATATATGCACCATGAAGCAGCTATAGTATTGAATCTAATTTGATTAAAATGTGAACTCAACTGTATATGAGACTAAATTTCTACCAATTATTTTCTTAATTAATAGCACTCTTTCCAAAAAAAATTATAAATACATATATAAAATATTATAAATATATAGATTTATAAAATGATAAAAAAAATTGTCAATATATTTTATGACATGGTATATAATTTAGCTTACTATCTTATTAAAGTGATACTTCACAGTATAATTAATTGGTCCATCTAATTAAAAATATTTTATTTTGACTTGGAATCAATTCATGAAATTTTAAAATTCAAAGCAAATAGGAAATTATTTGGCCAATAAAATTTTAAATATTGTAAATTATTTATAAAAAACTAGCAGTTACAAATTTATTAACTTTAAATTTAAATGAATAATTATAAAATTTTAAAACATTGTAAATTACCTTTCTAAAATAAAAATGATTTTTATTTTTATTTTTAAACAGAGGGATTATCTAAGTAGGTACTAATAAAACTTATGATAGTAATTTAAATTTCATGAATCTAATGGATAGATATTTGTAGTTTTTTTTCTTTTGAGTTTTGAGTAAAATAGGCAATTGATGAATATGTTAATTGGTCTCCTATTCATTAAGGGTAATATTGTCTCTTTGATATAAAGGGTGTGTAACAATCAATTTAGGGCGTGGATGTATTACTATCCTAAAATAAAGATAGATTGATCATTGTTTAGATTTTATCTTACTTTAATGGTGTTTGATAAAACTAAATGAAATAATCTAAATAAATCAAAATTCTGAAAATAATAGTACTTGTATATAAGAGTCAGAACTCTGAACTTTGAATATTCTTCTGAATTATTTTAAACAAGCCTATTTGTTGATCTTAAATTAGCAGTCTTATCTAAACATGTTTAAATAACATTTCTCAATATATTTTTACAAAAAATATTTAAATATATTATTATTAACTACTTATATATTCAATAAATCATTATAATAAAAGTATCAACTATGTTAATGTAACTCCTATAAACAAAAATAAAATTAATCAAGCTTAAATAAAATAATAGTTCAATAATTATTCAAATTACATAATAGTTCAATCAACCACATTACATTAATTTCAAACACTTGCAAATATTTGATGCCACATGGTTTTAATCAGAAAAGTCGTAAATTAAAATTAAAAGATTAGGGTTGATGTAACGGAATAGACAATTAAGGAATTATCTCAAAATATTAAGAGTAATTTTTTACAATATTTGCCTCTTAACAATTTAGCTTAGAAATCAACCCTTGTCACTAAAGCCAGAGGTGATTTTTTTTTTTACCAAACAACAAACTGTCTTTATCCGAAATAGAGTTAAAGCTGAAGAAACACGTTAAGACACAAACAAACACACTCTTAGTTTCTGTGCCCCGCAAAATCTTTATTCATTTTCCATGATTTAATAATATTTTGTTATCTAAATTTTTATTTATTTTAATTTATGTTACAAATTGCATATTTAATTCATGAGCGTAACGGGATGAGATGGAGTGGTTCGATACTAAAAATCAGACAGCGCAATTATGGTACCATAATTTTATGAACTGGGAGTGGTACAGTGAGGTTTCGGCACAAGATTTTTTAAGAGCAATGCAATACCAAATTATTAGAAATAGATTATGACCCTTTAAAGTTAATTTGTTGAAGTTTAAATTAAATTTAAAATCGATCTAAGTTGTTTTTTTTTTTAAATTATAAATAACTATAATTATTACAATTTACTAGAAAGACTAGTTGGTGATGTCTTAGACTAACATTTAAGACTGAGACACTAAAATTACTATGTCGCAAATTGGATTCTTATTTTCTCTAGTGATGTTTGTATTATCACTTGTATTAAAGCTTTACTTGAGAAATTGGTGAGATTGATCATATTATTCATTGTATTCGTAATAATATCCCTTCAAAACGAGGGTATTAAATTCAAAATTTAAATAAATACTCTTTTTTATTTTAAAATATAAGATTATTATTAATTTTTTAAAATCAATTTAAGATATTTTTATGCTAAAAAATAATATGAATTCCTTTAATTTTTATTAATACACTAATAAATATTGTAACTGTTAAAAAAATATTACTCATTGTGAGATTTATTTTTTTATAATTTTTAGCAAATCATTCCAGTTTTGATTTTGAATTTTATAAAATTAACTTTAAAAAATTAACACTAATCTTATAATTTAAAACGGAGAAAGAATATGAGTATCAAATTTAAGAATTATATTAAATTTGGAACTAAGGGAGTACTTTCCAAAATTCCAAAATAGGAAAAATAAGTAGAAACAAGTATTAAGAATAGAATAAATATAAATGCACAACATTTAAACACTACATCCATCTTAATTATTAAAAGATAGGGTATAATATTAAAATTTGTGTCATATCTTATTTTTTAATAATTAAAATAAATATAATATTTAATTTTATATTTAAATAGTACGTACGATAGACTTGTCCGAAAGAATATTTACGCACTGGAAGATCAATGCCGCTTGTGTAAATGGTAAATTTCTTCAAAAATGAGAAAGATAATGAATATTTCATTTCAGTTCTAAACGGGTTGGGCCACCCATGATCCAAGTCAACAAGGTTCAAGTTCATATGGCCTGGGTTATTAAAAAGATCAGCTTTTAATAAATAATATTCCTTCCGTCTTATTTGAAAATTAATTTAAGACCTTTTAAAATTTAAAATTTAAATAATTTATTAAAACTTGCAAAATAATAAATTTTACAGTTAATAATATTTTTACATAATTTATAGTATTTATCATTATATTAATTAAAATTAAAAAAAATATTTTAATTTTAGAATAATGTTAGAGGTCTTAATTTTTTTTTATCTTAAATAAATATCAAATAACATGATATTAAATATTTTAATAATATTTTATGATATAGTCAATTACGTGAGATCTACTCAACTAATATTACGGTGACTTGACATTTGAGCACTTTTTGAAACAAAAAATTTGATACTCCTAATATCACCTTTAATTTTGAGTTTAAAAATATTTTTAGTTGATTTTAAAATTTTAATAATTTTATATTTTTAAAAAGGGAAAATATTTTTTTTAATGCCCAAACCATTAAATACTCGAGTCCGGGGTCATATATTGCCAGGTTTGATAAATGAGTTGGCATTAAGCTTTATATAATTTTTTAAATTAAATTAGTCAAATTTTTATAATAAATTATAAATTTATTTAAAATCTAATTAGATTTGTCTCCTTTATTATACTCTCTCAGTTTTCAAAATTAAAAATATATTTATAAAATAATAATTTTTAAAAATAATTTTATATTTTTAAATATAACTTTATTAGTAATTAATAATTTAACTGTATTAGTTTGATATTAAAAATAATAATAAAATAATAATAACAAATTAAAAATATTATATTATTTTATAATTTTAAATTAAAAATATTTTTTTATTTTTAAAATATATATTTTTAATTTTAAAACAGAAGAATAGTTAAATTGATTCAACTGGCTTGGAGCACTGGTAAAAAAATAAAATTAGTAATGGAGTAATATTGATTCAATATCCAATTATTTTACCGACGCCTTATTTTATGCTATTAATTACGAATTTACATGCTAACCCTTCAACTTTTCTTTTCCTTAATTTTTTCCCTTTTATTTTGGTCGTCTTCTATTTTATTTCCTTAACTTGTCAAATCAATTGAAATCTCAATTTTTTCTTAATGGGTGCCGCTATATTCATATGTACTTTTTATATTTTCAATTTATTATCACATGAAAATGAAATCAGAAACATACGTAAAAATATCGATTCCTTTCTTAATTTGTCAGATGGAGTTCGGAGCAGTACAAAGTACAAACCCCATTTTTCCCCAAGTCAGAAAACTGTAATGATTCTGAAGATCACTAGAGCAGCAACAGAGCTTAACAGGTGAATTATGCAAGGAATTGTTAGAACAGAATTAATATTGGGGAAGAAAACAGAAGAAATGAGGGAGAAACAGAAGAAGATTGGGAAGGAAGATATTGATTCAATTCATTCATGCCCTTTTACAGAAAATATCTGAGTAATATATACTCCCTTACTGTGACGCCCCCAAATCTGGGCCCACACAGCCCAAACTTGAGTCGTCAAAAGACTACAACAAAATTATTACAACAAAGCACAACGTACAACAATACAGTGTATAATAATACACAACTAAGTCTTCACTATTATTGCCACACTATTTTACAAAACGTGAAGACTATGATAACTATTCCTCGGACCCTCACTCCATTCCCCGGCTAGACCCTGTTATGTTTTCATCTCCTGTTGAAAAACAATGGAACAAAAGAAAGGGTGAGCTCAAATAGCCCAGTAAAGAATATCATGACTAAGATAATGACGAATAAATTATCATTAGTCTTCAACAGTTGAGTTCTTGATAGAATACAATAGACTACAAGGTTTATATCAAAAACTGCAGTTAAATTCTTAAACAACGTTCAGATCAATAATAGCAGCGGAATGAGTAATCTATTAGAAGAATAATGCAGACTATAATGTCCACTCGGTTCTCTTTTTAGGAAAAACATCATCAACTTTTATCATCTGAAATATCATTAGTCAAGATAATACAAATTCACAGTTCCTGATCATAATCATGCACATCAACAGTTCATCTTTGTACTACGGGCCAAAGATATTCAATATAGCACCAACGGTCATGATTATACCAGATTCAGCCTTTGGTCATAAGCATACCAAACAACAGTTCATCTTTGCACTACGGGCCAAAGAGAACATTCACCACGTGCCATAAAAGACACCGAACAGATGTATCGCCTTTAACCTATTATATCGCCTTTAACCTATCATCTGTTCAACAAATATATCACATCTGTGCCCCCGGCCACAGATATTCACAACAGCTTGATTTTTGGATGATTAGAATGATATAAATGATGAACAGAAGAAATAGGATAACAATAAGTATCGGAAGTTTACTTTGTACAGATTCAAATAATGTCCAAATTGTCAACATGATGTGCAGTGAAATTTAAAAATGATATTCAAGATCCACAGTTCAGAATAACGGTTACAATTCAATAGAAAGGTTCACGTAAATAGGAAGGTTCAGTTGAAATAATGAAGTTCAACTATTATGGAACATATAATATTTTCAGGAATTATAGAAGCAATAGTTCCATAATAAATTTCGATTTAGGAGTATGAAAGAAAATAATATCCCTTACCGTAGCAGGTTTGATTAACAAAAGGTGAAGGAAATTAATATAAAGGGGTATTCACCAACAGGCGGCAATCCGCTCCGTAAGGTTATTCCCACAATTTAATAGAATTTGAGTACAAAGAGTTATTCACCAAACAGGCGGCAATCCGCTCCGTAAGGTTATTCTCAGAGATTAATAATGAATGAATACGAAAGGTTATTCACCAACAGGCGGCAATCCGCTCCGTAAGGTTATTCCCACAATTTAATACATGGAAATAAAAGGCACGTCTTATGAGTAAGGAAGAAACAATATTATTATCGAGAATCAAATAATGATAATCCCTTACCATAGTATGTTTGAATAATGGAAGATGAAAAAGATGGTATCCCTTACCTCAACACGTGACTGGATATTGATTTAAATGAGGTTGATTAACTTGAACAGTACACGTATACTTATAGATCTTCACAAATACTCAAGATGACTTAAGCACACTTAGAGAGAACTTTCACAAGAAGTATTTAGAGAGATAAAGAAAGAACAAGTAAGGAAGTTTATGAAAAATCCTTAAGTTAAGGCTTCTATTTATAGCCAAAAATCTTATCATTCATTTAATCTAAACCATTCATTTAAAGATCATCTTTTAATCTACACCATCCATTTCAAATATTATATTATCTTTAATCTACACCATTCATTTCATATCACCTAATAATCACCTAACTTTATATTATAAACAAATCAATTTAATTATTCAACAATAATTCACACTTTAATCTACACCATTCATTTCATATCACCTAATAATCACCTAACTTTATATTATAAACAAATCAATTCAATTATTCAACAATAATTCACACTTTAATCTACACCATTCATTTCATATCACCTAATAATCACCTAACTTTATATTATAAACAAATAACTTTATCAATTCAATTATTATGACTAATTGTTATAAATACAGTATAGTTAGCTCTTAGATATCAAGTCAATAAATTAATGAAATACAACTGTTTAAATAACATCATAATAGAGATAACAATAATGTAAAATAAAGCATACGTTACTGTGTAATGACAATTATTGATTCAATAATGTGAATTACTGTGCATATGTTACTGTGACAATTATTAGGTTCAATAATTTTAAAAACAGTGCAACAACAATTATTGACTCAATGATATAAAATACAGTGTAATGACAATTATTAAATCAATAATGCAAAATACTGTGTAACAACAATTATTGAATTGATAATATAAAATATTATGCAGTGACAATTATCGATGAAATGATGCGTAACAGTTACGGTATCAATTATCAGACCAAAAATATGAGACACTATGCAATACCGTGTGTTACTGTAGAGTACCGAGTGCTACAGAAAATACCAATAACTATAGTATGCTACTATTCTTTTATCACCGGTATTTTAACAGTTCCGTTGACTATTTTTATTTAAAAAGGTTATTTCTGTCGTTTTCTATATCCGACAAATATTCCGATGTGGGGTCCACCAATAATTAGTTATTTCGGCGCCGTCGGACCAAACGAATATTCCCCGACCAAACGAATATTGTCCGACAAAATAAAATTTGCACATAACATCCTTAACTTTTAACTTTATCGATTTAACCACTTACTGTTTCAAAAAAATATATATATGAAGAAAAATTAAATTTTGTATTTCATAAAATTCGGGGTCTTACACTTACAATCAGGATCCTATTGGAACGAATTAAACTGGACTACCTCTCTGAACATGTGAAAGGAATTAGCAAAAGACGACATCGCCCTTCACTAAAATGATGAAAAGACTATAATGCCCTGCCTATTTCTTACATTCCCTACCCCTCAAAGACACCCTTGCCCTCAAGGGTGGGGTTTGAGCACAAACTAAAAATTATTGCTGAACAACTAACAAATATGTTGCTTTTTCCAAATTTGCTTGCTAAAACAGTGAGCTCCTTCTTTTCCAAATATGCTTGCTGACTAGCAACCTTTTCTACATCTATCCTCAGCATAACATTTTCTCTGACCAGTTTAGTGGTAGCAGATTCGTTAGATTGCACAATGAGATCTTCAAGCATTCGTTCAATTGCATTAATGGAGATCTCGACACATGTGACATAATCAGGCTTGGCATGGCCCTCCATGGGACCAGGTATGGTGTTGAACTGTCTGCGAACTTCCTCAACCATCTTTAGAGCTGCACTACCCACGCTCTTCATGGTCATGGCAGAGAACCAGTAAGGAAGCATGGCACAAACGAACAAACCAAAGAAGACCTTTAGGGTCAGTATATCAAATGTTGAAATTGCTGCATGACATACATAGACACCAAATAGTGCCAATGAAACCAGAGTAGCAGATCCAATAACAAATCCTTTTCTAATGGCAGCAGTGGTGTTTCCAGCAGCATCAAGAGTATTAGTCCTTTCACATATTCTATGGCTCATTCCTGCCTTCTCAGCATCATCACTGGTGTTTCCAGCAGCATCAATGGCCAATCCAGTGGCAATGGTGCTCAGCATTCTAATCGCAGCTACAGCAATGCCATACATGGCTGCGAAGCTAAAACTAACAAAAATACTGATTATAGTGGCAAACATAGGAATGATAACCTCATAAATGAATATTTTCATGACAAGAATCTGCACTTGTATTAAATCCAAACTTCCACCTGCAACTAATGCCTTTAGAACAACAAAGCAGTCCTCAAAACCATACTGACCCAACAATGAAATGATAACCAGAAGTTGCAAAACCCTTTTTAAAGTTTCCTGGCACCATAAACCAGTCCTAAAAAATTTCCATCGAGTAAATTCATCAAAACTCCACCATGAATACTCCACCACCATAGTTTTCCTTACTTTCCCACATTGAGCATAACCTGTGTAGCGTAAAGAGCAACCCAAGGAACAAAATAACAATACATTTGGTGCTCCAACCCAATTATTAGAGAGCTCTTCACCACCTGGGTCGAAAACCATGATGTTTGAATTCTCACAATAACATGAATTTACCACTTTCCATGTGATATTATACCATTGAAGCATTTCAACAAACAACTTTTGCACAAAGAATACAACACTTGATTTTGCATCGATCATCTTAATGCAATTTATTCTTGGACCGCCTATGAAACCCAATTCAAACAAACAGTGAACAATATTATAGCATCTCATTACCCTCATTTCAATCAACATGTAAAGTAAACTATTAAGAACATGTGAGTGGTGATCAAGTCTAAACTATGAGGAAGTAAAAATGATACCACCACCAGGATTAAAAACAAGAACAAAAGACTTCACCCCACCATCCTTGAGTTTTATTACCTTTACCTCTCCATTAGCGCCACTATTAAATCCAACAACTACTATTCCTTTAATGATTTGTACTCCCTTATTTGTATAATAACCCTCGTAAAATGAAGCTATGTTAGTAGTGAAAAACCTAGGCATGCCCCATGGTTCTGAATAAACTATTTTGACATTTAAATTATTGATCTTCAGCACTGGATTAAGCTCGAGACCAATGTATCCTTCCCCAACAACCACAACTTTTCCATTTTTCTTAGCTTTAATGACTTCCACAATCTTATCAGCATCTATAACATCAATGTTCTTTGTACCATTTAGCTCCCAATTTTGAGTTTTAAGGGCAAACAATTTTGAGGTGAGAGCTCTTACCGGACAGATATCTATCACATTTTCTGAAAGTTCACTGGTCATCAATTCTTCAACATAGGTCCCAATTTCTTCTCCACTGCCCCGACCCAACATGCCTAAATCATGAACCCAAACTACTTCAGTTGCCTGCTCCTCATTCGATTTCCTCAAGTGTCGAAGAATTGCATTAAGCACCCCACCAATTCTTATAAGTTCTGTTGCAGCTAATAAGGAACACTTTGCTCTAAGATGAGCAACAAGCAATGGTAATGCAGGCAACAAAGCTTTTGTTTCTTCTGGATTCCCTGCAGCAATACTTGTAAGGCCCCAAGCTGTCACGAGTAACTGTTCATCTGGTGAGCCAAAAGAAAGACACTGCACGAGGAGACCTATTGCTCCAGCCTTAATGGCAGCTTCATCAGGAGGAATTTTTGATCTAGACAACAAAAGCCTTAATTTGCGCAAAGCGTCCACCTTCTTATGCAAGGCGTCTTTCCCTTGATAGGCAAAAACAAGTTTTAACTCTTCCACAACTACAATAGTCTGAGCCTCCAGAATTGATTGCTCTTCATCAATCATTATGTCACTTTCTACAGGATTATCAATAACACCACTAACTCCCACTCTGCATAATCCCTTTGTTCGCACCAATATTTCTCTTCGTTCTTTTCCAACTGTAACCTCATGTTGCTTTCTGCGTTGTGCTGCAACATTTCCAACTTTGATTTGTATATTAACCTCCCTACCTCCACTATCATCATACATAGGCTGATTCGGATTGAGAGTAACAATGTATTCCGTTGATTCTGGAGTTTCGTCGAACACCTTACTCGCAACATGAAATTCCTCTATATTTGCATCAATTGCTCCTATTACAGTGTTGTTGGTTAGGCTAAGAGAGGAGAATTCGTTTTTAGGTAAAGAGTTTACCGTATCATGAACCCCTTGCTCGCAGGCTTGATGGATTTGTGGACTTGGATCTTCCAATTTTTCTAGCAACCCATCATTATCTCCTTCCTCGGAAATAATTGAAGCACCATCTTGTTGGTTTTTCAACTGGCTTTGATAGCTCATTTCCTCTTCAAGCACCACAGCGGTATCATCTAGATCATATCCAGACTCCATGGTTCCCGTTGATACATAAAAGCGATCATCAGCTTTTGTATAACCACATATACGCACTTTCCGTTCACGCTTTGGATTGGATTTTAGACGAGCTCGTTCGAATTCTTCAGTCATAAAAGTCCTCAAGTCTCTCATGACTTCCTGAATTTTCTCCAAATAGTATTGATTGTTGGTGGCCATAGATGCAGGTTCGGTGGCTCTGATACCAATTGTAATGATTCTGAAGATCACTAGAGCAGCAACAGAGCTTAACAGGTGAATTATGCAAGGAATTGTTAGAACAAAATTAATATTGGGGAAGAAAACAGAAGAAATGAGGGAGAAACAGAAGAAGATTGGGAAGGAAGATACTGATTTAATTCATTCATGCCCTTTTACAGAAGATATCTGAGTAATATATACTCCCTTACAATCATGATCCTATTGGAACGAATTAAACTGGACTACCTCTCTGAACATGTGAAAGGAATTAGCAAAAGACGACATCGCCCTTCACTAAAATGATGAAAAGACTATAATGCCCTGCCTATTTCTTACATTCATTAGTTATTATTATTATTAGTTGTTACAGAATTTATTAGTTGTTATTATTTATTAGTTGTTCCTTCTGGAAAATTTGAAACCCTGCCTTTCATATAGACTTTAGAGATACCGAAGTTCAATTTTCGAAATCACAGCTTTCTGGAGGGTGAAAGAGAAGAGATAAGGCAAGTTTTCTTGTCGGTGAAGAAGACTGAGAAAAGGGAGAGAGAACGAAAGAATTGAAACCCTTAAAGCAACGCGAATTTATTAGTAAGGTTGGTATTTTGGTTCTTCCTCAGATGGGCTTTCATATTTGTTTGATCAATTTCAAGTCCTTGATCAAAATGGGTTTCGGGTTTTGATTCTTTCTTAATCTCATGTATAATAGGGTTTCATTTTAATGCATAAGACTATGATTATTGATATGTTTTCCCTGAAGGTTGAACAGGGTTTGATTGTTATGCTACTAGTTTTCACTTAAATTTTAACAGTTAAACTTTAACTTATATTTGAGCAAATTTCAAGAATATAAAAAGGATACAAAAAGTCAAAAGGTAGGTTGGGATTTAGTTGTTAGCAAGGCTCTAATTGTTGTTATCCATTTACAAGAAATGATTTGCGTTTCTTTAGTTGTTAGCAAGGCTCTCATGGGTGCAATATTTTTGTTTACCAGAGTTAATTTTTCAGTTGTTTTGATCAATCTGCCCTCTGTAATGTGATTAATTTCATTGTGATCTTTTTAAGATTTGTTCTGTTAGCCATGAAACAAACCATCTTCATTCTATATCCGATTCTAAATAGGTGCTTCAGTCTTTGGTTTCTTTTGGCTATAACTTGCATATTGGATTCACCATGCTATCCTAATGTTATCTGGCTAGACAATGAAATGGAAGTGAGGAACTCGTATCACTTGATATTTCTGTGCACTTATAGAAAAAGATAAAAAGAAAAAAGACATTTCTATTTTTATCCGAGAGATGGAAGACCAAACATGATATGTTCCTTGAGATTTGTTTTGTTTTGTTTTGCTCTGTTTTTTAGTCATGTGTGCTGGCTGGGTCTTGCATTCGCAATTGTAAATTCTTTAATATTACCCTTATTTGAGTACCCCTGTGAACATGTCCATATGCAATTTACCTCCTAAGATTCTCAGAGGTCCTAACTATGCCATGCCAAATGACATTTATAAAGCCTGAGACACAATTAATTCAGTTAATAGAAAAGCATTTTTAACTATTTCTCTATTATTTCAGAAGCACTTGAAAGTTACACTCTAATATTATTCGAGAGATATCATTTCAATTAGTTCACATATGATGTGTATTTTAGGAATTATGGTTAAATTTCACCTTCTGGTTATGAAGTTCGAATGCATCTTGGAACTCTTTATCAGGTGATTTGTTTATGGTTTTCTTGGTCTCTGGTCATTCTGTAGGTGTTCTCAAGTGTATATTTAAGTTAAAATGTATCTTAGAACTCTTGTAAAGGTTCACCTTCTTCTTTTTTTGCTTTCTGTAGTTCTTATTCCCTGATATTCTTTGGCAACATTTTTTTGGCACATTTTAAGCTTGATAACGGAAAATTTTAATTCGAGCAGATATGTTGATTCCCTGACCATGAGTCAGAATGTATTGCTTCCAAAAGTTGTGTTTGACATGCTTAAGTTAGGATTTACAGCATGAATTTGCTTCCTGCAATAGGAGGTCTCTCATTCCAAAGCATGTGGTATATTAATTTCTTAAATATGATTCAAATGAATCCACACTTGTATGTCTCTGCTGATTGAATGTAGTTATTATTATAGGAACTTTCACACTTCTTTATGTCAGAAGCTTCAAGGGATATGGATACTTCTGCTGAAGGAAATCAAGTTGGACCAAATTATTTTGATTACTATAAACGTGAAGTTGCTTGCCTACTTTCGCAGACTGAGGATTTTTTGCCGTTTGTTTCTCGAACTTCTGACTTAGCTGGAAGAACTTGTGGGGTTAATAGAGAGACGGATATTACTAAAAATAGTTTCACTGGCAAAGAGGGTAATAGCTCTGAGGCTGGTTTGTTATTTTGTGATGCTGTAGGAGCAGGAATTTCTGATTTCAAGAAGGAAAGGTTGAAGGTATTGCTTCGGCAGAGCGTGGTTCTTCTCTCACAGGAAGTTGATGAGGTATATTTTAAATTTAACCTTGCTTTTCTAGTAAACACAAGTTGGAATATACAGCATGACAGAATGTAGTAACAGACACTCTAAGTCTTTAGCAATTTCCGTGTAATTTTGTATTATCTATTGACAGTGGTTTTAGGTTTCTGACTTGTAAGGAAATATTGAACAACTAAATATCATGTTGCCCATTAAATAACCAGTTTACCATTCAGGTTGTGGAGATCATAAATTTCATTCTTCCCTTAAAATGTCTATTTGAAGTGAGTAAAAACTTGTGACAACATGACAAGATGATAACTTTAACCAACATGGTATATGTGTTCAAATGAAGGATTATATGTGCAAAATTCTAAAATTTAAGTGGATATAGGCTCAGGATGAGCTATTATATTAAGTAAGAGAATTCTGATCTAATTAGATATACATAACCAAAGTTACCGAAAACTTTTTATTGACCTAGCAAACCACGTTTTGGTACTCGCTTACCCAAATATGGTTACTTTTACCTACCAATACTCTAATTTAGCTTATCAAAATATTTTGTTGTTTTTATTTATAATTGCACAACTATCAATATTCTAACTTACTGAATGCTTAAATATTACATTGGTACTAAATTATTTATAGAACAATCAATTTGTTGATGAAACTAAAAAAATTCTATAAGACCTAGTTTTATTCTAAGAGAATTCTTAACTATAAGTAATCGTATAAAGCTATCCTAGTGTGCTGCATCCCCGTATTGGTTCCTCGAACTGAAATGAACTACATTCCAGGTAACTTTAATGATAACTGTTAAGCTTTCTTCTCTAAAGAAGTTATACACACACGCATACTCAATTCAACTAAGCCAGAAGTTTCTCCGTCTACTGAAACAACAATTCAATCAACATGCACCCAATATAATATGTGGATGAATGTTTATATGGATTTATATATCTGCAAGCCGGAGATTGTCAAAAACTTATAACTGCATTGTATACCTGTGGAATTTTCAATACAGATGGTAGACCCAGTCTTTGCTATGCGTCGAATGCAAAATTATAAAATGAAAATGTCAAGCTGTCCGAGTGCAACCTTTGAGGATAACGAACATCCTCATAAGAAACACAAGCTGTCCTCTTCGTCATCTTCTATCAGGTCTATTCCTATCAGTTACATTCATGATGGAGAGGTATGTTTTTCATGCTGCTTTGTTAATGAGCTTATGTAATTTTCCTGTTTACTCAAATGTGGAGGTGCCAGTTTGTGTTGATACAAAATTGTTTGCGGCAATGAAAGCCCAATAGTGGATGAATACCATTTGAATTAAGTAATTAGTGAAACCCAAAATATTCCACTTGACTAGGAGCTGGAATTCTTTGTTTCTGGTTCTGATGTCGACAGTTCAGAACCTATAAATTTGTCAAACCTTTCATGTGTTAAGTATTACTGGCTTTGATTTGGAGGACCAAAATATCCTAGAGGTTTGCATGCTTCATTAGGAAAGAGATACCCATAAGTCATAGTATAACAGCTCATAGGTTTTTCATGCTGCCTCCGGAAAGTGGGAAGACCTTTGTGGGAACCAATAAAGGTCTAGAATTAGAGCTCTTGGCAGAATACATTTTAAAAAATGAAGACTCACCCAGTTGAAGTAAGGGAGCTTTTGAAGAGGTGGATATAAGCAGCATAAAGACAGTTTCCTAGATGATAGGAGATATGGTATTAATTCCTTGAACCAGGTGTACTTTACTATTTTTTACGTGAAAGAGTGTAAGTATCTAAAATCTCGAATTGATGAATTTTGCATGTTTTGCATTTTTCTTTTTGTCGGTTATTTTGGGCCAACAAGAACCAATAAATTTGGTCATACCTTGCATGTGTCGGTTCTGGCTTTCAAATATATGGGTTGACAAAGAAGGCGGTGAGGTAAGATTTTCTTATTTATATTTTAGCCTGGATATAAGTAGATATTTCCATAATTCTGAGGTGAATAGAGTTGGAGGGAGTCCACTGAGTTGAACTTAATTTTGGTAAACTCAACTCAGTCACCTTGTTAACAAAGAAGTGGGAATACATGTCCTTGCTTTTCTGCAACAATGGCAAATTAATGCATATTGTTGTCTAACTTGTCTATCTTATGAAATATCTGTGCATCGTGATAAACAGCTATTGGAATTGGTCTTAGTTTTTCTCCTTCTCTTGTCTTCTTCAGATCAATGATGATTTGCGGTTGCTTCTCAAAACTGACAGCGCAATGGTTGAGGAAACAATGAAGAAAAAATCTGATGAACTATCTGAAACAGTAATTTTCCAGAAAATTCTCTTACCAAACTAAGCTTGAGCATAGTATGAGTTTCATCTAGGATTACGAGTATATTTTCTTTCTGCCTCCTGAAACTTGTTTTAGGTCAAATCTGAATGTTTAATTCCCTCCCCTCCCCCCTCCCCCCTCCCCCCTCCCCCCTCCAGCTAGGATGCATGAAGCAGAAGCTTGAAGAACTTCTTGATACCGTAATGTCCAATTACAGGTTCGTTGTGTTCCCTTTCTTGCTATATTAGGTGAAGGTAGAGTTAGCTATTGCTCTGTTACTTTGGTACCTCTCAACTAAAATGGCATTTAATGTAATGCATGTTTTTGTTTTTATCACATTGTATTTTGATTGTAAAGTGTAGGTGGTAAAAGTTGGCTTTTATGTTCCTGTTTTTCACAAATAAAGATTCATGTAGTATGTCTGTTTATAAAGCAAAACATATTGGCATGTTTTTATGTGATGTTTTTTTCCTACTTTTTGATTTTTTGCACATTGACTGGGTGTTGGAGCTAGACACTGTATGGAAGATGATTACTTGAGGGGTTCTTGCTTGCATATCATGAACCTGATCATTTTTGGACTGTAAATGTTAAGAGGGGTGAGAGGTAATGCATGATGGTGATAGACTGAATAGAATTTTTTCTGAGGAGTCTAGCAAAGTACAAATACTTAGAGAAGACATAATATGAAAATGGATTCAGAGGTGTAGACAAGTTAAATTTTGGTGGTGTACTATCGTCCATTTGACAAGGTAATATCAAAATCAATGTGAATATTTAGTTTGGGATGAATGTTTCAGAAGTATGGGTTTAAACGCAGTCTCCACTCTTGCACAGTAGGTTGGGTCAAAGCTAATACTGGTCTGTTAGTTGTCACAACGTCACGGCGAGATGCCGCTATAGTTGACCCACTAGGACGCCTAGGCGATAAGGTGTTCGCCATAGCGTCCGTATGGCGATAAGTTGTTAATAATATGTAATTTATACATTATTTATTTTACTTAAAAAGTATATTGAACAATAAAATTTTATATACATTAAAACTCAAAACATAATAATTAACACTAAGGGATACACTTAAAAACACAGTTATATGAATAATTCACAATCAAAATTCAAAAATAAAACACTTAACATTAAAAATTAGTAGAACAAGTCAACAAATACTATGTAAAAAAATAAAGGATCAACAAAGTTAGCACCCATCACATATTACAAGTCTTATAAGTAATAAAATTACAACACATAGCAAGTCTACGGGTTATGATGATGAGTCATGGGTAAAAATTGACTTAATCACTTGGGTCAGCTACTAAGGCGTGAGTCTTGGCAGTTCGGCAATCAAAGTGTGTCCTTCTTTAGTATCAGGATCGTCGCTTAGACACCATGACAAATACCACCTAAACTAATTTTGTACAACCTGGAACACGACCTTGAGGGTCAGTTTTATCTGGATAGTTTTAGGCAGAAAAATTACTAGTATAAATTTCTACAGGGATAGTTTCATAGGGATAGGTTTCCAATTTTCCTTACCTTCTTTGTTTTTATCAGGATAAGATGAGTTAGGATGTGTAAGAGAACTTTTGATATTTCCCTTGGAAGAGCTCATTTAATACTCTTTTATAGAACCAAATAATTATCCCATGAAGATGGGATGACTGTCATCTCCTCCTCCCTCCCTCTCCCCCTCCCTCCGTCTCCTGTTCTTATACCCTTGATGATATCATGTAGTGTTGAGAAGCTCAGACCAAGTTCACTTGTGTTTTTATTTTATTTTTGAGTTAATACATGGTATGACATTTTCTGGATCCTACACCTGAAGTTTTTCTTGAATATTTGACATGAGGATCCTTGATTTTAATCTACAGGTTGATGACACTTGTTGAGAAGCAACAACTTCAAATTTTGATTCAGAAGCTGCCTCCGAGAAATCTCGACTGTGTTGTGGAAATAATCCAACGTAGCAATCCTTCAGCAAAGCATTCATCCGATAATGTTTTTGTTGATTTGGAAAGAGTGGTAAGTACTGACACGTTAACAATACTCCCTCTGTTACCCAAAGTCTCATTTTTTCAATTTGTAAAATCTTAAATTTCAAATTAACGTAATTTTTTTATTAATGTAATAGTTAGTATTGTAAACTACTTAATTATTATCAAGTGTAAAATTGTTATTTCAAAAATTAAGATAAGTTCATATCACAATTTAAATTTTAGGATTTTACGAAATAATTAGGATCAAAGTCAAATGAAAGGGATGGAGAAAACTAATCTCATTGCTGTTTCTGGGTTTTTGTTTTTGTAGGATAACACAACACTATGGAGATTGTACTACTGTGTTCAAGCATTAGAGAATGCTAGGAAACTCTCGTCTGTAGGTTGACCTCAAATCAATAGAGCTGAATCCTTGTGTGTTACTGCACCAAGTTTTGTTTTACTTTCAAATAGGGTAATCAAGTGTACTTACTATCTCCTTCCCATTGTAACCACAGAGGGCGGTGAAGCTTTCGTGTTTTGACTAAGGATGTAAAATTAATCAAAGATTTGGACTCGATTCATATCGAACTCGTTTGAATAAAAATTCAATTTGAGTACGACTCAAAATATAAATAATTCAAATATGAATAAAGTTTAAATTCGATAATTTATTCGAATTTCTTCAAATTATAATTTTATATTAATACTCGTTTGAAAATTTTAAATTGTTCGGACTCAATTAGAGATTATCTCTAATTTGATAGCTAAATGAATTTTAATCAAATTTTATTTCATACTCTATAAATATTATAAACTAAATCTGAATAACTTAATATTTTACTCAATTCGATTCGTTTACTCTTTTAGTTTTGACAAGTTTTTGAAAGGAAATCGGGTACAAAAGAGAATAATATAAATAAATAAAATAAGGAAAAATGGGCATAAATCACATTCCTCTTATACAATTATCCTTTGCATCCGAATTAAATAGAAGAAAAAAAATAAGGAAAAATTATAATATGATCTACAAGAATTTAAGCACATCTCATCCGCCAAAAGTATCATCTCAAATTAAAAGAAGCTACGTCTCGGACGTTCCTCTGCAACATTCACCCGAATTGCTCTTCCATCCAAACTCTGCACCGTAAATAACATTTGACATAAGGTAGCAAAATAAGAGGGTATCTATCAGTGTACCAAGAACTAACAAGGTTAAAGGGTTCACATATTTGGCTAATATTCTAGCTTGGATTGGATGAATATTATCCGACGATAAATATCCTCCTGGCGGCAACTTCCCCCTACTATTAGAGTGACTATATAATCTCAAGGTTCTTGGGGTTCTGTACCCAAGAACTATGCAAGAGATTCAAGGAAAAATTATGAATTTATAATTGCTTTATCAGGCAGTTAAACTTCTTCTGAAGTAAAACTAAGCTTGAGATTGAATTACTAGCATAGGCATGTACCTGCCCATCAAGAGCTGCAATGGCATCATTGAGTTCTGTCTCGCTAGCCATCGTTACGAATCCAAATCCACGTGAACGCCCAGTCTCTCGGTCATAAACAACCCTGGCATCAACCACCTTACCGTGTTCGCTAAACACCTGCTCCAGGCGACCATTATCCACTTGCCAAGGCAGGTTGCCAACATATATTCTGAAACAAGGTTCAAACACTCTAGGAGCTCTTTCAGGCGGTGACCCTCTAGGCGCAGCCTTATTTACTGTCAAAAGTCTTCCACATACATCCTGTAGCAAATATTTGGGCCCCAAAAATCAATACAGAAATAGCAGTTAAATTCATAGGACAAAATAAGATGCTTGAGGAAATAGAATGGGGGGAACTCAATTAATTATGGTATATGAACAAGTCACTATATCGGATTCCCCACAGTAAAAAAAATCAGTATTTCACAAAAAAATTCAGAAGTATACACCGTCCGCACATGATCAAAATTTGCAATATACACTCAAAATGAAAGCATGATGATGCAAATGCAAAAGTATCGTATCTATGCAAAATATTTTTCCTTGAAAACATGAAAATATACATATGTTTATTTTTTGCCAAGTAAGAAAACATGGCAACATACTTAGATTAAAAAAAAAACAGAGGGAACATATCAAGGAAGACTTACATAGCGGTTGAACAACTCCACAGCCTTCTCAGCTTCTTCCACAGTACTCATGGTCACGAACCCAAATCCTCGACTTTGATCAGTTTGTCTATTGTAAATTACCTAAACCAAATAAGCCTAATCAAAATAACCCCATTTCTAAATCCATTCAGTTTACAATCACATAATATATCTAGCAAATATAAAACCGAACCTAGCATCATTGTTTTTCCCTCTTCTCCCACAAACACAACATTGTGTGTGTGTGAAGTAAGTGAGAGGGGTAGTCCTACACTTTTAATAAAGTACAAAAATAAGGTTGCTAATATTGCCGGAACAAATATTTTACTGAATAAATTTATATTTTATGACATTTTTGCAATTGTTCTAACGGCATTTATTATTCCGGTGGCATCATTTTTGTTCATATCAACAACCAAAACATAATTCATATCTGCGAATTTCTCTCTCTTCAAATAATTTGTGATGGATAATGTATTTGTGGTTTACAAAGAGGATGAAAAGAAAGAAATTTGATACCTCAGCAATCTCAACAACACCAGCCTGATTAAAAAGTTCAGCCAATTTTGCACTATCATAATCATAGGGCAAGTTACCCACAAAAAGCTTGGCCTCTTCAGGTGGCTCTGGGTATGAATCTTCTTCTTCGTCTTCTTCTACTTCTACTTCTCCTTCTCCTTCACCACCCTCAGCAGCAGATTCCTCCTCTACATGTCCTTGAGAAGTCTCAGCTTCCAATTGAATAGTATCAACTGAACTAGTGCTCTCTTCTCCAGCCTCCTCTTCTTGTTGGGCCCAATCTGAGGTCTGTGCAACAAATGGGACTAAAATACACCTTGAAATCTTGGGTTTGTGAGAGACCCACGAAGAAGATGAGTGAGTAAGAGTGATGCGCTTAGAGGGTAAAGGCAGGAAAGGGGATGAAGCCCTGAATGGTGCCGGTACTCCGGTGGATATACAACATTTGGGTGTTGATAAATGCAAATTTTTAATGAGAGGTGTTGTTGAAGAAGTCATGATCTTAGAATTCCAGAGAGAGGAAGAGGGAGAGAGGATAAGGCAGAGGGAGAGAACAGGAGAGTAATGTGGGTCCTATAGGCTAAGGTGGTCCTCCTTTAACAAAGGCCAAAGATTTCAGGCTGTCGTTAGATTTTTTTATTTTGTTTTTCATTTTCTTTTGGGAACATAAAATCTCAATTCGCCCAAATATGAGGAAATATGGCCGTCAGGTTATTTTATCCGGGATCTTTTTATTATTACGTACGTAGAACTGTCCTAACACTGGAGTTTTATAGAGAGAGAAAAGAAAAGAAAAGAAAAGGGCTTATTTTTCTTTTTCCAAATCTCTAAAATTGATTTCTTTTATTTTGACACATAAAATGGACTGGTAGATGAGTTTGAGGAGGCCCGCAATTTCGGTCTTGGACTGTGAAAGGCTGCAAGTACAAAAGGGGGCTTACGAGCTTTCTCTATTTTGAGGGCTAGGCCCATTACGGCTAAATCCATATCTAGCATCTCGCTGTTACGGCTTAAATATTTTTTTCTTTGGATAACAAAATTTAATAAATATTGACAAATCATTACAATATTATGCTAACACGTGTTGTTGGGGAACTTTAATATGAACTAAATAAGCTAAAATGTTAAAAAGAATTATACTATTTTAATTTTCAGACTATTTGTTATTGTTATCTTGTTATGGGAACACTTTTAACTATTCCCTTGAATCTTGATTAAATTCTCTGATCATCATAATTTTACTATTATTAATTATCTGATTAGCTATTTTTCTTAGCATTGGCGGAACCAGGACAGAGGGGGGTCAAAATCTCTCAGTAAAAAAATTTATTTATTTAGACCACCACTTACTTCGGAACTTGATAATTGACTATTAGAAGCATCAACAATTCTTGGTCGCTTAATCAAGCATTTATCTATAATCTAGAATAAATAAAAACATCAATTGCTAATCAATTACCAAATCATAGCATTTCATTTTGCCCAATTATAACATTTCACAATAATTCAATTATTCAAATTCATTTTGCCCAATTATAGCATTTCTCAATAATTTCATCAATTTAAACATTTAATGTCAACATTAAGCACAAAATCTCTGATAACAATTAACAAACTCTAAATCTCTAATTTAATGGCAACATTAAGTACAAATGACAAATCCCTAATTTTAACTAATGGCAACAATAACCACAAATGACAAATCCCTAATTTTTTAAAACGCTAAATAATATATTTAATTAAATTGACAACAACTTACCCTTACCAGTTAGCGGAAAGGAGGAGAGTCGGCCTCGGGAGAGCCGTAAGCCGACGGTCGACGGCGAGCCGGCGAAGAAGAGCAGTGGACAGTGGGCGATTGGGGAAGAACGGAAGAAGAATGGAAGCAGTGAATGTGAAGAAGTTCTGTGACGAAGAAGAGCAGAAAAAGTGAAGACTTAAGTTAATCAAGTTATGCACGATTTTTATTTTTTTTTAAAAAAACTTACTAAATGAAACGACGTCGTTTCATTTAGTAATTTTTTTTTAAAAAAAACAAACAAATATCAGACGCTTCCCTCGCGCCTGCCGTAGTGCCTTGTCGCCGAGAAGGAGTGAAGGACAGAGTTGTGGCTCTGTGGGCTGTGGCTGCCGGAAGGAGAATTGAAGAACCCAAGTACCCAACGTCCCAATCAGTGGCTTTGTGGCTGCCGCCCGGAGTTACCACTTACCAGGATCAAGAACGGTGCATGTCTCCCTCGCCGGCCGGAGTTACAGGGGTCAGTTGACCCCCCTTCCTTCCGCCACTGTTTCTTAGTATAATTTGATGTGTATATTTGCCTAAATTATTGTTTAATAACTATTAATTAAACATACCCTTGCACTTATCATTTAAGAAAAGGGCATACATAATGGTCATGTGTAATGTTGTTTTGATTTTGTATTATTGCAACCTTTTTCATGTGAAAAAGTCCCTTAACCATATATAAAGAATGTAGCACTACCTTGCTCAACGGCTATATTTTCTTAGGCTATGAGAACCTATGATTGAAATTAACTTACATAGCACAGGGGACAAGAAAAAGAAAATTAAAATAAAGAATGTCTCTCTTTTACGGGTTTCAGTAGCAGTCCTTTTGGGTCTAGCTTTTGCTTGTTTTCTTCTTCTTTCATCCTTATTTGTTAAAGAAAAAGAGCCCACAATGCTGCCTCGTGGGAGCATGGGGTGGCCATTTTTAGGCGAGACTGGGATTCCTCAAGCCACGCAAATCAGACACCATGGGAATCTTCTTGCAACAACATTTCTCTAGGTAATGTTGATTTAGCTAATTAATTACAAGTAATTTCCTTCATTTCTTATTTGTTATTATTATGCGATTTTTTGATCAAAACGGAGACTTTACACGTTTGTATTAAAAAATTCACAAGTAATTACCGAGAACCATCTCTGCACACTCAAATCTATATATAAACTTCAATAACAAAATAAAGGTTATGAAATATTAATCGCATAATGCATGCAGACTTGTTCTGTATTGGATTAATGCACTTGTTAATTTAAATTTAATTGATGAATAAATTGTAGGTATGGCAAAGTTTTCAAATCCCATATTTTGGCTGGGTACTCCAACAATTGTTTCTGGTGATCTTGAACTTAATAACTTCATTTTTTTTTAATGAAGACAAGCTTTTTCGAAGCTACCCTAATACTACGTTTGGATTGAAGGAATGAATAATGAAATAACTCATTTCTATAGAATGAAAAAAAAAATTGTTTACTTGCTCCATTGAAATGAAATGGACCATTCACATCTTTCTTAAATTTATGAATTTTATTCGTTGAAGGAGAGTGTGGAATGACTCATTTTAACTGGAATTGAACGAATCATTCCATTCTCTATTTCATTCATTCACTCATTTCATTCCTTCAATCCAAACCTAGCATAAGTCTGTTCAAGATATTCTGGGGAAACTATCTATGATGCTTGTGTTTGACGGAGATCTTCATAAGAAACTAAGGACAGTTGCACTAAACTTCATTGGCAAGTCTAAATCGAGTTCTATAACTTCATCCGTTATACTGAGAATTTGACAATATCACAAGTGGAGTCTTGGAAAAAACATCAGTAAATTCTGTTTGCCAAGTAAGCGAAAAGAGTGAACTTCTTTACTTTCAATTTCAATCCCATGATGGAGAAATTGAGTTTATTTGGTGTAACATTCTAAATTTTTGTTATTTAATTAATTATTTATTATCTTGTCTCGGTTTATATTTCATATATCTGATGTTGAAGAATCTGCTAAATATTGAGCCAGGAGAGCCATTAGCTTCACAGATGCTAGAAGACTATATTAGCCATATGGAAGGCTTTGCGTCCCTCCACTGTGTGTTCCGGGCACTCCTTATGCTAAAGGTATTGCTATAAAACAATTTAGCAACCATTATTTCATTAATATACCTGCTAATATTGCAACTTATTAAAAATATTTGGTATATAATAAATGGGGTTTTCTTTTTGTATTCAGGCTAAAGCAAGAATCTCTTCCGCTGTCAAGGGAGAAGAAGGGTGATCATGTGAGGATTAATGCTAAAGGAGGAGATTTTTTAGATGAAATGTTGCTGAAAGGAGAGTTAAATAATGAAGAAACAGTGAGTATGGTGATGGACCTTTTGTTTGCAGGTTATGAAACAAATGCAGGACTTTTGGCCCTATTGCGCTCTACTATCTTGCCCAGGCACCAAAAGCACTTCAACAACTAAAAGAAGAACATCAAGCTCACAGGAGGAGGAAAAAAGATGGAGAACCCTTGAGTTGGGAAGATATTCAGCAGTAGTAGTTCAATTTTCCCATGTTTGTAACAATATTTCGTATTTAATCCATTTAAGGTTTTTTTTTCTTTCCTTTTGAATTTATACATTTCAGAATGATTATTAAAAACTTGTAAATTAATTAATTAGGTGATATACGAAGCTTGGCAATGCGGGAATCTAGTGAAATTTGTGCACAAAAGAGCTCTCCAAGAAGTGAAATTTAAAAAAGGGCATCACATTCCTGCAGGATGGCAAGTTCTTCCGATCTTCACAGCAGTACATCTTGATCCATCTCTTCATGAGACTCCCTCCCTTAGAGATGGTTACATGCAATACCAGATTCGTGTAGCAAATGTATGTCTATGATTTATTTGCTTTATTCTAACATTATAGGATCAATGAATGAGCAAAAAGGTGAATCCTTTTGGTGGTGGAAAAAGGCTTCGTCCAGGGGACTGATTTAGCCAAATTGGAGGCTAATATCTTCCTTCATCATCTTGTCCTTAATTATAGGCAAATTTTAGTCTTTTTCATGCTACATTTTTTCCCTGCATGTGTTCTGAATTATAAGCTTTTACCTAGTTAATACTGACGATTACGTTACATTAATTTTGTTGTATTGCTTTGTGTTGTCCTTGCAGCTGGAAATTGAAAGAAGAAGACGATTTCCCTGTTTCTTATCCATATTTGGAATTCAAGAGGGGTTTGAAATTGGAAATAAAGCCAATAGAGAGGACAACTAGTTCGCTAGAGCATGAAGAAAATTTGATTATACAGGGTGTAGTCTAATAATATTGAGCGCATTTCAAAAGCCTCTAGATTTATCGGTTCCTATATGCTACAAAAAGCTTTTAAATTTTAGTGATGCAATGGAAATAATTATAAATCTAGTGACCCAATTGAAGAAACGGGAAAAGTTCAGCAACACAAATGTAAGTTCAGGAAAAGATTATTTAGTCGCATAATGAGCACATTTTTAGAGTCTCGTGAAATAATACAATTCCTGGGAAGAAATAAGAAAAGATAATAATCAAGTATCCACGAGTTATTCTATCAAGTATCCACAAGTTATTCTAACATATACACTATAATTTAGACAATTCATGGGCATAAGTATTCCAAGTCCATCATAATATATCATTAGGTCAATCAGTTACAAAATGCACAAAGGGAGGATATACATATTCAGGATGTCTCCTGCAATCAGCCACAACATCCACCTCTCTGAGAAACTGTCCCATCTCTTGCTCCGGGGGGACCTTGGGTTCGCCCATATCCAACCTTGATTCCAGACGACTGCAGTAAAAAAGTCGACATAATTATACATTTCTTGCATGAAGGAGAAGCCATTTCTCAATGCATTTACTAAACATGTTGTAATTGCAACGAGTCTAGGTTCAAGGAATTGTAGATATACTACAGTTATCACTGTCAGAGTGAGGAAAACAAAATGTCCAATTTCTGCTGATGTTAATAATGTTCAATGAGAGGAATATCTGTAATGGTTCTCGATTCTTAGAACGCAGAGGTATACAACAGAAGTGAGGACAACAATCAAACATCAAATCATGTCGACTAGCAAAACTGTAACTCAAACCCTTGGCTTAGTACTTTACCTCATTAGATACATCAAACACGCCCTCCTGAATCTTCTGAAGTATCTTTGCAGCAGTATTTATAAAAGCCTGCAAATAATATATACATACATATATACATCAGAAGTTAAGGTTGAATATAATTTCCCTTGGACAGGTGGCATCTTAACCATGATAAGACATGAAGTCAAGGCTTGACAATTTCTAGACATATCACCTCTTCAACATTCTGGGCTGTTCTTGCAGAAGCCTCCAAGAATAAAAGTCCATTTTCCTTGGCAAATTGTTCTCCCTCCTCTTTGCTGACAGCCCGTCGGTGAGCAAGGTCACTCTTGTTTCCTACGAGCATGATCGTCATGTTGGGATTGGCATGTTGCCGAGCATCTTCAAGCCAGCTTGCTAGATGATTAAATGTCTCCCGCCTGTGCAAGCACAAAAAAAAAACCTGGCTCAAGTCAGAGTCTCCAAATAGTACAGGAAAACCTAATGAGACACAATGAGAATATAGGAGTTTTGGTCCTGTCAAATAATACAAGCGTTCGAGAAGCACCAAACAGGCACTCTCATTTTTGGGACATGAGAATTCAGGTGCTCACCTAAGTAATGTGATTCTAATAGTAAACATATGGAGCTTAATCCAGGATAGCTTTTGACTTTTTGAGTGAACTCAACTAGAGTTAAATACTGGTAGACTCTAACGAAATTTTCACCTTAGCATGAGGCAATAAATAAGCTAGAGAAATGGCAAGTCTAAAATGTCAGCATCCTAGTTTAGAAACATCTAAGAAACATAACCATAACCATATAATGTCAGTTTTTCATCCTAGTAATCACCTTCTTCTCATTTTCTAAGACATTCACACACACGCGCGGAAAAAATAGTGGAAAGAGAGCAACTGCAGAATCCTATTCCTGATTGCATACTCAAAGAGAAAATAATTAAATAATTCTCCCATTCTATAGTGTCATTTATTGCGAGTGATTTTGGCAAGGATTTTAAGATGTGCCTAAAAACACCTATTATACATATATTATTAATCAATATAGTTGAAAATATAACATAAAAATATATTATTAATATACAAAGGAATGTTTTGAATATAAGATCTAAATTTTTTTGGGTACATCTTAAATCCCATACGATTAAGGGAAAACACTTTTATGGAAGTATGGAACTATAGTAAATAAATGTGTGAGAGAGAGAGAGAGAGACAGAGAAAGAGAGAGAGGGAGAGAGAGAATAATTATTGCGAAAACATCAATGATATTCTACATGTTCGTCATATCTCAAGGACTCTCACTCAGATGCTCATCATCTGCTCCTACTAGAAAATTTGTGAATTAGATCATGTTAATTAGTGCAAAGGATTGAGCTCCGATGCATGTTTAGAAATAAGGACCTACTACACAATAGAAAGAGGGACGTGATGGGTAACAAGACAAATTATACGGGTTTGGGAGGGTAACACTAATCAACTATATAATTAAAAGTAAAAACTTGGTTTCGTTTCACTATTTTTTGGTTTCACAAATTTTTGGTTCAGCTTTCTTATTCATATTAGCATAAGTACTTATACAAATTTGTATCGATTTAATACTATTCAAATTTAAAAAATATTTGTATCTCTAGGAATAGAAAAAAGGAAGATCTTTTTCTTTACTATTCAAATTAGCAGAGGTACTATACAAATTTATAATAATTAAATATATATTATCCAAATTTATAAAATATTCAAAAGAAACCCAGCTAATCTCTAATAGAAAAGGTAACTTCAAAAAGAGTTTTTATTTTTGGTTTTACCAATTTAATTACAAAAAAATTATCACAATTTTATGTAATTAATTAAGACAATAGAACACATTATATTATATATTACCTAAATTTATTAAAACTTAAAATTATACCAAATCGCATTATTAATTAATCAACTATATAATTAAAACCACAAACTTAGTTTCACAAAGTTTTAGTTCAACTTTGTTCATTCCTATTCAAATTAATATAAATACTATCCAAATTTATAATCATTAAATACTATCCAAATTTGTAAACTATTCAAACGAAACCCCAACCAGTTAGAAAAAAGTAAGTTGTTTTTTGTATTTATGTCTAATGGAAAAAGAAACTTCTAACAAAAAATTTAGTTTTGGTTCCACCAATTTTTAACAAGCTTTTTTATCTTAATTTTATGTTAGATCATATAACTTTACAAATTTTGTGTAGAATAATTTATTACTAAAATTTTATTAAGATATCGAAAAAAATCTTTTAACAAATCAGATGATTTAATTATATATATTCACATTAGTCTTAAATTTCATTATTAAATTAATGTCTTAACTAAATTAAATTCATTACAACTTGAAATTTTATCAAATCACGTGATTAATTGTATTAATAATATAAGTGAATTTTTTTTTGAAACATAATAACTGTAAAATTAGTTGAAATATTATAGTGGGTCATTACTGTCAAAACTAAATGATAATTTATTAAAGCTTGAGTTTCATAATACTGCTCGAATTAGAATTTCAAGCAAACTTTGTCAATATAAACATTAATATAAAATTTCATTACAAAATTACACTCCATTCAAATGTTTAGCATGATACTTGATCGAAAGAAGTATAATTCAACAATTTATTATTTAAATAAATATTTAATAATTTAATAACAACAACTATCTTCTCAAAATTCTAATTAAATATTTACCCAGTTTAATTGATTATCTTAATAATTAAAATAATAAACTATTATCCATGTCGTTCATGCTTCGCACGGGATTAGTGAGCTTGTTAGAATAAAAAGAGAAAACAGGTACTATCCCTACTCCTCCCTCTGTACCAAATTTATCATCATCTTAAAAACTATGATTTCAACAACAAAGATTTATTAAACCAGTAAAGTAACACATTAAATAATAATACCTTTTAACGTCGCATTTTCTAAATACTTTCTAGTGTTGCTATTTTAAACAAATATATATGTATATAGGAAAAATATAATGTTCAAACTTGTCATCAACACGTCTTAAAATTCGTGTCACTTGGTTTTAAACTATGCCTTTCAAATTTGGGTGGAGGGTTATTATATACTATGTAATTGTTCATATTTGCTTTCGTAAGCAAAATTTGTATATAAGAGCTCGTGTTATTTATTTATTTATTCTTAATAAATTATTAAGGGGTTAAAATAAGGGATCACTTATACAAAAACAAACAAATGCACATAAACATCCATCAACAGTGGTAAGCACACACAAAGAGATGCCTACCTGGTTATGTCATAAACCAGAAGTGCCCCTGCTGCTCCTCTGTAATATGACCTAGTGATGGATCTGAAGGATTCTTGCCCAGCCTGAAATACAGTAAAGGTTTCTGGACTAAATCATATTGAAATAAATATATAACCACTGACTAAACAGTAAATTAGAAAGATGGTCATAAAACAAATTGGAATCAGGAATCAGATACTGTCACATTAAATTGAAGCCAACAATCCTAATGTAAGAATCGGGCATTTCAAAATCCACAAGACTGGTGTTTCATTTCAAAAATTTCTTCGCAGAAGCCTTGCAACATAAATGCCCCAACTGTATAAAATGATAATTAATGACATCGACCCACCATTAGCATCAATAGAGAAATAGAAGCATGACTAAGGGAATATGTTTCCATTCCCATAGTTGAAATGGAAATAAGGATTGAGACGAGAGCATAAGTACATGAATAAGTGGTCCATAAATATAATCGCACATAAATCATGATACGGTCGATAAAGAGGTTCATGTCATGGATAAATAGCTTCTTAAGGTAATGGAGCAATTCAAAGTGAAATTTTCATTGGTACGAAGGGGCGCAAAGAAGGGGGCTGGAGTGGTGGTTGAGGATGAAGAACTTGATTGAATGAAATGAAAACAAAACGGGATGTTCAGTGTTATATCATTGCACATGTTTCAAGGAAGCTCGAGCTTTCCACTAAATAGCAGTTTGCTTTATAGAAGTGCATCTGTTCACCATCTTTGATGGACTGTCATTTGTAATTCTCATTTCTCATATACTTTTTATTTATTTTTTCTTTTGTACTTATCAACTGCAAAATAAATTTCAGAAAGAGATACAACTACTCGCTAATGGGGCAGATAATATCTAAGCAACTAAGCCTCCTGTTGGAGCCTTGCATTTGTTCACCTGCCACAGACTGACCTGGATTCCATATCTACAACTTCCAATCAAGACCAACATATGGGAACCCAATGAAAATTTCTAAATATTAGAAGAGTTCAACGGGATATCTAATGTGTGCATCAAAAAGGTATGCAGAATGCATCAAAGGGTCACTGATCAACCAAATGTTGTCACAGATTCCTACAAATTTTCTTAGAATGTATATTGACATGAAGTAGGGTATTTGAACTTGAAATTCTACAAGATATCTGGTTGATGTTTCAATTTTCAATCCTGTATGTCCAGTTTCATGAATTCAACAATAGTTCCTCATAAAGACCAAGTTCAATCTTAGACTATGAATGTTTATTTTCACATACTATATTTGCTAACATTAGCATGGGCCTTCCATAACTTTCCAGCAAGAACAAAGAAAAAGAATGAAAAAGTAACACCAATTGTAGTAAGATCACAAAGCTCAAGAGGTCTTTAGTGTTTCAGAGATCTATGACCAAAAGTAGAAACACAAATTGAGCAGACAATTGCTAAACATTATATATAGAGGGAGAGTGAGGTAGAAACAATTATCGTGTATGAGTCCAAACATTAAACTATGCAATATTTGCGCAGATTAATACATATAAAAATTGTTCTAAAAATAAGAAATAGACACAAATAGTGCAGAATAGAGTAACGTAGTAGTGAATTGATGGTAGATGCATACAGTATCCCAAATCTGGAGCTTAACGGGCCTTCCATCAATAGTGACCATGCGAGCACCAAACTCGACTCCGATGGTAAGATCATGAACAGGCTGGAACCTCTTGTCAGTAAATTGCAACAGCAAACATGATTTTCCCACCCCTGATACTCAAAAAACAAAACAAAACAATCTTCACTACATAATCTATAAACAATTACATGTATTAGGGTTTAATGAGCAGAGTCCTTGAAAAAAAAGCAGAAATAGTTCTGTACCTGTATCTCCGATAATTATGTACTTGAAGAGATAGTCGTACGACATTTTTGCTACGGCGACGTCGGTGTCGGCGACGGTGAAGAAAGGCTTTTTGTTCGGACGACTGTATTCGGACGCTACGATTGTTGCCGTGTATGTACGTAAAGACAAATCGAGACGCGAAGAAAGGGGCAAAAATGGATATAGGAGTGTGTGTGTAATATAATATAATATAATATAATATAATTACGATAAAGAAAAAGGAGTAAATAAATGAAGAAATTCGTTTGAAATTTCAATACCGACACGCCAAGACGTATAAAATAAAATCCCACTTCTGTTTTCTTTTATGGAAAATGATATATGATGCAGACTTTATAAACAAGCATTAATAATTATTAATTATGTAAATAAATATTAACAATAAATTTTTTTAAAAGATGTATAACAAATAAAATTCTCCTATAATTTCTATCGATTCATATATATACGATTATAATTCAAAGTATCACACATAAAAAAATAACTTTTTTCAATAATTATATAAAGAAATTGTAATTTTTGCATTCACTGACGTGTTGATATTCAAAACTAAAACTTCAGTTCACATACATATCCGTTCTCCAACCCTTGTCTCGCCATTTTCCGGTTCCAAATAGGGCACTTTGTAAAATATGAGAGCACCGTCTCTTACATTATTCATACTAATGACTTTGTTTTTATATTTCGAAGCCCAAGGAATTACATAAAATAATTTACAATTGTGGAATAAAAGATATCCCTGAGTTATGGATCAAATAAAATCCGTGAAATTCTCTTGTAAAAAGCACAATTGCATCGCAGTATACAACAAGTTCAAGTAAATTAAACTAAGAACAAAAAATTTAAAAGCAGACCAAGTATAGGAGGAGTGCGTCCATGCAAGTCATAACTGCACCAGATGCAAACCTACATTATTGGTTCGGTGCCCCGAGTGCAATCCATTTTGCACACTGCCGTCCTTTTAGGGTACATATGGCAAGCTCTGCATCTAGACAAGCTTTGTGATGTCTTGTTTAAGGTCGTCCAGATCTTCGGCGCAAATTTTCCAAGGTTTGTGTAACTAATAGCAGTCGCGGATCGTCATCAGGTATCTCTCTTCCCTACAATTTATTCACAAAAATAATCATGAAGAAAATGCAAAAATCCATGTTGGCACCCAATTTGCTTTTTTTTTCTTGTGTTGGTGGGGAGGGGGGCAATTTCCGGAAAACCAAATAAGAATTGTAGCTCAGCCGCCACCAAATACTATTATAACTCTTGTTGAAGCATGCATGAAACTGAAAACCGTCCAAAGACGATGAATGTATGTATAACAAGACAAAGTGTGCTTTTTCTTAATGCTTGGAGCTAACCTTTAAGCCATTGTAGTATGCTTCAACAGCGGGAAGCGAAGGGTAAATTTTACGAGCTTGCATCAGGTCCCATATCATATTGGCAGTGATAAAACTACCAGTCTGTAAATGATTATTGAAATCAATTAACTAGATATTGAAAAATATGATAATCATAATAATAGAATTTTTTTTAAAGATAAAGGGAAAAACCTAAGGCTTCTCTTCATTAAAGCAACTTCAAGGTAGCATGCATATGATTACCTTTTCGCCAGAGGCAGCAATAAGGACATCATTTCCCATTCTTGGACTCAAGAAGAAGTTCCGAGAGTTCATTTCTGTCTGCACGAAGGAAACAACACACGAATGCTAAAGAAACAAACAATAAACATCACACCAATAGCCAATCTTTAAAGATTATACAGTTAAACGTACCAATTTATCTTGAGCAAGCTGCATTCCTTTTGGAGTATGGCCTACCATGGCTCCTTCAATGAGTGTCTACAGCCAGAGTATTTAAAGTACATAAAATAAAAAGTCACTTCTACACAGTACGCAAGTTAAAACAAAGGAGCAAAGGTTGCTGATATACTAAAAGATTACAAGTTCAACAAAAAAGAATATATAGACAAACAACAAAATGGTAGTAGGCCATAAATATGGAAAGAATTGCTCAAGATTTACTTATGGGTGGAAGAAACCAGGCATGGATTCATGGTCATTTCCCAATTGACAATGCACCTCCAGAAGTAATGCATTCAAATCTTTTCCCTCGCCCACAGTAACAAAATTAGGCATGTAAAAGAGTTGCTGAACCCAACTAGTTATTGTATTAATTGAGCTCAAGGTTTTTGACCTCGAGCCAAGCACAGAAAAAAAAGGTCGAGGAAACTCCACTTGTATAGTAATCAAGTAGCTATCTTGCTCTACAGGACCTCGAGCTGCTTGTGAGCATAAGTTCCTCAAGAACGTGTAAAAGCTCATTTGAGCTCATCTAAACATGTTTTCAACACAATTACATTGTGTTCAAATAAAATTTAGCAAGTATAAATATAGGTTTGGTCTTACAATTTATATATGTTATATAGGCTTTAGAAAATGAATTAAAAGCTTTATATAAACTATATATACCCCTATACTTATATAACAAGGTTAAGTGCCAAAAGAGTAGAACGGGGCTTATGCAAGTCTTATTAGAGGTCGGGTAGCTCAACCAGTAAGCAAGTCAAGTACCATATAACTTGACCTCAGCTTGAGTAGTCTATTGAGCCTGGTTTACCCCGAGCTTGGCTCATTTAGCTTTTAGAGTTGGGTAGCTCGCGGATTAACCATTTAGTTTAAAGGCCTCGGCAAATTAAATGATCAAGTGGAGGATATAGACACAGCAACAATGTCAAGGGCACAGCTGTTCAATGAATGTACAATCAGGCTGTGAGGAAGAAAATTGCTGATAAACCTCAAATTTGTTAGAAACATAACAAAAATGTCAAAAATTAACATCATACAACAGTTAGGGTTGGTCAATAAATTAAAATACTTCAGGCCAAAGTACTTAGTTGTTAGTTTATCAGAGCACTTATTTGTTAGCATGCAAAATACAATATCTGCTTACTCACCGTATATAGTTCCACCATAGGTGGCTTTCCTGAATTCATGTAGTCTTCAAAAACTTTAAGGCCACGATCAATGTCGCCAGACAGCAGATAGCACCTGCACATAGAGAGTAAACACAACGAATTACCAGAACAATCACTGGGACAATACAGAGCTCTAATTCTTAGAGACCAATTAAAAATCCTAAATAATTAGAGAAAAATCCCTAATGACTATAATATACTCTAATTAAAAGTCCAAACTATTCTATCTAATATAATAAAATATAGTTGCATCAAATACCAAAGCTTTATCTCCAGATAATAACATGAAATATTAATAATAATTAATCATTATGCCCCTTTCTAAAAATATCAATAAGAATTGCATAATAAGACAATATGTAGACTCAAATCCAAAACCACTAGAATTTCCATCATACATAAAAATGTATTTATAAGAGTTCAAAGCTTGCTTGAAATATATTTCTATAAGAATTGATCATAAATAATCAGATACCTCATAGTTTGCAATATAATAAACACATCAGGAGTTCTATCATCCTTTCTGAGCATCTCCAAAAGTGTTTCAGTAGCCTACCATGAAACATCAAAAGAAAATATGAATTTTTTTGGCAACTAAAAATTCAAATTATGATGGCAGTTTCATTAAAGACTCCAAATCAAAAACAGTGTAAAGAAAATTTACTATGGATAGTCAAGCAACTTTTTCAAAAAACTAAATAGGCAAGTAAATCCATTTATATAATTGCATATCCTCCTCAACCTATTTAAACCTATCATCTGATTCATCCTCTAATTTTAGGGCTTGGAAAAGAAGCATTATCATAATAACATTTCAAGAATGGTGGGCCATCTTCCGAGGACAATGCTAGGGTCTCAAGTTTGCCTCAAACGCACATGTATGTAATGATTGCTAAGGACCAAAACCATAATGTTAAAAAAACTGTTCTAATGAACCAATATGTATTTCAGACACATGTTTGACAAAAAATAAATTTGAGACCCCTAGCATTACCCATCTTGCAAGGCCTAATATTTTTTTGGAACCAAGGCTGATGCAGGCCAAGATTCTAAAAACTTGAATTTGGAGAAAATTGAAAATAAAGAAAAATGTAACGACGGTGAAGTTCCACAGTCCACTAACCTTAGGATTATCAACCACAGAAGAGTAGATAATTGATCGCAACCAATTGGAATAATTAAAATATCAATTAGAATCAATGTGTCAATAATATGTGGGGATTACATCGCTACTTAAAGAGAACCAAAACCCTAATTTTACTTGGGAAGTAAGAAAAATACCAAAAATAAAAAATAAAACCACCAATAACTGGAACTCTAAATAAAAGTCTAGAATAATAAATATGACAAATAAATAATCCAAATCATTCACCATCATGACATCTTAGGGATCGATCCCTATCAATGCATTAATAGTCATCCTAAAGTCAAGCTAGAAGGGATATAGTCTCCTATGTTTTAGGTTTTTTCATGCCATTTTAGTTTAAGCATATGCTCTCACTTACAAAAATTAAAAGTAAAATTTAAAACATATGCTACGTATTGCTTGCCTTTCCTATTCCATGACAACAAAATCTTTATTCTTTATATAGAAGTTTATTCAATTTTTGAGAATATCAACTTTAGACTAATTTGAATCTTTTATCCTGGATTTTTAATTTTTTTTATATAATTGAATTTTTGTCTTGGACAGATGAAGATAAAATATGTTATATTTTTATCCCTTAATGCTTAGTCTTTTAAATTTATTTTGTGCCTAACTATACTCATTAATCTTATATTTTTATTTAGGGTGCAAATAAAGGATTAAGTGTGGAACAATTATATTGGAATAGCAAAATTGGACAATTCTTGGAGTTAATGACAAAACCGTAAATACATAGGAGCAAAAAGCGCCCCGGCGCACCAAAATACAAAGCAAAATAGCGCCTTAGCGCTACAACTTTTTATACCTCTCGGGTCTACTGCGCCTTAGCGCAACAAGCATGAAGGAAAAACCGGTCGGGCCAGCCAGAACTAGTTCGCGGATTTTGCATATTTTGATTCCAAATTGGAATGGATTTTCCAAATATGCTTAGGATTTGTCTTGTAATCTATAAATACATGCTATGAGGCACAATTACGAGTAACTCTCGTCTACAAACTTCTTCTTCTATTATTCTTTCGTGATTTCATCATATGTGGCTAAATTCTTGTTCTTGGTTTAAGTGAACAAAAGCCTTCAAAGTTTATAAAATGTGATATTTAATTAATTTTAATTGTTCAATTTATATTTTGAGTATTGGATATTCTTATGTGCTTAATTTTTATGATTAATTCGTTTAATTGCTAGAATGCATACTAGTTTATTATTCGTAGCAATCTACTGCTGAATTATATATCAAATCCGTAATTGTTTGGTCACTCTAATTTGTGAAGCAACTAAGGTTAATAATAATTTGCTGCAGATCAAAATATTATTATATCTTAAAAAGAATATTCAACTAAATTAAATACAATCGCGTGTGCTTGTGTTGTTTAGCTTCATCGATCTCTCTATTTCTTAAAGCTACTACTAAATTAAATTTTTAGCACGTGTCTAAGGTTATTTAGATCGCTTGTTCTAATTAACTAAAATTAAGGAGAGATAGAAAAATTATTCCAACGGTTAGTATTCAAAGTATTAAATAATTTATGTTAGTGTCAATGATCGGTGTAAATTTCTGATGGTGGATGTCAACTTAACTCAAGATTCGTTCTTCAAATTTATTTCATTAATTTACTCTGTGTTAGTTGCCTACTTCTTGTTACTTTAGTTAATATTCTTTAAATTGTTTTTGTTAATTTAAAAACACCTCATTCTAGTTTACATGGCATATAATTAGATTAATCATTCTCTGTGGGATCGATTCTTGCATGCACTACTACATAAATATTGTTCGCAATAAGGTTTTATTTTTTATTGCCTGCAACAGCACACCATGGACACTTCGGAAATTCGCTAAATGGAAAGATGGACTAACTATATTTATCTAGGGGGAGAAAAGGATGGTTGACAAGATGGCGGTGGAATCACCAACCATGCCATACAGTCTTTCTCCAAATGCGTGTTAAAATTACTATGCCTGATTAGCTACATAATATATGTTCCAAATGTTGCAAAACAAAGTAGAAAATATATTAGTGGGAGGCCAGCGGATCTATGATACTGCAGTAAACAAACATTAACTCATTAAGACCAGGTAAAAAAGAACAAGTCAAATGTGTGCCTAATTCTTAACAACTCAAAGCAAATAGATATCTTAATTAATTACAGATATAGCTGTAATGCACTTGTTCATTTTTAGGATGATATATTGCCACATTGGTACAGTAAGTAACGCCATAAACGTTAATTAATCGAACCAGAAACAAAGAACTGAAATCCACAAACAAGTGAAAAGAGTGTGGGACTATGACTATTTGTTATTTACGAGAGAGGGAAAAAGAACATGGCAAATTTTTTCATAGAAGTTGAAGAATTGAAGATGTTGCTTAACCAGAACAATATGCTCTTATAATGAGGACACGGGGATACAGTCTCAACTCCAGCAATAAAATGCTATTAAAGGGTTTTGGTAACTAACAGTTTTGACTATGAAACCAAGTTTAACAGAACATTTCAAGCATGAGAATTTATTTAGTACACTATGTTCATATATACAGTAGAAATTTCTTTAATAGACATTGATGCCATTTCATTCTACACAGATTAAGGGGCAGTAACACATCAAACCCCAAAAAAACAATCCAAATTTGTAAGGAAATAAGATAATATGGCCGCTTATATTCATTTCTTAATGATAAATTAAATGTTTGAATGGATTCTTAATATAAGGCTGAGTAGATATGTGAAATGGTACCTCTATATTCCTAAGTTCTGCAAGAGCATGAAATGCAACATGATAGACAGTAAAGGGCCTATTCACGAAACCTCCACGACGATGAACATATTCAGCAGTAGGTATACCATATAACTCTTCTTCAGATATACCCATCATAACGTTTTCTGCATTATCTCTTGATGCTTCTACTGATGACCAACCCTTGGACTGCTCAACAAGCTCAATGATCTGTTCCATAAATGAAAGATTAAAAAAATCAGAGTCTTAGGAACTGTAAGATTCAAAGTATAATAGCATAAAAGTTTCAAATAATTACTTTGCCAGCTGTATCATCCGTAAGCGGTGTTTTATTCCTATGTGCAGCTATAAGTCCCGCATAGCAGAATTTATTTAAACCAAGACCAGCAGCAGTCATATCACGAACAATTGCATACCTGTAATGATAAACGGTATCTAGCTTTGTGTTAAACTGAGAGTAAACAATATCTGTTGTTATTGCAAATTACGAACCAATATATACTGGTTAGTCTGCCAACAAACTATCCACAGTTTTCTACTATAATTTATCATAATTGTCAAAATCTTACAATACGCGATACGTATCTTTCAATACAATATGGAGATAATTCGATACATATCGCAAGGTGAATCTAAAATGACACTGTATTGTACGATTCGATACGATTATTACCATATGATACAATACACGATACTTTTTTAAAGTAAACAACTTGAAAAAGTTTTCATATAGATCCAAAAGACTAAAAACAAAACTTCTAAGCCTTTTACCATTTCAATTGATGAGGTTTTATAGCACAAATATATTCTATATCGCTTCATAAGCCTTTAATCACTTTTTTAAAGTATTATATCTTATTGAAAATGTCGTTCTATTTTTTTCACGTCACTTTCTATAAGCATATATATAAATCTCCACTTATTAATTTGAATTATTGTCTTTGGTTTTATAAATTAAAGGTGAATCTGTATTTTCGTTTTCTCTTGTTACTCTATAAACATTACTGAAATAATATCTAATAAATCAATTTAGAGTATTTTAGCTATTGTTTAACTTTAAAATTTATTTTTAATCTATAATAATATTTACTTGACTACTTTTATATATAGTCATGTTTGTGTTTTATATGTTCAAATATATATATTACTACATTTTTTATTTTGTTTCCATATCTTACGATATGGTTTACGATACGATACATAAAACACGATATGGAGATTTTCGATACACGATACGATTCACGATTTGACAACTTTGGAATTTATAGAAATGTCACGAAACCATCTGCGTACTGCAACTTACAGATCAATAAGGTAAAATAAAGACAGTGTGACAAACTTAGACTACATAATAAGTAGCATACACTCGATCTAGTCGTCCAGCAGCTGCGTATGCACTAAGTAGGCAGATGAAAGTTTGTCCAGCAGGTTTGACTTCAAACTTCTTCATTTCTTCCAAAATCTTCAGTAAAGAAAGAAAAAATATATACGTTAATTAAATTTTTGCTAATCTATAATTAGGTATAGCGAAATAAGGAAGAAACATACAAGGGTTGCCTGATCAGAATTCTTGCACTTCGCACAGGTTGAGATCAAAAAGTTGTATAATGCTACCTAGAACAAAGATAAGATAGTCCACAATCATATAAAGGCAAAGTAACAGACTTGACTCAAATAAAAACAGGAACACAATAAGGCACCAGCGTAATTGAAATCAAAGAGATACAAATGTTTTAGAAATCATCTCAATGAAGCACGTTATAACATATCTGATTTATTCTTATTCACAGAAGAGAAAGATAACATACTAATGTCACTCAAAATTCATGTAAAAGTTTTGTTAGTAATCCTACAATCAAATGGAAGATTTAGATCTACCAAGACAATGATATATGCAAGATAGTACAATAAGAGAGGTTTACATAGACGACATAATTTGAAATTATATTCTAGCAATTCCAGGAACAGGCACGATTTCTTTTCTTTTGTTTCTTTTTTTTTGGTTAAGCAAATTCCACCCTTTTTTTTTGGCAGTGAGACTAATCCCACAGATACAAGCAGTAATTTGTAACCACATGTATCAATTAAATTTAAGTGTTTCGTCTCCCATGGATGTCAAACAATGTTCTAAAAATCCCCGCCTAGGCCGATTAATTCCCGCCTAGGCGCTAGGCCCTCCCCTGGCGTCACGCCTAGGCCCCCTAGCGCCTAGCGTCTCGCCTATGCCCAAGGAGGAAAAAAAAATCCCTCTAGAAAATTATACGGGACTGAGCGGGCAAGACGGAGAAATTAGACGGGCCTAAGCTGAAAATTTAGTGCTGCAATTATTTTTTTTTAATTTTAATAACTAAGTTACAAAACGACGACGTAGGAATAGATGAAGAAGTTCAGGGTTGTTCGAAGCCTTACTTGAAAAATGGTTGGTGAAACATCCGAAGCGGATAGCGTGCTAGAGCCTAGGAGAAATTGTATAAATGTTAGACTAAGAGAACTCCATAAATAAATTTTTTTGTTTAATGATAACACGGAAGAAGAGAGAGATGAAGAGTATGAGTGTGAGCCCAATGGGAACATTATCTTGGAGGGATATAGAGAAGAAGAGTTAGAGACATATATAGAGGAATATGGAGATGAGGACTATTAGTTTGTATTTTTTATAATTTGTTTGTGTTTGAACTTTAAACAATTGTATGTTTCTATTTGAACTTTGACATCAACAATATGGATGTGTTTAAACTTTAAGCAAATACATTTATTATCTTTATTATAGATTGTTTTCCTTTATATTATTGTTTTGTTTGGATAAATGTAAGAGAAAATATTAAAATTGGCTTAAAATAAAAAATTCCGCCTAAGCCCCCTAGGCGCTAGGCCCCCCGGCCACCCGCCTAGCGCCTTTTAGAACCTTGATGTAAAACTGTCAAACACAAGGTGTCCAAGTTTACCAACCCCTTAAACACTAGGCCACCCATGCAGTTAGGCCCGTTAGAGAAGATTTTCCTTTTAAAATAATAAGATGAAAATAAATCAAAAAGTTCTCCTTCCATGCATGAATGTTGACAAAATCCACAACAAAACTATACCCTGTTTAGCAACAAGTATTTTTAAACTCTATTAAGATTTAAGAGTGAAGGTCAATTATGATTAAAAAGAAGATAAGAATACTAAACTAGTTGCATTATGTCAACAACATTTTAATCAGAGTTTGAATTTCTTCTAACATCAGCTTCAATTAAATATCAGAAAATTTAAAATTGAGGGGAAATATGAGCACTGGTGGCTTCAATCACCAATAGTCTACTATTAACATTCCTCGCCAAAGAACAGTAAAATTCTAGTTCCTAATGGTACCTCCTACTTAAAATTATACTGCTTATATGACTTAAAACACTTGGGTATAAGCATCACAAGTACCAGGATAAAAAGCAATTTACATAAAGCTAAAGAATTCTGAGTTAGCTGCACACAGAGAACAACAAACAAAATAAAAATAAAAAACAAAGTATACATACATCAGGAACCAAACCCATGGTTTTCATTTCATCTCGGTAGAAGAAAGCGTCCTGCAAGCGAGCACCTTTCATGGTGCTAATGATCAACGAATGAAATGTATCTCGCTCCGGTTTAACCCCATCCAACATCATATCATCATATACATCCCTCACCAAATAATGCCTATTTCAATCACATAAAACAAAACCCATACAATTACATAAACATGCGACTACTACCAAGGAGTGAGAGAGAAAGGGGGAAACCTTCGTTGAGCAGTGAGAGAGGCAATGACAGTATTGTATTCAGATTCATTGTTGGCGTAATTCCTCTTTGCCAACTGTTCCGCCGAACCGGCAAAATATCGACGGCCAATATCTCGGAGCAGTGACCTATGGTGGCCTGAAGAATAAATTACAGCATTAGCAAACCAGAAGAAATGTTATATATATACTAGGATTTGAGGGGAAAGTACCAGAGATTGTTTGAAGAAATCTCATGATGTAGCGATGAGATGAAGAACGAAGTGTGTGATTTGAAAAACCCTTAAAATTGCGATTTGAAATGATTCATTTGATTCTCATGAGGGGACTGCAGTTAGTCTGTTGTCTGCACATAAACCCTCGGCATTGGAGATTTTAGATTTGTGTCCTGGGGCCGGGGGTGTAAAAAGTCTGTGCACCTTCACTTTACTTTTAAGAGGAAGTGTGGTTTATTTGGACATTAGAAACGGGCGTGATGGATCCGATTTATAGATCCGATGTTTTGTTTTTTATGATAGGTGTTTTCTTTCTTTGGTTTCTTGCAATGCATTGGGCTTGTTTCTTAATAATGGCTTATAATTGAAACAGCTTATAATTTATTTCTAAAAATAAGTTGAAAAATAAAAAGTAATATAATTATTTGATAGTTTACATCTCCATAATTATATTATTTATAATTTAAAAAAGTAATATTAATTTAAAAATATCTCACATTAATTTTAAAAAATTAAAATTGATCATAGAACATATTGTAGTCATGGAAATCGCGTACATTGCTAGGGTGATGGAGGTGAGAAACTTACAAAATATATTGAATCGGTTGAAAGCTAAGAGATGGAAAAAGAACCGATAAGCAACTATTAAAATAACATGTGGCAGAATTCTCGACGTTCCGACATAATCATTAATGTCCGAGAGCCGTGACAAGTATTATATAATTTCGAGTGAATTTGAGATAAGCAACGCTTCACTCAATTCGGAGTTGTTCACAAGTTTCGCAATTTCGTCTCACTTATTTTGTGTTTTGAGAGAGCTCTTTAAATGGTAAAAGATTTTCAAAGTTCTCAAAAATCCCTTCACTTGTCAAGTGAAAAAGTTTTTATAGGGTTCAGGTCATATGTCAAGCATATGTCAGAAGAAAAAATTTCAAAAATACCCTTAATGATAGAAAATTTTCTAAAATACCTTTAATTACCCGGAAAATATCTAAATCATCAAATTCTTCTAGCCACCAATATAATCCCTCAACCGATTCCCAATTTGAGTTTTCCTCATGAGTCTTCTACCTCGGGACTCGTGATGGCACCTCTCAAATCACATTTACAAGGTTTTATAATTTTAAGTTCAGAAAATCACATAAAACAATTTTATCGTCAAAATTTTTTGAAAAAATGCATCATGGAGCAGGTAAGAACCAACCTTAGGGGCATGAACCCTAAGGAGCTTGCTCCTCTTCCGTCACGTTTCATTCGTTTCATGTCTTCTTAATCGATTCTCTTGATTCTTTATTCAATGAAAAGTTTATTTTGTCATATATAAGTTAAGAGATATTACTTTTCATCACAAGTCTTCTTAATTTTGGATTTATTATTCGTTTATTGTCCCGCTTAAAACTTGTTCCAAACAAAGTTGAAAAAACAAAACATTAAACAAACCCTAATTGATCAACCCCTAGGGAGCCGAACCCTAGGGGAACTCCTTAGGATGTTGTCCAATTTTAGTTTGTTTTGTCCTTGTTTTGTTCCAGACATTCATTATCGAGTGTTATTAACATTAGGAAGGGACCCGCTTAGGGGCGAACCTTAGGGAGTCCAATCTTAAGGAACAATATTAGGTTTTAAGTTATTTTCAGTCTTTTGTTTGTTTGTTCATTATTCGTTATTCGTTAATTTTGTTTTAATTTATTATATGCGAACCCTAATTTTATTCATAAGCTCACACATATTATAGTCTAAAAGAGTAAATTCTTTGTTGGCAGATATTGTATTATTATTTGTTTGATGATGGATGGTTGAGAACTTAGTAGCATTGTTTTGTAGCAAATAATTACCCAGTTTTATTTTATATATATGCTCAGATAAAATATTATTAAAATAGTTGGTGCCAAGTCACTCCACCACGACTTATTCTCCCACATTCTTTCCCTATTTTTTTCTCCTATATTTTCTGATCCATATTTTTCAAATTTTAATCAAATATTTTAATTTTTCTCTTAATTGCACCCACATACACATAGACTAATGAAAATAATGAGGCCGAATGAAGACCACATGTTGATAGATGTTTGTTGAGTATCCACCATCAAACTACTAACAAATTTAATTGTGAGAGTGAAAGTATTGTTATCCTTTTGGCACAAAAAAAAAAACAATTGTCCTTGTCGGTGCTCGCTCAAGAGAATGAATATTCAAACTAAAGAAATGGTTACAAATTAATTGCATTTGGATTCTACACGAGATTATTAATATTACTCCAGATTTAATTTAATTATTAAGCATCTGCTGTTTTAAGGGCGTTGGGAAAAATAGACCACTTTTCAGTAAAAGAATTAAGGACTCTAGTCTTGATCTCTTTTGTGAGTTTCATCGACAAGAGAGCTCAGTTGTGGCTACAACCCCATTGCGACACAGGGCGTGACTTTCTTCCAATCCCAAATGATCCTACATGTAATTAAAGATTTTTTCACAAAATTGCAATTAAGAAGAAGGTAAGATTTGAAGGCATGAAGCATCTAAGAAAGAAAGAGGCAAGTTTGCTTGCCAATTGCTGGCTTAGTGTAATGGCTCCAAATAATACACCACCAGAATAAGATCAGACATACATATTTTCTTTATCTATATATATATATAATTCAGAGTATATATGTATTTATGATAATTAATCTCTCTAGCTTTCCTCTGGAGAATTACAAATATAATCTGAATTACTAAAAATTAACTAACAAACCACCCCGGGAACTTAAGAGGCCTTAGGAAGATAATAGCCAGAAGAAAAGTCGTGAAAATGACCAGGCTTTGAAGATCTGTCGAGATATTTCAAAGAAGTAGGAGTGACCTGCATGAACAAATAATTGCCTGCAAAAAGATCACCAAAATGGGACTGACTATCCTTCAACCTCTTGATAACTTTAGACAAAGAAGCCACCACCACCTTCTTTTTTCTCCTCAAGAATTTCTTCAAGCTTGGAATCTTGATCTTTATTTTCCTCCTAATATGAACTCTCCTATAATACCTTCTTGACCAGCTCCTTACCCTCCCAATCCCTCTTTCGCTGTCTTCAACATAACCAATATCGTCAACTCTCAGCCTTTGGTAGGAAATTTTGGCAATTGAATTTGAGGCCATTTTGGGTGATTTTTTTTTTTCCAGAGGAAAACAAGAGATCTATTATCAAGGATTTGAGAGAAGATGGCTAGTCCTTGTTGCCTTTGATGATAATTGAGTTTAAATGCACATCTAAATCTATACGACTACACGAGGAAGAGAAATGATGGTGGGGTTTGGTACACAAAAACAGTTGAGCTCATTGAATGCCAGAAAATGGAGTTAAAATAGCTGGTGCCGAAGTATATGCTGCCTTGGTAGATAATGCATGACACCACGTGTATACGTTCCCCCCTTTCTTTCACATGAAATATACGGGTAGTAATAATAGAGGGAGTGATTCGCAAGGACTTTTACGTGGAAAAAGAGAATAATACCTGAGATGCCATAGTCAGACTTGACAAGGGCATGCCACAACTCCATTTTATATTCAGGTTTGTACTTCGTACCATTCGAGATGCATTTTAATTTTTTAGAATTAATTCGCAAATTAATTTTAATAGGAATAACTATAATAATTGTGTAAACTATATGAAATACTGTTTTGTTTTCAGAACTTAAACGCAATCATATCGATTTCGGAATTTTAGGACATTTCAAAATTAGCTTTAAGAAGATCTATCTATAATTTTGTGCATGTATGGGCATGTCTCTGAATTTTACCATCAAGTAGCTTTGATTGTTAATGGCACTTGTTTTTTCTGGTGCCATAAACTCACTGAAGTAGATACTATAAAATTGCAAAATGCTCCGCAACATAAATTCAGAGTAGGGTAAACAATAAACAAGAAGCACAACCACTATAAATTATATGGTACAATTCCCACTAGGCTAAATCTTGTAGTAAAACCATAGCCTAAGAGTGCATGACCATGCTTATATATTAACATATGATTCTACAAACCACCCTAGACTTGGAAACGTCGCTAACAATTTTAAAGAAGAAAATCAAGGGCAATAAAATGTCATCACTCATCGATGCAACACTTCCGCAGAAAGATCACATTAGATGGATCATCTGAATAGAGAAATGTATAGAAGTCAAACAGCAACCTCCAACTCCCATATCAAAAAACATACAAGGCAAGTTGCAGCCAGAAGAAATGACTTTTTAGCTTGTTAATAACGAATAAAAAAGAATTTCACTCGCTAACCAAAAATATCCAAAGGCACGGAATAAGCAACCTAGTAGAGCTTTATTCTAGTTTCAATTTGACTCCTGCAAATGGGGCACAACTGGAGATCTTGTCCACACCCGCAACATATCTGCCAAAAAGAAATTTTTAAATCATAAAAGTTAACATCTCAACATATGATAATGAACTCCGAGTCTTGAAATAGATCAGAAATTTACCCGATGCCCACAACCAAAAGCCATGTCCTTTGAGTTGCTTAGGCAAATAGGACAAACCTGTGCAAATACATGAAAAGTATAAGTACCACCTACACTAAGGCACATGCACATATAGGCTCCTAAACAACAAAGCTATGCAGAAAAATGGCAGAGTACAAACACGCAACACAACTTCATTATCAGCAAGCAATATATAGAATTACTGATTAGAGGTTAAAATAGCTTACCATGTTATCAAAGGTAGAGCTTGTAACAGGTGGTGCTGTGCTAACAGAACTACTATAAGCATTATAAGGAGGCGAGCTCGGCTTGAAACTAGTTAAACGTGAAGGTTTAGAGTTGCTAAAAGATGCTGCACCATATACAGGAGGAGGGAGGGGAATCCTATTAGGAGAATTCCCTTTTCGACGACTGTGTTCCACCAAAAAGGGTAAAAGGAAATTAAGGCTGATCAACTTTTGTGCCCAGAGGTAATAAAGCATAAAAACAATGTAAAATGTAACAATCAATTACCCCAATATATCGAGCTCTATGGTAGCTTTATACTGGGATGGAATTTCCATCAAAGCTGACAGAGCAAATTCAGTCTCTTTCCGAGACGTGGAAAGCCTCTTCGACATAATTTCCGTAAAATTGACAAACTACAAGAGAAAAAGAGAAATTCATCCAACTTACGCATTCCAAACAATAATATGCAGTAACATATAAAAGGAAGGCACCGGCAATTAAGGCCACATAGACGCAAAAGCCACTATAACATACCTGAAAATTATCAAAGGCCCGAGCAGGGATGTTATCATCAAATTCCCTCATCATATCCCAGGGTCCATCTCCCACTCCAACTAATATAATAGAGAGGGGAAGCTCGCTGAAAAGTAATATAGATATATATAAAATAAGGTTCAACAATTGCTTCAAAAGTTTTCTGGCTGATTTTTGGAGAAAATAAGTTGTTGCACCCAAGTACCTTGCTTTGACAATTGCTTCAACAGTTTTCTGTTCCTGTGGACTCAATTGACCATGCTCAGTATCAACGCTTCTTGTGACCTGCAGTGATATACGAATTCGCCAATGTAACACACACACACAAAAAAAAAAACTAGCATGCTACTGCAGTGACTTACGAATTCAAGCCATCAATTTGGGTATAATAGCAAGGTTAGAGGATAAGTAGAATAAAAGCTATTGCTACATCCTCTACTGTGTCTTAAGTCAGTTAATATATGATAAGTATTCCACAAGAAAAATAGTATAGTATCTTTCTAACAAAGTAACAAATTTGCTTTCATAATTCTGCTATTTAAAAAGAACCAAAAAAATGAGCTACCTATGCTACTCAATACTATCAACTAGTCAACTCTCAACTAGATTTCTCCTATTCAATAAAAACTTGCATAAATTAACATTTTCCATAACATACAGAGGCCTTGCAGGCTACCCAGTATCTGCAGTATATGCACCAAAGATAATATAC